>JAVUPR010000247.1:0-414293 GCA_036785695.1 Gentiana straminea
CGGTGATCATGATAAAGGATGGTTTTTATCAACATACATCAATATCATTCGAAAAAAGAAGAGTCAAACATGGCTTCAAGCTAATTCTTAAAAATAATATCTTGTTCATTTGATTTAATATATATAAATCTGTAAAAATTACCTGCAACGTTGACGGACCTTCAATCATATTACCCCCCCTTCAAAGGGTTCATCTCGCGTTGCCTCCAGGGGAATACTGGAGCTGCCAAATCTCTGCAAAGATAAGTCAGAATTTCCGGAAACACAGAGTAAGTAACATATACCAATGATGAGGATTAAACATGATAAGAGTATAGAAGATTATGATAACAGTAGTGTGTACATTGACCTCTTCTAAATATAGCCTAGCAGTTATGAGAGAATATCTCTAGCATAATTATAGCATAATTCTAGGATCGGTTACGATTGTATTTTGTATATATATTTGCCTATTGTAAATGGAAAAGGTACGGAATATATTATTTACATGGTATCAGAGCATTAGGTTAAAACACCACGTTGCTTCCGCTGCTCTTCTCCGTCAATTTTTTTTATTATTTTTTTATTTTTCCTTTCAATTTCGTATTCTTTTTCCAGATTCCAATGGCTGACTCTGCCAACCCCAAATTTCATCCGGTCTTGGCTGTTAACAACATCAAGACATTGATCCCAATCACCTTGGACCGGGAATCCGGCCAATATCATTCGTGGGTGGCTCTTTTTAAGGTTCAAGCTAAGCTTCATGATGTGATGGATCACATCATTCCGCCAACGGAACCAACAACAAGGCAACCGCCGATAAGGCTAAAGCCGCGGATATTCCGCTTTGGAATCGTATTGATGCCGCCGTTTTGCGCGGGATCTATGCCACGGTGTCTCGGGACATATTGGATCGCATTCTCGTTGAAGATGATACCGCCGCCGGCGCTCGGGATCGCGTCGTGGTATGTTTCGGGACAACCGAACCACGAGAGCTATGCATCTCAATAAGGAATTGAACAAAGGCGTCATTGGCGGATTTTCCCGATACCAATGCGTATTGTAATTATGTGCGTAAACTTGCGTATCAATTGAAGAATATAGTGGAAAAGACCCTAGTTACTCACACCTACGTGTCTTCGGGTGCTTGTGCTTTCCCTTATTTCCGTCCACCAAAATTAACAAACTACAAGCCCGATCAACACCATGTGTTTTCTTAGGGTATCCATCTCAACATCGTGGATACAAATGTTTTGATTTGTCGACTAATAAAATATTTATATGTCGACACGTCGTGTTTGATGAATCCGTTTTTCCCTTCACACACTTTCATGCGACCAAACCGGATTTGTACAATTTCCTTCAAGATTCATATAATACCACAATGTTGCAAACAGCTTCGGAGCCCAAACATTCGGCCCAGCCTCAAGAAATGAACCCTCAACTCCACCTCACTCGGCCCAAACCCAACTCCCTCTCACTGCCCACCCTAATTCCACCCCATCACTCAATTCCACAAATCAGCCCAGCCTCCTCTTCCTCCACAGATCGCTCCCCTTCTCGGCCCAAGCCAAACACTCCACCCACATCTCCTCTTCGGCCCAACCCCCACCTCTTATACCAGGCCAAACTCACACGCAAGCACCTATGGTATATTTAAACCAAATCCCAAATATTTTTCGGACCAAGCCTATACGATACACAATACTCCTTCGCCATTACCGAAAAATCCCCGTGACGCCCTTTCGACCCGAACCGGAAACTCGGCTATGACCGATGAGTTTGATGCTCTTATTAAAAACGGGACATGGGAGTTGGTACCCCGCCCCTAAGGTGTTAATATTATTCGTTCGATGTGGATTTTTACTCATAAATTTCATTCTGATGGTTCTTTTGAGAGGCATAAAGCCCGTCTTGTAGGTGATGGAAAAACACAACGTGTTGGTATAGATTGTGGGGAAACATTTAGCCCGGTGGTCAAACCGGCCACAATCCGCACGGTTCTCGCCTTGTCGCTTTGCAAGGGATGGTCGTTACGTCAACTAGACGTTAAACATGCATTTCTACACGGGGAGCTCAACGAGACGGTTTATATGTATCAACCAATGGGGTTTCGGGATTCTCAATATCCGGATCATGTTTGTTTGCTCCGTAAATCTTTGTACGGTTTAAAACAAGCACCACGGGCTTGGTATCGTCGCTTTGCGGATTTTGTTCTAGCTATGGGTTTTCGCAACAGTATCTCGGATAATTCTCTGTTTATTTATCATCATGGCAGTGAGATGGCTTACTTATTACTTTACGTCGATGACATAATCTTGACAGCTTCATCCGATGCTTTACGAATCTCGATCGTTGACCGGCTTAATTCCGAGTTCGCTATGAAAGATCTTGGACATTTGAATTATTTTTTAGGGATACAGGTTACACGACATAAGGGTGGCTTATTTCTTTCGCATTCCAAGTATGCCCAGGAATTAATTGATCGCGCCGGATGTCGTCATGTAAGTCTTCGCGAACACCTGTGGATACTAACCCCAAACTTGGGTCCAAGGCAGGTCCTCCGTGCCCCGACGCGGCGTCCTACCGCAGCCTGGCCGGCGCATTGCGCATTTGACGTTCACCCGTCCGGATATATCGTATGCCGTTCAATGCCTTTGTCTTCATATGCATGCCCCACATTTGGAACATATGAATGCACTTAAACGTGTCATTCGGAATTTGCAGGGGACGTCGCAGCTTGGGATCCATTTATATCCCACGTCCTTTACCGAGCTTATATCCTATACGGATGCCGATTGGGCGGTGGTGTCCGGATACACGTCGTTCTACTTCGGGTTATTGTGTTTTTCTCGGGGATAACCTTATCTCATGGTCCTCCAAACGCCAACCGACACTTCCGAAATCAAGTTCCGAGGCCGAGTACCGAGGTGTAGCTAATGTTGTTTCCGAAACGTGTTGGATTCGGAACCTATTGTTGGAGTTAGGTTGTCCTAGGCAACTTTGGTGTATTGTGATAATATTAGCGCGATTTATTTATCCAAAGTAATCCGGTTCAACATCAACGTACCAAGCACATCGAGCTAGATATTCATTTTGTTCGTGAGAAGGTCGCCCGTGGCGAGGTTCGAGTGCTTCATGTCCCATCGAAGCACCGCATTGCGTATATTTTTACGAAAGGCTTACCACAAGTTCTTTTTGATGAGTTCCGATCCGGGCCTCGCCGTTCGTGATCCTCCCGTTTCGACTGCGGGGGAGTGATAACAGTAGTGTGTACATTGACCTCTTCTAAATATAGCCTAGCAGTTATGAGAGAATATCTCTAGCATAATTATAGCATAATTCTAGGATCGGTTACGATTGTATTTTGTATATATATTTGCCTATTGTAAATGGAAAAGGTACGGAATATATTATTTACAGATTATACCATCGAGCTTCCTCTCAAGTTCGTGCAGCTTCTTAAACCTTGCAGCCCGACCATCTGAAACCTCATCTGACATAAGATGTGGAGCGCGACTGATCATTTTCTCCTCGGTATCCCCTATGGCTTGAATAATATCAACGCTAAGTTTCAATTGTTCAAGCTTAATCTTCTTCACCAAATGGAATGAATGACACTCGTTGACTGGTTTCGTGCCGCCATCAAATTGAGTCATGTTAACTTCTTGCATCTCTGAAATTGATTCTCGTAAAGCATCCGAATTTGTCTCTCGTTGCATCTTAACACATTCAAAGAATTAGTCCTTCACCCTATTACCGTGCAATCGCTTCTTCTAAATCGACGTACAAAGCAATGCGACCTCACGCATTCGCCTCCTAAAGGGCTTTCTAATGCTTCGTAAGGGGATAGAACTTAGAGTGGGCTCGTAGGTGTTGTTGAGGGTAAGCGAAGGGTCGTCGTTGTCTGCAGATGGCATGGAACTAGAGTCGTGCAAACCATCAAGATCAATGCCCGCAGAATCATGCATGGGGGATGTTGCCGTGGGCCGGGGGTGGTGCATTGACCGGATCCGTAATATCTTTTTTCGGGGTCCGTAAATATTTAACACACTAAATAATTTTTTTCACGGGGTCCGAAATATTTTTCTATAGTAAAATGTAGAGTATTTTTATTTTTAGCGGGGTCCGTGGACCCTCCTATCATACACGTAGATCCGCCAATGACCGGATCGCTTCCTGAATAAGGCTTATCTTGACTTTTTCCACTAGCAGCATTATTCCATTTTACTGAGTGATGAAGTATTTCCCAACAGTGGTAGAACTTCAAATCGCGTGTGTGGTCATCCCTGAAAGCTTTATAACAAACTCCCCACTACAATATTTATATAACACAAACTTTACAGATGTAAGCAACAAATTAGGACATACATTTTAGCATTAAAAGTCAAACTACAAACCTTGTCAGCAGCAGTGGTTGTACCATCTGACCGGTCTTTGTGGACACTGTTCATGATAGTTTTCCATTTTGTAACATCCTCTTGTATTGGTGTCCACCTATTCTCCCAAGATTTTTTTGTGCGTGTTGTTCCGTATAGTTGTTCACAAAAATCCTCAAAGATGCGGTTCCACAAGCTATTTGCGGTTTGACTTGTCCCGATAATCGTGGTCTCTCGAACATCGTACCCAAGCTTGACAAAGTGCAATGTCTTCATTAGGCCTCCAGCTTAGTGCTTTTCTATTAGTGTGCTCTTGCCGTCACACTTGAATGTTCACCGAATTTGATTCAAGTTGGGTAACCACATTTGGAGGATTATTGGTAATAGACGGTGCAAGAATATTGGTTTGAGAGTACGAAGAATCCGATGATGGTTGGGAAAGATCCATTGAACCAGGACACATTATCATAAATTCAAATAAATGGCGTACGTACGGTTACAAGTACTCACATAAATAGGAAATATGTGCCACTAAACTCCAAGAGGCACTTTTACCATTGCCCCGTGACCACGTCCATGCAAATTGAAAGTCCGTTTACACACATTTATCTCCATTTACATTATTATTAAATATATACATTTAGAAAACTTTCTAATGAACACATATACTAAGCAAGCTTTGTCTTAAACTACCGGCATGCTATTCAAGATGACTTTGTTCAAGTATCTCGTTTAAAAGATTAAAGTTTGTTACAATGTTAAGCAAAGCAACTCAAATGCATCATATTAGGAGATGAAAGGTTTTATAAGAAGAAAAGAATGTGAGCATATGGGAACTATCAAATAGGTCGGCTAAAAAATGTTAAAAACGAGACAATATCAATATTTGATGACACGATCGAGCATGTGGTTTTCATCAAAATATTGATAAGCATTGTGTATACAAGTGGATCAATACAGAAAAAGTGTTCTTAGTTTTGTATGTAATTGACATCCTGGTGATTGGAAGTGATGCAAATCCATACACATGATAACATCCTTACTAATATCAAACGACAAAACAGTATCATAACCAAATTCATTATCACCACCCAATCATAACAGCCTACGCCCATCTGAACTCACAACGCACTTGATTTATTCAACAATTTGTCTCTGAGATTCTGAATTCAGAATATAGATGTTATTTTGAGGTGGCAAAATCACAAAAAATTGCTTTTTTTAGAATCATGCAGTAACACGTTGAAACTTGACAACCTTAAAATCTCTAGAACTTTCGCAACACCCAAATCCTAGCCTTGTGGACACTCACCACCGTGACGTTTTTTTTATGGATAAAGTTGTCATGTGATATGAGTTTTATCTTTCTAATAGAGAGATTGTACAGAAAATTTCATCCTTCAATATAATTAAAGCATATATGTAAAACAACATAGTACACTGTTCCTAAACATGAAAGATCAAACAACGAATATACCACAAGGATGTCAAAAGTTCCATACACTACAAATATCCCGTCATGGATTAGCTCGTGCGAGTATTCTTGTAATGGTCTTAATTTTAAGGGCATCCAAAAGATACTAGAATCTGAAATATCCCAAGGCTCATTTTAGCTCATGCTAGCAATATTTAACACTACCAAACACCTAAAATCATGTTACTAAATCTTGTGAGCATAAGAGCTTAACTACAGTAGCTGAAGAAAAAAGGCACTCGAATATGAAATGCAAACTTCCTATCTGTAGCCTCGTACCACTCCATCTAAAAGAAAAAAAGAAAAGAAAAAGCAAAAAAAAGAAGTTTCCGTCAAGACCAATACCTGAGGAGTCATGCATATGGGATGCTAGTGGGGGTGGAGTATTAACCGCATCGCTTCTTGAATCAGGATTACCTTCACATTTTCTACTAAAAGCATCATTCCATTTTACTGAATGATGAAGTATTTCCCAACAGTGGTAGAACTTAAAAGCGCGTGTGTGTGCGTCCCTGAAAGCTTTATAACAAACTCCACACTACAAATATTATTAACACAAACTTTGCAGGTGTAAGGAACAAAGTTAGGACATAAAAGTACCAAAGTATACAGAAAAGCAACCATTTTAGCATTAAAACTCAAACTACAAACCTCATCAGCTGGGTTTGTACCACCTGAGCCTGATTTGTCTTTGTGGACTCTGTTCATGATTGTTTTCCATTTGGTAATATCGTCTTGTATTGCTGTCCACCTATTCTCCAAAGATTTTTTGGTGCGTGTTGTTCCAGGTAGGTGTTCACAAAAATCCTCAAAGATGCGGTTCCACAAGCTATTTCCAGCCGGACTTGTCCCGATAATCATACTTGTTAAAGCGTGAGGCGGAGGTGAGGCGTTGTATGTCCGCCTGGACGCCATGGCGGCGCCCGGCATGCAAGGCGCGCAATAAAGTCGGAGAACTTATTTTTTTTGGCCCTTTAGATTATAACATATATAAAAGTCAACAAACAAGATCACATAATGTCATCTAAACAAGTTTTAAACTTTTAACACACAAAACAAGTACTACCGATAAACTATAGTGAACCAATCTACCAAGTACCAACATTGTGAAGAAAAGGTAAGTGGTCAAATTGTTATTTATTAGTAAGTAACCGAACTAAACTACCAAGTAAATGATTAACCATAATGTTGATAACATTAACACTATAACTTTACATTCTATAAACATGTGAACACTCGCAAATCAAAATTTAACCCGATTTAACCTCCACCAATTAACTTTTGATTCAAGTCTTCCATTATCCCGGGGATTAACTTTGATGTGCCTTATAGGAAAACAAATTTAAGTTAAGAAACAAATGTTTTGGAGCCTTAAAACTTTTCATGGCAATATATCAAAATATAAACGAGCATAGCAATTAGCATGACTTGCCAATTAACAACCACATACACAAATAAAACACACCAAATTCATAGACTACTAAGTATTAACAAACAAAGATCACTAGTTCACTACTTAAAGTTTTAGAAAATCAAACATGTTTCATACTTTCATTAAAAGAAAATTTTAAACATGTTTTTCAACTCCATAATCACATAAAGAATAAAGTATTTAACACAATCATGTGTAAAAAACTAATTAATTAAAAATAAAAATAAAATTAAAAATAAAAAAAACGGGAAAAGGCTGCTGTTACCTGAAGGCTGAACGCTGAAGCTGCAATAGATTATTACCGCCGGTTAGAAGGAGAAGAAGAAGAAGAAGAAGTAAGCTTTTTTTAATTAGTAGGCTGTTTTTATTTTATTTTAAACTCTATGGAAGAAGGTCGCATTTTCTCAGCAGTACTGGAGAAGGCAGCGGGAATGAGAGGGAATGAAGAGAATAAAGGTGGTTGACTAGGTTTTATTTTATTATTAACCTCGGTTTGACGTTTTTACCCTTCAAATTCTATGGCGCGCCACGCCTCACGCCTTTCACGCCTTGCACGCCATGGGCCGCCATGGACACGCCCGACATTTTCTCGCGCCTTAGTCTATGTTAAGGCGTCATAGCCCCGCCTCACGCCATGGCCCGCGCCTCACACGCCATGGCGCGCGCTTTTACAAGTATGCCGATAATCGTGTTCTCTCGAACATCGTACCCAAGATTGGCAAAGTGCAATGTCTTCATTTGGCCTCCAGCTTAGTGCTTTTCTATTGTGTGATCTTGCCGGCACCAATGCTCACCGAATCCGATTCAAGTTGGGCGGCCACATTCGGAAGATTATGGTTAATAGACGGTGCAGAGTATTGGTTTGAGAGTACGAAGAATCTGATGGCCGCTGGGAAAGATCCATTGAACCTGGACACATTAACATAAAATGCAATAAATGGCAGACGTAAGATTACAAATACACACGCTGCCACGCAAAAAGAGAATACGTGCCACTAAACTTCAAAAGATACTTTTAATGCGCAACGTACATATTCTCTATTCACATTATACGTTGTAAAGATTTCGATGCAATTTACTCTGAATAAGGACTATGTGAAATGGAAAAAAGTGGTGTTTGAGTGTAAATTAGAGAATTTGTTACAAACTTATGCATATCTTTAACATAACAATTTCACGCATCATGATGCCTTCACAAAAATCCACACAAATTTGAAGAATGACCACAAAATGAATCTACAATCTACCCGTGGAGGAAACCGATGGATGACTACTCGGTAAAGATGCCGTAGCACTTGATATTGACTATCTTCATCAACTTCACCTTAACAAGAAACCTACCCAATCTTCACACTTAATGAAAATACAGTAAATTGTAAAGTATGTCTATGTATGTATAGAGATGACCAAAAAAATTACTCGCATCTAAAGGCGTGTAGTGACACGGTCATACCTCTACAACCATCAAACTTTAAGAACAAAACCAGTTTCTTGACTTGAACCCGCCTTATATTAAAATTGGTTTTTTTTTTTAACCTCGCCTTCACAAGCTTGTTTTATGCTTTAGAATAGGGGGAAGCATTATCGCAAAGCATTCTAACACTTAGAAAACCATTAGTTCATTCAAATCAAGCATATTTCTACCATTTTCAAGTCTAACAATACTAGCATGTATTGACATAAATGATCATCCTATAATCCCAACTCATAAGGGGAAGTTAAGGGGGGTATCCATCCATATGTGAACAAATTACACAAAACATTCAAAAACATATCTACCAAGCAACCGAGCCAACACACGAAATAATAATGTCAAACAAAGGATCATTTTAGCTCATGCCGGAAATATTTAACACTACCAAACACCTAAAGTCATGTTACTAAATTGTGTGAGCATAAGACTTTAACTACGTAGGTCGTAGCTAAAGAAAAGAGGCATTCGAATATTCGAATATGAATTCTAAACTTCCTATCCTGAGCCCCGTATTAATCCATTCAAAAGGGGAAAAAAATTGCAATCTTCAAAAGCCAACAATGTTAGTAATGGGAAATTTTCTACTATACAAATGAAATGATTCAGCTCTTGAAAGTTTGACAATGAGAAAATTACAAGTTCCAATTGGACATACCTCTTCGAGCACTAGCAGAAAGCCCTAAATCATCACTTCTTTCAAAATGGTAAGCTTCAATAATCGAACCCTAGAAAATAAAATTGAGGTCAATTTCCGAGAATGGGGAGAAAATTTGAAGCGGGAGAGAGGATTGCGCGCAGATTTACATTTCTCTCTTATTAAGAAAAAAGTTATTTATGACATGGATGAGATCAATTACCCGGAATGTACCACTGATCTGATCTTTCACGGAATAATGAATGTCACTTTAAAATGTGGGTTGACATGTGTTTATATCGATATCGAGCCTGTATAAGCAAGACTAATAGCACAAGTCGTTTTATATCAATCAGCCAACATGGTGCTTGTCACCTTCGCACCTTTATAGTCGACATGGTCCGATCACCATTAGTCTCTTATAGCCGATGTGATGCAAGTTATCATCGATCCCTTATAGTCGACGTGGTGCAGGTCATCCTCAATCCTTTATACAACCGTCACATCTCCCAATAAACAAGTATTCCAAACATTCCGACACGATGAATAACAATTCCATTATCACCGCTCCATTATGGCCAAAAGCTATAATTGCTCCATGATTGGGTCGGGTATTACGTTATGGTCTGAACCTAAAATTCGAGTGGGTCAGGGGCGGATCTACATTTATAGGGGTGGGGTCACGTGACCCGACTGAGATCCGATAATTTTTTTTAGTATTAAAACGATGTAGTTTTGTTTTTAAAAATGTCGTTTTGTGGTTAAAAATGTAGTTTTAGCCTCCGATGATCCCATTGAAATAAATTTATGGATCAAAAAATGTAGTTTAACTCTCCGGTGACACTACTGGACAAATTCTTGGATCCGTCAATGGGTCGGGAATTACATTTATTACATAACTTTTATCCTAATTGATCAATCTAACTTTGTGCGCTCTAGACATACAACTTTATAGTATACATCATCATCAATGATGCAAATACATGTGTCGTTCGTTGTGCCTTAACAATTGTGTCCATATCACTACTCTTTAAGCTGTTTTTAAAGATTTTGGTGCCCAGTCAACTATTTCCGGCGAGTAGGACATTTAAAAAAAAAAACAAGTTGGTGGACTACTTTCCTCACAAGAGGAGGAGCATGACTAAAATCCTTAATAGGCCAAGTTACAAGACTATTTTTGCAAATTTGCCCCCCCTCCCCTCCTAAGGTTTGTCGTGTCCTCAAGGCAAGGGAAACTATAGAAATTGTCTCTTGATGTGATTGACATCATCCCATGAGGCAAGCTCCTCATCAAGGTTAAGCCATTTCATTTTCCATTAAACTACATGGGCATTACACCTCTTTACTGTTTTGATTCTCAAAATTTTCTCTCGTGGTACACAACAAGATGCCCATCAACAAAGTTGTTCATGGGTGAGGAATCAACAACTTTTACATTGATAACCTTGCAATTCTTCACCATAGAGATGTGAAAGACTAGGTGGATCTGAGAACCGGCAGGCAATTGCAGTTTGTATGATAGAGGATTTATTTTCTCAATGTTCCTATATGGACCAAAGTATCTGGCAGACAAACTTAACATTCCTCTTAATTGTTACTGTTTGCTGTCGATTTGTAGGGCTGTAATTTAAGAAATACCAAATCACCAACATAGTATTCTTTCTCTTTCCTCCCCCGGTCGCAAAATGCTTCATCTTGCCATGAGCATGACCAACCGGTCTTTCAACTCCCTACCAACAATCTTCTTATGTTTCATGAACTCTTCGCAAGCATGGAACCGCCGCCCCTCAAAGCTTTCCTAGTGGAATGGAGGTAGGCTTTTACCCATATAGTGCCTCAAAGCGTTCACGAACAAGGCTCAAACTCGGCCGGCTTACTATCATTCGAGCTCGTTCAATTATGCTATCGAGCCGAGCACGATCGTGTTCTCTTGCTTGTTTACTAAACGAGCGAACACGAGCTCGCTCGTGAACGCTCGTTAGTGTCGCGAGCTTATATAATATATAATATAAATAATAAATATAAATCATATATACACATAATTTTTTTGAGGGAATATATACACATAAATAATTTAACAAATTATAAATATTTTGTGGATGTTTGATTAAACGAGTATTTTGGGTTGAATAATGGATATAAACAAATCATTCCCCTTAAAAAAATACTATTGAACGAGCCGAGCTCGAGTTCGAGCTCGTTCACGAGTTTGATCCGGAGCTCGAGCTCGAACATTTTTTATACTTATCGACCCGAGCTCGAACAAGCTTTTAGGCTCGTTTGTGTTAACGAGCCGAGCCAAGCCTACCCGATTACAAACGAGCTCGGGCTTGAACATCGCCTACTCGGCTCGTTAACAACACTACTCATATTCGCCG
The DNA here is from genome assembly GCA_036785695.1 of Gentiana straminea. NCBI lineage: Eukaryota > Viridiplantae > Streptophyta > Magnoliopsida > Gentianales > Gentianaceae > Gentiana > Gentiana straminea. The sequence goes on from JAVUPR010000247.1 coordinate 11,751, forward strand.
ATGTGTGGAAGTTGTTTTTGTACCCAAACTCGCTAGGCTTGCGAAGGGTTGGCGCAGCCCAAAATATTCTAAATGGAAAAGGATACTTGTTTTTTCAAAAACTAAGATATACTCCCTTCGTCCCGTTATATAAGTCCTTTTGGCTAGTGTCCCAAAATATAAGTCGTTCTCACAAAACAATACAATATTAAATGCATTGTTTTCACTTTCACACTAAATAATGTAATATTATTTGTCGTCCCAAAAAACAATACAATATTTTACATTGAAATATTAAAAATTAACTCATTTATTATGTTTTCTTAAACAATGTGAATTTGCCAAAAGGCTTATATTATGAGACGGAGGGAGTATTATTAATAGGTGTAAAAAAAAGGAAATAAATATTAAAAACGATGGCAAATGGAAAATAATATACTACAATATAAGAATATTTTGACAAAATATTATTTTGTTTCAATACAATTTATATTATCCGTAGTATTTCTTTACCCAATCGGTATTTCTTTTCCAGTTTTAGGCCGTCTATTTATACTCCTTAGAAATAGAATGAATTCCATTTATTACTCCTATTTTTTCAGACCTTAGAACCCTAATCAATCACGAGGCCCCTCAATTCCGATATCGCAAAAGAACGATGAGCCGCCGCTGCAGCCGCCGCCGCCGCCATCTTCCTGGAGATATAATTGAGGACGTTCTTATTAAGTTACCAGATGAGGGTCAAAGTGAGCCTTGTCACGTGTCATCTCTTAATTGATCAAACATTAAATTAAGACATAAAAACTATAACATTAAGGGCCGTGAGCCCCACTTTGCGCCTAAGGGCGCATCCGAACCTTAAATGGGAGATCGGTCCCACTCCTCCGACCACCGCAGTCGGCTAGGTCACAACGGAGATAGGCCGTGCGCTCGGCCCGAGACGATCTCGGGAGGCTCAACGTAGGTCGGCCGCAGCCTCATTTATATGATCATGAGCCCATGTGCTTACGAGATAATTATAGGAAGATCCTAAGGATGCTTTACCCATTCGACTCGATTTTGATATTTAATATATCCATAATTATCCTTAAATAGGATTTACTCGTGATTATCCTTGTGGAATAAGAATACAAATCCTTGTAGAACAAGGAAACGGGTGAGACGCCCCCTATATAAACAACCCCTAAGAACTACGGAGACTTGATTCCCGAACATTTACAGATACGCAGCAACTTGTGAAAATAACCCAGTGCTCGCCTAAAAATCCCCCCAAAACCATCCCGTTTTACATCTTGTTCTAGGCTTATTCGTAGTTAATTGTCATTAGGAAAAATATGGCCCGGATTTATTCATAGACGAAATCCAAAGATCGTCAATTGGCACTAGAAAGAGGGCCTCCTACTAACAATTATTCAAGATCAAGATCATCAAGCAACCAAAAAAGAATAACAAGAAAACACCAGGGGAAACCTGTTAGGAAATCACTAGTTTAACGCAGAGGAATTTAAAATTTTGATTCCTTTTCTAGATCATCTTCATTTAATGCAATAAACACGTTAAGTAGTTTGACGGAATGTACCTTGGATGATTTATAAGATCGTCTCTTTGACCGTCAACTAAGAGTAGTACAGTGTGCAAGCCGTCCACGCGTCCGGCCTCTATCGATATCCACACGAACTCCTCACCGGAATCCTCCTTGGATTGCTATCGGAAAAACTCTGGTTGCTAGACTAGCCTTTTTCCTCTCTCTCAAACTCTCTATTGAAAGCCCTCTATTTTACATAAGACCTATTAGCTCTTGCAATTGTTATATACAAAAGAGCTTGACACCCGCCTCTTATTTATAGTGGGAGGGGCGCCCTAACTAGAGTGGAGGAGAAGAAAACATTTTCCCAATAAAATAATGAAAATCATTTAAATTGATTCCTCTCTTTTATTATAATATCTCATATTAAATCAAATCTAAATATTGGCAATATCTTATATTGATTGTATTTATCTTATTTCCATAAATCTATTTTTCCAAAATCAATTAATATTCATTATTAATATTATGGTAATCTTATTAATTAAAGTGCACAATCCAAGTGTATCTTATACACCTAGATGTGGCGCCCCATATTGCCAATAATTGGCTTCGGGAATATTGTTTAATTAATATAATTTATGTATAATTAATATCTTGTATTTTATTTATTCATAATAAATAAATACCACCATATTAATTTACCACTATAACCTTTATAGTCTAGAGATAAACTTTCCTTATTTGGTTATCAACTATAACCGCATTTTAATCCGACTCGATGTTCATATGTGTGTGACCCGATAGGATTTCGAATATGTTGGCCGTAGACACAAAATGCATATTACGAAAATACCCTTCATGCCTAACGATCACGGGATAGCGTCTAGCAACACACCATGACCCCCAATCATCGGAAGAGTAAAATGCAATGACTACTACCTTTCATGCGAAACAAGCATCGTGTAACTTACAATCCTATCGCCGTAATAATGTCCATACGATCGTATCTTGAGTGTCAATACATTAACGATCGCATCTTATAACTGATATCATTCTCTCTCGGAATAACACATTTATTCCCACTTTGCAAAGATTTATGAGAACAAGACATTCCTTATAAGAAGGCTATTTCGGATATTCACTCCCAATCAGCGGGATACGCGATTCCCGGACGACCAATCATGTATACTCCGCAAGCTTCAATATCACACCCGATCACTACCGCATGATCGCCCCGTAGATAAGAGAAATCTCAATAGTGTCAAAGAATGAAAATCCACACCGTGATGCCATGAAGACTCCGGTATAAAGGATATTTACACAACCGCCACATAGTGTGACACTTAGTGTAAGTGGGTCGTTGTACTATACGCAATCTCTAATACACGTCCCGTACAAATCCAAATGTCTCTACACTTTGATAGACGAGATCTATCCCTACCTTTTTAAAGATAGAAGACATCCAATACGTGCTAGTCTAATCATACTATCAATGTCCCAAACTTGATAGTACATACGACTAGAGACATTTAAGTACCAAACTTGTTAAAGTGATTAGAGATCTCATCAACCATAATCTCTATCATGGTTTCTCTATCATAGTTTGACACTAGGGACGTTACTATATATATACAACCAATAATATGAAGATAACCAATATATAATAACAAAAGTGCTTTTATTAATCATAATAAAATTTTACATGAACTAAAATAGATCAAGTAAACGACCCGACCCGGTCGGATCTGATCCAACCCGGTTGGGTTTAGGACACCTATTCAACAATCTCCCACTTGGCCTAAAGCCAATCACCCATATGCCTAAGCCCTTGCATGTGAACATGTTTCTCATGCTTAGCCTGTGACAATGACTTGGTTAACGGATCGCCTATGTTATCATCCGTGTGGACTTTCTCTATCTTTTCATCTCCTCTATCAACTATCTCCCTAATCAAGTGATAGCGCCGTAGCACGTGTTTGGATTTATGATGAGACCTTGGTTCCTTTGATTGAGATATCTCCCCATTATTATCACAAGATGTTGTCACCGGACCTTCAATGGAGGGAACCACACCAAGTTCGCAATGAACTTCTTCATCCAAATCGCTTCTTTTGCCGCCTTCAAGGTCGCTATATATTCATCTTCCGTTGTAGAGTATGCAATAGTCTTCTCGCTTAGAACTCTTCTAGCTCATCGCTCCGCCGTTAAGCGTGAAAACAAATCCATATTGTGACTTAAAGTCATCATTGTCGCTTGGAACCGGCATCTATGTAACCTCGTAATACTAAATCATCGTCCCGAAAACCAGGAACATATCCCTAGTACGTTTCGTGTACTTTAGAATATTCTTGACTACAACCCAAGTTGACCATCACCAGTGGTTGGACGGTACCTACTAGTCGTACTAAGAGGGTACGAGACATCCGGTCTAAGGCACAACATGTCGGCTATGATGGACCCGATTGCCGAAGTATAAGGGATCTTACTCATTTATGCCCTTTCCTCCTCTCGTCTTAGGACTCATTCCCTTCGACAAGTAGACCCCATGTGACATGGGCAACAAATTTTCTTGATCGATCCATGCCGAATCTCTTCAAGATCTTGTCTATATAGGTGGATTGCGACATGCATCAAGCAACCTCTTAGATCTATCTCTATAGATCTTGATTCCTAGAATATAGGTTGCTTCACCCAAGTCCTTCATTGAGAAGTTCTTGGATAACCAAGCTTTGACTGACTATAACATAGGCACATCATTCCCTATGAGCAATATATCATCTACATAAAGCATTAAGAACACAATGGCACTCCCACTAACCTTCTTGTAAACACTGGGTTCATCTTCGTTCTTGTTGAAATCAAACCGTTTGATTATCTCATCAAAGCAAAGATTCCAACTCCGAGAAGCTTGCTTTAATCCAAAAATGGATCTTTTGCAATTTACACACCATCCCGGCGTCATTGGTTGTGAAACCCCCCAGCCGTGTCATATACACTTCCTCAGTGTGTTCCCGTTAAGGAAAGCATTTTTCAAATCCATCCGCCGCATTTTGTAATCATGGTATGCCGCAATAGCGAGCGTAATTATGATGGATTTTAACATGGCAAAGCGAAAAGGTTTCGTCATAGTCAACTCCTTGTCTTTGCTTATAACCTTTTGCCACTAACCTAGCCTTGTAGGTAGTCATGTTACCGTCCATGTCGGTCTTTCTCTTAAAGACCCATTTGCACCCTATAGGAACTATTCCTTCAGTGTGGATCAACTAAGTTCCAAACTTGGTTGTCTTTCATGGATTCCATTTCAGAATTCATGGCTTCTAGCCATTTCTCTTTGTCATGCCTTAATAGCATTTCCTCATAAGTTCTATGGTCCTCATCTTCCATGAGATACACGCCGTTGTACTTTTCGGGTTCATGGCGTTCCCCGGTGGATCTTTGAGGTGCTAGTGTGTCCACGGTAGAGGCCGGCGTCACATCCGTACGTGATGTCTCCTCTACTTCCATCAATCGATCGTTATCCGTAAGTGGTTCTCGAATTTCTTCAAGATCAATCTTACTCCCACCGAACCTATCCGTAATAAACTCTTTCTCCAAAAAGTGGCCACCCCGGCAAAAAACACCTTTTGTTCCACGGGATGATAAAATTGGTACCCTTTGGTTTCCCTAGGATATCCACAAATAGACATTTGTCGAATTCGGGTTCTAATTTGTTAGGCATCATCCACTTCACGTAAGTCGGACAACCCCAAGGTTTTAGATGACCTAGGCTTGGTTTCCTCTTAGGCTATACCTCGTATGGCATAGAATCAACCGTCTTTGATTGGACTCGGTTCCGTGTATAGGATGCGGTTTCTAAAGCATACCCCCAAAATGATTTTGGGAGAACTGCGTAGCTCATCATGGATCGCACCATGTCTAACAAAGTGCGGTTCCTCCTCTCAGATATGCCATTCATCTGAGGCATCCCGGGAGGGGTCCATTCAGGTAGAATCCAATTCTCCTTCAAATAACCTTGAAACTCTCTATCTAGGTATTCTCCCCCTCGATCGATCGAAGTGTTTTGATTTCTTAGTCGTTTCTCCACTTCACTTCGAATTCCTTGAACTTTTCAAAGGCCTCGACTTATACTTCATTAAGTATATATAACCATAGCATGAATGGTCATCAAGTGAAAGTGAAAAAATAAAAGTATCCTCCTTTGGCCCGAATCGACATTATACATCGTTGTGTATGAGCTTAATTAACTCATTGGATCCTATCCCTTTGCCACTAAAAGGTGACTTTGTCATCTTGCCAAGTAAACAAGCCTCGCATCTATCAAACGATTCGTAATCGAATTGATCCAACATTCCATCTTTAAGGAGTTTGGAAATGCGATTCTCATTCATATGGCCAAGTCTACAAGGCCATAAGTAGGATTCATTCAAGTCATTTGTTTTGGCTTTCTTGTTATTTATATTGAGTACGTCAACATTCATATCTAATATGTAGAGACCATTGCTAAGCATGCCGCACTCATAAAAAATTCCATCACGTGAAAAAGAACAACATTTATTCTTGAATGTAAAAAATCCTTCAACATTTAATGCAGAAATACAAATAATGCTCTTCGTAAGAGCAGGAACAAAATAACAGTTATTAAGTTCTAGTACTAGCCCACTGGGCAATGAAAGAAAATAAACTCCTACGGCTAGTGCTGCAACACTTACTCCATTCCCAACGCGTAGGTCCACCTCTCTTTTCCTCGGTTCTCTAGTTCTTCTTAGTGCCTGCATATTCGTACACATATGAGAACCACAACTAGTATCTAATAGCCGCATTGTTAGACTTAGAAGAAGTAATGTTGATCTCAATCATAAATATACTTGAAGTCGAAGCATCGAATGCTTCTTCTTGGTACTCAAGAAGCCTTTGTAGTTTCTTCTCCAATGTCCGGTTCACCGCAAAGGAAGCAAGCATCCTTTGATTTGTCTTTTGCTATCTTAGGCGTTGGCTTAGTTTCAGCCTTCGCCTTCTTGGACTTCTTTCGGGCCTTTGACTTGCCCTTGTTGGAAGTGACCAAAGAACACTTGCCTTCCCTTTCCCACGTTGCCCTCAAAGCAGTTTTCAACATGTTCAATAACTTCGGAAGGGAGCAATCTATCTTGTTCATGTGATATTTCATCACGAACTCGCGAGAATGAATCGTGTAGAGATTGCGCATTCAAGTCAATACTCAATTCTCATTCCAACTTACGGCCGAGTTTCCCAAGCCTCTCTATGTACCCGATCATCTAAAGCACATATGACTGTTAGGTGTAGTGCCCGAAAGACAATTTATGTAATTGTTTTTGACAGGATTTATAATTCATCTTAATATTTGCATTTATGCTTATATTAATACACTGCTGAAAACCCTAAGTATATCGGTATGTAATCACATAACTCAGTGTATGGCATACACACAAGGATTGAGTTAGTGATGATATGCTTAAAACTATTCAGTCTGTGGTGAATTTAATCGTAGTATGGGTCTCATGATTAATATACTAATAATGCGCCCGTAACACTTAACGGTGTGAACGTCTTATCCGGACCGTCGGTATGTGGTACCAAGTGGGGCATTTATATATGATGTCTATCATATAGGACTGGACCAATTTGATTTGAATTCTCGAATTAATTCCGTGACCGAGAAATCTTATCAAATCACAATATGATCATATATGGACTAATCTCAATCCTGATGTGATCACCGTCTACTGTTTGGTTCAAAGTAGGGTTTGATGTGTTAGTTAAGGATCGCTTGGATACATGTGATCTGAACACTTCCCGTTGGCTCTATTCTGGAATGAGTGAGTAGTCTGTGACTTCACAGATATGGAATCCATTCCTTCCTACGGGAAGTAGACAGACAGTTCCCTTATTTGTTAATCCTAGAAACTGATCGATGGGCCCAGTTCATATTATATTAGTTATGAACTATTTGATCACTAGGGGTTAATGATAAATAAGGATAAGATGTTTTGAGAAGGGTTTACGGAAATATCCCGAATCAAAACGAACAAGCCTACGGAGGATTTATCCGTATGTAATGATTATATCAATGGACGCTTATCGACTCGTTGATTAGAGTGTAAGTATATATCTATAATCGATAGAGTTCGCTTTCGGGTTTATGGTGGCGTAATCCCGGAATTAAATAGATTGAATAAGAATTGTTCTGTTCAATGAATAATATTATTTAATTTATTCTAGCTACTGGTTATAGGTCCATGATCCCCGATGTGGCTCCTAACGTGCATATGTTTCTTGACGTTGGGCCTCAATAATAATTAAGTAGTTGGACTATTTAATTGATGTGCGAAATAATTATTTAGTGGACTAAATAATCAAATACATGGAAAAGACATTTTTCATGGACTCGACCCTTTTGTGTATCATCCGTGTGCTAACTTAATTAAATTAGGGGAGGCGCATTTTGTAAGTATATATTTATCAAGAAATTAGTTTTCTTGGATAATTATATGACATGTGATTAATTGTTTATTTGTTAAATAATTAACTGGAAAAATATTAGATTGATCCTTAAATATTCTAGATTTGTTATAGATTATTCTAGGAGTATCTTTTATTTAATAAGGATTATTATAATTGATTTTGTATTAATTATCCTTGGTGGACAAGGATTTCTCTCCTATATATAGAGAGCTCTCCTAAATCCTACAGAACATGAAAAACACGCCATATACACAATGATAATAGGGAGATGTCGACTTCCTATTGTGGTTTCGAGTTAGGAAAATTTTCAGTGGATTTTCCGGGTAGCATATCAAAGAGGTCAAGCATCAAGGATCGATATCCACCGATCGTTGCTTGGAGGTACAAATCGGAAGATCGTGGTATCTCATCTCGGCTTCTCAATCTTTGGATCTAATCTTTTGATTGGTAAGTAGATCTAACCTTCTTATAGTTTAGATCTATTTATTTTTATGCTTTAATGTTATATTGATCGTGATCCTTGTTATTTCGTCGTTTAATCGGGCGGATCTAGATCCGTCCGGTGATATTACATCAACCAATGGTATCAAAGCCTCCGATCTATACATTAAAGTGTATAACTGATAGATCTAGGAGTGGATTTGCATGTTTAGATTGCATTGTTTTTCCGTTTTTTTTTTAAAGTTGAAAATTTTCATGATGATGAACTCTTTGATATGATGGATTGGGGTTGACACTGTTTACCCATTAGATCTATTGTAAACTCATATAAATTCATTATATGAGTATAGGAAATTTTGTAATTAGTTTGGTGATGTAATTTTAAATTTCCTAGAAATAGATCCGTTTTGTTGTTGTTCGTCTTTCCCGTTTTTTCCCTTTGATTGAGCCGTTGAAACGACAATCCCTCCGGTTAGAATAAAGATAAAAAGTTGCTAAAAAATACCTCAACATTTGGTGTCGATCGGAGTCCGTCTCGATGTCGATCGCCGCAATAAAGTTGCTTCGTAATGAAAAGCACAAAGCATCCATAAAAACCCCATCTGTGAGTTTGTCGATTTTCTGGAAGAGTTTGGAACGTTGAAACATAGATCCGACCATTCCAATTGACTAAAATGGAGTTATGAACAAGCCCTAAAAATTTCAGGTCGATCGGGTTTTGTCTCGATGCCCGATCGGCCCCGGGAAGACACTGTTGCGCTGCAGTTATAAACAGATGCAGCAGTTTGATCGGAGGATTGCTGGAGAAAATTAGTCCATCGAAACTTGGATCTAACCATCCATATTGAATCAGGAGGAGTGAAGAACAGGTCCACAAAGTTTCGTGACAATCGGATTTCGTTTGGATGACCGATGATCGATGAAACGGATCGCAGAATGCATTGTATTAAACTAGTAAACCCTAGTTGTGGTTTATTTATTTATTTTCTAATAGCTTAGATACGGGGGTGCCAACGGTCCTTCTTGATGTTTATTTTCCGCACTAGTATGTATGCTTAGGATGTATGCGTAGAACCGGAAAATTGCCACGACATGCATCATATCATGAATTCCACTCCATATGCATACATGTAGCTATTTAATTCTGGATAATTAATTAGGCATGTATTCAACTCGATTAATTAGTTTAATATTTAATTAATTGTTGTGGGAATTAATTATTTTAAAAACTAATTAAAGAACCGAGGAATCGGGTTTTGTCAATCGTTAAGTTTTCGGTGATGGATTCTTGGTGAATCCCACCTTAAACCGGAACGAGTTTGCGGGTTTGTTCCGTAGTGTCTATAGGAAAGTTTGACAATTTAAGTAATCGGAAAATCATGATACATGGGTTCGGAAAATGGTCTAACCATGGTTGGGTAAGTTCAACTGAGCTACGGCTCGATCGACTCACCCTCCACGTGTGACGATTGCACGGGAGTTCGGCAAGACTTAACATATCCGACAAGCCTTTACGGCTAAACGGGGCTTCCCTTAGCCGGATCCGACCAACAGTCACATATGTTCCAACGAATAAGACGGGTAGGCTTGCCTACATCACCGACACCATTCGAGTACAAGATTTGTTGTTTCTTAAAATATTGTCAAGTCCAAAACTGCAATCAGTAAACCCACCACTTTTTCAAAATATTGAGTGGGAGCGGGGAAGGCGACAACCGACCCCACGGCCTCTACTATAGATGCAAGCAAGTGAGAGAATGGTGACACCTCGTGCCACTTTGTGTTGGACTTATTTCTATGTTTTGATGATGAGTGCCAGACTAGCTGTTATAGTGCAAAGGCAAAAAGATGTCTAGATCAAATGTATAGGTTTATTAGAGTTTGATTTATGAATAGGTTTGATCAAACAAGCATCGTAAAGGTCACCGATTTATATCGCAGATCGATCAATATCGCAGGGTAGATAGGTCGCAGACTAGTCGTGAACCTACCGAAGACCGAATACCGAAGGCCGAGGTCTCAAACTCGCATGTAAGGCTAAGGGATCAAACTTAGTAATTTAAGTCAAGGATATGGAATCGAATTTAGGCAAGTCCGTGATGACCTAAATCGATTACATATACCTTGTGTACAAGGTCTAAGTTCCATAAGTTGGATGATGTTTGGAACTTGGTTATAATTAAAAAGGTGTAATCTAACTTCACAGATAAAAGTTAGATAAAAGAAATCAGCTGCATTTTATTTTATACACAGCAAATTGATGTTCAGCAGACTGATGGGTATCTCAGCAGACTGATGAACCTGCTGATATTATACCTCGATTAATTCAAGATTACATTGGAAGATTACATGGAAAATGACAGCTAACTACCTCTGACTTATCAAACAAATCAAGGGCTGAGATTAAAAGGACGTTGGGGTGATTCTGATTATTATCCAATGGTTATAAGTCAAGGGTTGGAAAGACTGCACTGTCAAAAAGGAATTTTGACAGTGTCAGTCCTATGAATAGTGACAGTAAAGCAAGTCAAATAGACAAAACAAGGAACGGTCTTATTTGAATTTCAAATACAAGTCACATGCCTTCCTACCTATAAATAGAGGACTTCAAACTCAGAAAGAATGATGATTTGATGCATAATAAGAGAAAAATACAAGAGATAATTCTGAGCTGAAAAACACCCTGTTGAAGTCACTGAACTTAAAGCTACTGATCCAGAAAGATTCTTCAAGTGTATTCTGTATTCAAGCTACATCAAGTATACACACTTGAAGTCTGCAAGCTGCTGATTATATCATCCTAATCAAGCTGCTGCAACTGAATCATTTATTTGATTATTTTATAAAGAACCTGCTGAAGACAGTGAAGCACAGTTGTGTAAAAGTCTGTTGTTTGTGGTGGAGCCGGTGAAGAGGCAATCCTACCCTTCAAGGACCAAGTGGAAGACTCAGAGCAAAGAATCCTACCGTTCCCGCTTTCGCGCTTGTGAAGCCATAGTTATTGGTGAAGGACAAGAAACCTTAGGAATCTTTGTAACCGCAACATCAAAGATCTCTAGTGAATTACCTCCAACATCACAGAGAAGAGTGGACCGACAGATTACACCACCCGGAACCACTATAAAATCTCGCCTACTTACTTTCAAAGCATTTACATTCTCGCACTTAGTTTATTTTATACATCAATCACCGAATCTAGCAACCGAAATCACACACATACACTACCGAGTATCTAATACTTAGTATCATATTTAACAACAAGTATTAAGGCTTAATTTTGATATAATTCCGCCGCACAAATTCAAAGCAAACTCAACTATCGCAGACTACTATTTATCGCCAGGCTATCGAGGTATCCAGACTATCGAAGTATCGCAGACCGTCGAAGTTGTAGAATTTGTTAACTCCAAAGTTTTAAGTGTTAAGTTTATTCACCCCCCCTCTAAACTTAACCAAAGCCTTTTCAAGGGACCAACACTTTGACTTCGGCCCCATTCGGATGGTGTTCACCGCTATCAAAATTCAAGGCTTGGTCTCCGAAAGGATAGGATCTTGAGGACTCGCCGGGTCACTGACCTGCCCTACGTAGGCATACTTGGGGCGTACTTAAAGGTCTGATATAGTAGGTCACACTCATCAGGATATTTTAGGAAATATCTTGGCTGAAAAAGGAAGGTATTCGACGATTAAAGTATGGGATGTATGATTCCCATGAGATGTTTGATTCTCAAAGTTTAATCATCGAGAGAGATTGTCTCGCTTAACCATCATCGTGCCGATACCGACCCCCTAGGCGGCGGTACGATGTGAGGTTAAATCCTTGGAATGGTAGGATAGACTTTTTAGTTTATAATTCCGAAAATTTATCTAGTCATGTATATATGAATTTTTTCTCGTCAATTTTGTTTACAACTATCATCTCTAGGCTACTAAATTGCTAGTGTAATGACTTCGTTAAAAGTGGAAAGTAACAAGAACGTTGAACTCATCGAAGAATGCAATTAAATTTCGGAAGAGATTTCCTCTTGAGCCTTTAAATCTTAAGTGACATAGTATAGGTATGTCACCGTCGTCACTCGTGTTGAACGAGAGACGCACTTAGTTCAAAGATGATGTAGGACTATATGAAATTCTATTAGTGAATTTTAATTGTGTGAGTAATCACACAAGAAATTTCTAATTGAAAAATTAGAAAATCATAAATAAAGTGTTGCTAGTTAGACGGTATTTGGAACCGATAAACTAGTGGGAGCTTTATTCTTATGATTTGTTGTTTTCTGAATCATTAGAAATGTGTAAGAGACTACACAAGAGTTTTTCCATTCCTGGAAAAATATGAACAAAGCATTACTAGTTAGACGGTATTTGGAACCGATAAACTAGTGGGAGCTTAGTTCTGGTGATTTTCTAATCTCTGAAAAATCATAAATAAAGTATTGCTAGTTAGACAGTATTAGGAACCGATAAACTAGTGGGAGCTTTAACCTTATGATTTGTTGATTTAGTAGAAAAATCAAATAGTCCAAACGAGTAACACTATCATTAGACATCCCACGCTCACGAGTAGTGTCTACTCAAATGAACTCGCTAGTTCAAGACTCGTTTCGATATAAGGAAAGTCAAGAATGGGAAAGAATGTTTATACGTGTTAGTCATCTAAACTAAGTAGTTTTAAGGCTAAACCGTAATATTAATAAATAGAAAATCGAGGATAAGGAAAGTGATTTCGGATCACTAACCAATGCATCCTTAATGATTTCCTTGAAAGCTAAGTTCTTTGGAAGAACAAGATAGCTATTAATTAAACGATAAATGGAGAAGACAACGGCGTTATTTCGCTAGAATAGTGGGGGTGATATAAGGAAATGAATTTAGGATTCAATCCTTGAATATCACAAAAAAATTATTTTCTATTTTTAGATTCGTTGGAACAAATGGATTCACTTTCAATTCGATAATTAGTTTTTCTTATAGAAAGTTATGACATTTGTAGCACGAATCCCAGACTCGGACTTTTGTTTGATAAAGTCAGAACCACTAAGAAATGCTGAAAAAGGTATATGTAACACATCTTAAACTATTAAAGGCAAAATGTTTCCGTATTTAGATAAACACTTCTTCATACTCTATTAATTAGTGCATATTTCCTAAAGACAAGATCTGAAGACTGGTTTAGGGTGAAACCTATCTCCCAGCCAAGGAACACTGTCTCAAAAGGAACAATGACTAAGCTTCCTTTCAATCGGGAAAGGGTAATAGATTTAAAGAAGTAACATAGCTTGTTTATAATGACCTTCGTGGTCTTGTGAAAGATACTAGTTAGAAGGAGCTTTTGAGTAGTGACATCTCGTCGACAACTACTCAAAACGCCGCAAGATTATCTAAAATATTTGGAGGTGTCTCTGATTTCACCAGAGATAGAGTATTCCATGCTCAGTAATAGGCCATAGCATAGTCTTGGGACTGATGCTCGGCCTGCCTCCCAGTGGAGTTTATCCACTGATGGATAACACCATAAATTTGCCTCATATAGTTATTAATGTGCTACAATACGCTGCTTAACTCATTTAAGATATTGGTTGCGAAATAACGGTTTACACTATCATGTAAAACCGAGATGTCTACCTAGAAGATGCTTACAAATTTGTGGATAAGGAGTGAATTCGGTTCACCCCACTTCCGTCAATATAGGGATTTAGCACTTAGTGCTTGAAGGTAGGATTGGAAATTTTGCATACACGTTCATATGATGACTGTTCGTGCAATATCTTATATGTTGAGTAAAGGTTGGTTATAAGATTCTTAAGATCAGAAAGTGACGGTTATACTGTCAAAACACCTTCTGAAAGGGTCAATGAATAACAACCTTGGACTTTGGAGTACGGTTACTCAAGGTAGTTACTAACTGATTAGATCGGACCACGTCAAACATTGGTTGTTGGTGATAACACTGATAATTACTACTAGATCAGAATATCGATCCACCAAGAACGCAATGGAAATATGGTTTAACCATTACCTATTGTGGTTTTCTGAAGACTTTGCAGTTTACAGAGGTAATTGATAACCTATGGTTCCTTGCGGGCTAAATAGGATTCTGATCAATAGAGGTTGGTTTAAAAGCCATAACCCCGTGAATGGAGTTTTGGTACTCCAGCTCGGTTCACACTCTAAGTAGAACCACCTGAGTGTCTCAGGCCTAGTGGGAGTAATTGGATCTACATGATAAGAGTCGAATGAATAGAAAGTTTACCTTTCGGTACAAAGCTGAGTGGTCTAGGGGTGATTCCCTAGCAAGTATAGAGTTAACCAGACCGTGAACTCTCTCACCACTCGGTCTTGTTTGATTCCGTTAGAAAGCAGAAAATAGGGGTGATTCCCTAAGACTTTCTTGCCGAACAAACATAATCTGAATTCATTCAGAACATAAGGGTTTTAGCTAAGAATAAATGCATGATTTCATTAGAAAGGTGAAATAGAGGTAACTCCTTGAGGCTTTCTTGCCAATCAAACGGAATCGAATTAATTCAGAACCAAGGCATATATCCTCTAAGGATCAAAGCAAACCTCTAGGTCATTTAAAAGTCACATATTTCAAGTATGTGGACATGACCGTAATATTGATAAGTCTTTTATAGATCGGATGTCGTATTGGTAAAGTAGTATATACATTAGTGTTCATGAATGGTAGCACCGAAACAAGCTTGGAAACAACATGGGTGTATTATTTGAAGTCGGAAACTGACATGCCAAGATTCTCTTTATGAAAGAATCGGACTACATTCTAAAGGATTTGATTCGGTCAAATTCTCGAGAATGTGTGACTGGCAATCCCATCTATCCTAATGGTTAAGATGATTTTGCATATCGGTATGTAATATTCAACGAAGTAGTCCTACCCTACCTCTCACGGAATGCTTCTCTAAACCTGAGGATGAATAGAAAATAGGATAGACTCTCTTTTGATAAGAGAAAGTCAGGTAATTACAAGTTAATCGAATCTTGGATTCGAGCATTAAATAGCAAGTTTAGTACGTCCTCAAGTATCTTTGGAGAACGAGGAATAATATGCTAGTATATTCAGTGCGAACGTGAATATAAATGATTACACCGATTCCGACTTTAAGTCGATTAAGGATGATCGTTAAGTCGATCTCGGGCTCGTTGTTTACTCGTGTGATTCGACTTTAAGTCGATTGAGGATTTCCTTCCATATCTAGGAGTAATTCCGATTTGGTAAGCTAATACCACTTCATTGTGAAAACAAAGGAGATGTAGCCGATAAGGATCTTCGCAAATACCAGAGGTGAAAAATAAGCATATTGGGAGAGTACCACCCGATTGGATGGACCGGCAACGTTTCGATCCTAAAGATCGTCTCGAGCTGACAACCTAACGGATCAGTATACTAAGTCGCGTGGCATTTACATGTTGCATACCCACCAAGTCACTGACCGACCCTGCGGCGGCACACTCAGAGTGTATTTTGACATCTAAATGGTTTGATGCACTTGGCGGGTACAAAATTGAGGGATATATCTCATTTGCTTTTAGAGCAAGTGGGAGAATGTTGTGTATAAGGGGTATGCTCTAAACAATTAATCACTTGCCTTTCGTGCAAGTGGGAGTTTGTTAGGTGTAGTGCCCGAAAGACAATTTCTGTAATTGTTTTTGACAGAATTTATAATTCATCTTAATATTTGCATTTATGCATATATTAATACACTGCTGAAAACCCTAAGTATATCGGTATGTAATGACATAACTCATTGTATGGCATACACAAGAGGATTGAGTTAGTGATGATATACTTAAAACTATTTAGTCCATGGTGAATTTAATCAGAGTATGGGTCTAATGATTAATATACCAATAATGCGCCCGTAACACTTAACGGTGCGACCGTCTTATCCGGACCGTCGGTATATGGTACCCGGTGGGGCATTTATATATTATGTCTATCATATAGGATCGGACCAATTTGATTTGAATTCTCGATATAATTCCGTGATCGAGAAATTTTATCGAATCACAAGATGATCATATATGGATTAATCTCAATCCCGATGTGATCACGCCATCGCTTGGTTCAAAGTAGGGTTTGATGTGTTAGTTAAGGATCGCTTGGATACATGTGATCTGAACACTTCTCGTTGGCTCTATTTTGGAATGAGTGAGTAGTCTGTGATTTCACAGATATAGAATCTATTCCTTCCTGCGGGAAGTAGACAGACAGTTTCCTTATTTGTTAATCCTAGAAACCGATCGATGGGCCCAAGCTTCATATTATATTAGTTATGAACTAATTGATCACTTGGGGGTTAATGATAAATAAGGATAAGATGTTTTGAGAAGGGTTTACGGAAATATCCCAAATCAAAACGAACCGTCTATGGAGTATTTATCCGTATGTAATGATTATATCAATGGACGCTTATCAACTCGTTGATTAGAGTGTAAGTATATATCTATAATCGATAGAGTTCAGTTTCGGGTTTATGGTGGCGTAATCCCGGAATTAATAGATTGAAGAAGAATTGTTCTGTTCGATGAATAATTTTATTTAATTTATTGTAGCTACTGGTTATAGGTCCATGATCCCCGATGAGGCTCCTAACGTGCATATGTTTCTTGACGTTGGGCCTCAACAATAATTAAGTAGTTGGATAATTTAATTGATGTGCGAAATAATTATTTAGTGGACTAAATAATTAAATACATGGAAAAGACATTTTTCATGGACTCGAACCTTTTGTGTATCATACGTGTGCTAACCTAATTAAATTGGGGAGGTGTCTGCATGAGCAGACCCCAAGAAATTAAGTCTTCCTGAGAGGACTCCAAAAATATATAAGTTAGCAGGAATGGAAAACTGAGCTCCGCAGGTCGGACTCAGCAAAAAAATATACAATGTACATTAATAAAATATTTAGGTCAACAAGGCTGACAAACTGAGCTCCGTAGGTCGACTCGGCAAAAAAAAATATAAGTCAAGAAAGCCGACAAAGTGAGTTCCGTAGGTCGGACTTAGCAAAAAAGAAAATATATAAAATATATATTTCAAATATATATAAGTCATCGTGGATCGAAATAACGAACTCCGCAGTCGGACTCAAAGAAAAAGATATAAAATATATATTAATAAAATATAAGTCGGCAGACAGATGTACATACCGAGCTCCACAGTCGGACTCAAAAAAAATATATAAAATATATAGTAATTAAATATATAAGTCGAGGATCGACATACCGAGCTCCACAAATCGGACTCAAGAAAAAGAAAAAATATATTAAAAAAATATATAAGTCAACAGATCGACATATTGAGCTCCGCCGGTCGGACTCAAAAAAAAATATACAATGTACATTAATAAAATATATAGGTCAACACGGCTGACAAACTAAGCTCCGCAGGTCGGAATCAGCAAAAAAGAAAATATATAAAATATATATTAAAAAATATATAAGTCGAGCAGGACTGACATACCGAGATCCGCAGTCGGACTCGCCAAAAAAAAAAAAAAAAAAAAATATATATATATATATATATATATATATATATAAATAAAATATATATATATATATATATATATATAATTTATAAGCCGCCAGGATCGACATACCGAGCTCGCAGTTGGAATCATCAAAAAATATATAAAATATATAAGTTAGCAGACTAACAAACTGAGCTCCGCAGGTCGGACTCAGCAAAAAATATAAGTCAGCAGGGCTGACAAAGTGAGCTCCGCAGGTCAGACTCGGTAAGTTTGCAAAGGACAAACCCACTAAGTCCGTAGGTCGGACTCTAAAGATTGAGCTCCGCAGGTCAGACTCCACAATGTTTGCTGGTTAGACTCATCGAACTGAGTTCCACAAATCGGACTCAAAAGTTGGTAAAGGACCAACTCATTAAGTTCGCATCACGGATAGAAACTTGAGATCTGCAGGTTTGACTCACTCAAAATTATTAGGTCTGCAGGACAGACCAACTGAGCTCCACATATCGGACTCGGTCAAATTTATTAAGTCTGCAAATCAGACTCAGAAAATAAAGTCTACCTGAGACTAAAAAAACTACGTCGGCAGGTCAGACTCAAAAAAAAAAAAAAAAAAATAGTCTGCCCGAGCCGACTTCCAAAAATTACGTCTGCCTAAGAAGACTCAAGAAAATTAAGTCTGTCTGAGCAGACTCCAAAAAATTTAGTCTGCAGGTTAGACCCAATTAATTAAGTCTGTAGGACTGACACCGAATTGAGCCCTGTAAGTCAGACTCAGCAAGTTTGCAACAACCAAGAGAACATAATAAGATATTGCAAAAACATTGTACATGTTACAATTCCTGAAACTTTTCTACAAAGTCTGTAGGAAAGACTAAAAATAAAAATAAAAAATAAAAAATAATTAAGTATGCAGGACAGACAAACTGAGCTTCGCAAAACGAACTCAGAAAAAACTCGCTAAGTCAGCAGGACTGACAACTGAGTCTGCAGGTCGGACCCAGCTGCATTTGTTAAGTCTGTAAGACAGACCCGAACTGATCTCCGCAGATCAGACTCAGCAAGTTGGCAATAGCCAAACTCACTAAGTCTGCAGGACAGACCCGAACAAAAACTTAACAAAAGTCTGAGTATGCCATCCAAAACTATAGTGAATGCATGGCATAATGGGGGGAAAGACACCCATCGCGGATCGAGTACTTCAAGTAAGTACAAAAAATAAAATTAAGGCAAGAGAACTTGCAAAAATTTGCATATATTAAAACATTGTACATGAAAAAATTGGAAGCTTTTCTTCAAAGTGTATAGACGACTCCAAAGTTCGAGCTCCGCATCGGACTTCGAAAGCTTCAACTCCGCAAGGCAGACCTGAAAAGTTTGCTTAAGTCTGCAGGATGGACATCAACTTTCAGAACTCCGCATATCGGACTCGACAAAGTTTGCAGATCAAACTCATCGAATTGAACTCAGCAGATCGGACTCACCAAGTTTGCTGGACGAACTCACCAGTCAGCATGACGGACAAAAGTATGAGTTCTTTAGCTCAGCCTCCGTAAAGTTTATAAACCACAAGTCAGACTCGTCAGAAAACCAGTCCGCAGGACGAACTCGAGCAATAATCCACAAGACGGATCCAAATTTCAGAGCTATGCAGGCCAGGCTCATTAAGTTTATAGGATAAAGTTCGTTCACAGATGAACTCAAACCAAGCTCCGCAGGTCGGACTCCTAAAAAAAAGTCCACTGGACGGATTTAAATTCAGAGCACTGGATGTCAGGCTCAATGCATTTGCAAAGCTGAGCTCTGTAGGTCGGACTAACTCTAAAATGCCCCGCCCACAGTCGACTCACACAAGTCCGCATGTCGGATAAGTTTTTCGGGCTCCATTTGTTAGGCTCGCTAACTTTTCGAAGTAAATTTCCCGTCCCCAAAGGGAACCGAGCCGAGCTCCGTAGGTCGGGCTCGTAAAAAAGACAACGAAGCGTAAACGAAATGCAAGTTCAAAAACCTAAGAAGCATTAAGGGGTAAGTTTTGCCCGTACTCTCTAGCAGAGTAAGATTCTCCACGAAGCATTGACTGGAGCAACTTGGCAGAGCCGTTGAAGTAAGCGCAACCACATAAGGCACTAAATAAGGAGCTACGGCAACGTTCTCAAAAACCGTTCCACTACGAAGACGTGGGCACAAACGACATGTGGTCATAACAAGAATTACGGCACATGGCCGAGAAGACCATTGTAAAATTCTACAACTCTAGATGACAATGGTCGAACAACACCTCTAACAGATCTGACCTCACAACAAGTAGTTCAGCCAGATCTGGGGGGCTTATGATGAGGGTCAAAGTGAGCCTCGCCATGTGTCTTCTCTTAATTTATCAAACATTAAATAAAGACATAAAAACTATAACATTAAGGGCCAGAAATCCTGTTGGTCCCTTGGAAAGACTAACACAAGTTTAGAGAGGGGTGAATAAACTTGTCACCAAAAACTTTTCCTAAACTGGAATTGCCCCAGGAACTGAGTTTCTCCGAAAGTCAAACTGATGCTTAGTTCGGTTTTGTTCCTGTCCCTTAACTTGTGCGGAGTTCAGTTAACTCAACTGACTATAAGTCAATACCGACTTATTCTTAGCTCAGTTAACTGGCAGCGGATAAAGCTAGCCTTTAGATAACAAACAGTTAGTTGACTTGGATTTAACACGAGAACTATATAATTATAACTGATATGAAGTAAATAAATGCGTAAAATAAATAAACAAGAATTATAGAGGTTCCAGGTGGTGTAATCCTGTACATCCTCTCTTCCCATGTGATGCGGAGGAAAATTCCACTAGAACTTCTTTGAGATGGCCCGGTTACAAAAAGTTCTAAACTGATAGTCCTTGACTAATCCCTAGCTTCACTATCTAAACACTTGTAGAATAGGTAGGATTGCTGCTCTTCAATTGTTTGAAACACTGGTCCTTGAAGGGTAGAATTGCCTCTTCACCACCATCACAAACACAGCCTTTCCCGATCGCACTCAACCGTCCTTCACACCTTCTTGGTGTTTCACAAGCCTAGACCTTTGATGAAATCAATGTTGAGACTTGAATCAATAACCATGATCCAATTGTGATTAGAGCTTTTCTTCTAGATAATTAAATTTTGCACGGCTCTGAATTTCTTCAAGTGTTAGACTCTTGATTTTGCTTGAATGTGCTTGGATACTTGATGAAATTTCTTGATCTTGCAATTAAGTACTTAGCAGGAATTCTTTTGAAATTGGCTTTCCCCCTTAATTAGATCTTTCTCGACTGGATAGATTCTTTTTAATTCCTCCTACTTACCCTCTCTTAATGTTGTTGTAGAGGTAGTCTATTTATAGGGGTTTATTGCTCCTGCTTGAATCTTGTAACGGCTATATTTCTGACCGTTCTGCTGTGTCAGTATTTCATCCAATAAGATTGCTTTTTTTTCAACGTTCGACTGTACTTATCAGTTTAACGGATGACTGACCTATAAAACTGAGTATCCTTATCAGTTTTATACTGAGTTTATCACTTGTCAGTTTCTTGACTGACTTAGAGCATTAACTGAGATTTTACTCTTCTTCAAATATTAGTACTCCAATTTTTCATCTGATTATAATTGATTTAATCAGAGTACACCATGACTCATTATCATCTAAGAATTCATTGTCCTTATGAATCTTAGGTCTTCATACAAGATCCATAAAGTCAGTTCCGGTCACCACAATCTTGCCTGAAGTCTAACTTTACAGTCTCGACGTAGTCTTCATAACTGAGTTTGAACCCTCAGTTCTTCGATCTTCAATAACTGAGTATGTGACCCTCAGATCTTCAATTTCCAGATAAGCCAACTGAGTTTGTATCCCTCAGCGAACTTATCTTCTTCAGTTTTCATGTTGGTGTTCTCTCGTTTTTCGCTTTCTCATTGAATCTCGCCTTGACAAAATTTCGCTTTCTTATTTTCTCGCTCACACGGCCTAGAACTATTACGTGCTTGTCCGATTCAACTTATACAAATATCAGACTCTATAAAGTCCTATACATTATTCACTAGACATCTTTTTGCTTTGCACTATAACAGCTAGTTATGACACTTCATCAATGGGGTTAATAACGATAACTGATTAAGCGATGAATCATCATCAAAACATAAATTTTATTTCCAACAATTTCCCCCTTTTTGATGATGTCAATACCCTCCTTAAAAGCAATGCAAAAAGATAAAACAAAATACAGTAAATAACAAACTGAACTGAGAAATTGACAATTTATTTGATAACTGAGTTACAAAGTGGAGTAATGAAATACATCATAATAAAAGGAACTAAAAGATAGTTTCTTTTTACTTGGTAGCTAAAGTAAATTGATTATCATAACTTTCTGCAACAGTTCTCATAGCATCATTTGTAGCTGAGCTTTCAATTCCATGGATGCTTGCCCAAATGTTCCATGATTCAGATAGATTGTGCTTCCTGAAGAATTTGCTTTTGAAGAGTACTGCAAAGGTGAAGATAGTTGGCCTTAGTCTCTCATTGGTGGCTGTTCTCAGTAGCTTTTGAACAAATTCAGATTCAGCCTTTTCAATTTTCCCTGATTCCTTATCAATAATACCATCTCGCTTCCCATTTCTTAAGTTTATTGAAGTAGTGCATGAGCAACTTCGCATATGTAGGAATGATTTTAGAGATTCTTCCCTTGATACTCCTTCTCTTGCTTGTAAATCTCTCGAATAGACCGTATAGACGAGAATCCAAACCAACTCTTTTGTCGTTGGGCTCTAAGTATTTAACAATTAACTCTATTTCTTCATCAAAACTCTCCTTTAGCTTTCTTTAGTTCATTCAATTTATCATCGCATTTTCAAGGACTTGTGGAATCTCGCTTGCATTGAATTTTAGGAAGTCCAAACTTTCCCCCTTATTGACATCATCTTTATGGATCAGGCTTCTGATGTAAGTGTTCAGATTTTGTTGCGTTGATGCCAAAATGGTTTGAGCTACAACCGAGTCCTTCATTCCACTTTCCTTTAATATCATTCTGTCAACCAGATTATTGAGAATGCCTTCCCATCTGTCTAGTGTTTCATCTATTCTTGTGTCATTCTCAATAGTTGTCTTTCGAAGCTCGATCAAAGTGTTTTGACAATTTTCAGTGACAGTATCCATTTTCTTTTCAAGTTTGCTTCTTTCATCTTGACTGGCCTCTAAGGACTTTAGAACTTTTCCGAATAGGCTGTTGTCATCTTTTTGAATTCTGATTATCTCATTGTGATAGTACTTAATGAGATCAACCTGAGTAGGAACATCTTGTGAGCTTCCTGCTTGCTGTTCATTGGCTTGCTTGAGTGGTGAGACAATCACTTGCTTTAGTTTTTCTTTGTAATCTGCCGATCTTATTCATTCTTCAGACTGTTTTCTAACTTCTTCCACGTTCGATTGATCAATATCTCTTGCAGGTGATAACTGAACGTTTAATTCTTCATCTGAATTTTCTCCAGCCATCCTTGCCACTGTTTTAGCTATTTCTAGCAAGGACTTGTCCGTGGGAGATTTATAACCTTCTTTCTCTCCTTGCTGTCCATCAGACACACTTTTAGAACTGGAACTTACACTGGATTCTTCAGAACTACTAGACTCATTATCAGTAGTCTGATCAGTTTCAGTTCTCTTTTCTTGTAGTGAGGCTAGAATTCCTTCTTGTAGATTGGAATCATCCTGAGAATCATCATCATCATGATTCTTTTTGAAATTTCCACCAACTGTGGGTTCCTCCCAGTAGCTATTCCTTATCAGTACATATCCCTGATTCAGAAAATCTTCGGTATTGATTATCTCAGATAGATTTGTAATGTTGTATAAATCAAATACCCATTTTTCAGTAGCTTCCATTTCTATTAGCTGATTCCTTTGATTTGCAATGGAACTGAATTTCCAAGCTTGATATTTGTGCAATCGTTCATAATCAGCTAACATTAATTCTCCATGATCTCTTGATGGTTGAGTGATGATCTTTCCTGATTCTCTTGTGACTTCCTGACCACTTTCTAAAACAAAGATCTTCGCTTGCATGTGGTCGCTTCTTGCAACGTCTTCGCTTCCATCGGTCAATTTTGTTGATTTCTCCTTCGTAGTGATTGGAATTTCGATGACTCTTTTTCAATACCTGGGACTGAGATTTTCGGCTCAGTTTCCAGAACTTTCTCACTTACAATTTCTTCAACAGCTTGTTTTTCAGTAGGTTCAAGTTCCAATTCAGTAACTGAAACTTCTTTCTCAGTTGGTTCAATGAGTTCATCTTCATTGACTTGCTCATCCAAGTTAATGATTTTTGTTGATCTTGAATCTGCTTCTGCCCCTTTTTCCACAGATTGAGAAGCTGAAAATCCTTTGCCTGATTCTTCAAATTCTAATCGGGAAAAAGATCTCTGGGGGTAGATCTGGATTTTGAAAGTAACGACAGCATTTCTAGCGTTGTTTCATCGATCAATCTTTCATCGCTATCAGAATCTTCGTCAACATGTTCAACTCTCAGGGTCTGTTCCCCCTGAGTCTTAGCTTTCTTCTGTGATTCAGTTTCAACAGTCTGTTCCTTATTGACAACTTCAGTTTCCTTGTCATCTCAATTTCTTGTGGATGTGAAACTGGTTCTTGAATAGGTAACGCTTCAATTATTGGAATTGGGGTAGATTCAGCAGGAATGGTTTCAGTTCTTGCTGTCTGTGCTGATTCCTCAGTTGGTGTTACAAGATCAGATTTATTTTTCTCCAAATCTTCCAATTGTTTTCTTCTTTTGCTTAATTCTTCAATCTGTTCCAAGACTTGATCTCCAGTTGCAGGTTTCTTTGATTTTCTGCTTTTCTTCTTCTTAGGTTCACCTTCTGAACCCTTAGCTTTTCTTTTTCCGGCCTTTTCTTCTTTAACAACAATTTTCCCATCATCAACTGATGTTTCTTTCTTCTTTGCGATTCCGAAATGGTCGAGAATTCTTTGAACTACTAATGCAAGAGTTTTCTTGTGATAGAAACGACATTTCTTAACATCAGTCTTCTTCTTAGGTAAGTGAATTGATTGAGCCACTTATTGATCAAACAGATATCTTAGCCAATTGAAATTTTCTCCAAACCAAATTACATATAGTAAGTCCAACTTTGCTCCAGATAAATTACTATAGTTTCCTGCATTTCCAATTATGCAATTTGCCAACATCTTTGAAAGAAAATTGAATTCTAGTTTGAGTAAGCTTGTGCTCTCGGTTTGTAAAACTGCAGATTCTGCATCAATTGCTATATCTTTCCATAGTTTTTCTTTTTGTTCTTTGGTCAACTTGATGGCTGATGTTCCTCCAAATTTGTCAAACCTAAAGATTTCTGCAATTAGATCTTCGGTGACCTTGATCTCCTTACCATTGACAGTAGTGGTATAGGTGTGTGTGTGTCTTCTCCTTCTATAGTTGTCTTCCCAAATTCATAGAAGTCTCCAATGCTTTCTAGACAAACACTTTTCAGATCAGTGTTGAAGGCATCCTCCAATCCTTTAATCTGTTTAATTTTTGCAGCAATTGTTTTGTCTAGTGTTTGATCAATATATTTTGCAATAAACTGGTCAAGAGATATGATCATTCCGGGTTCAACAAGAGTGAAAGTCATTGTTTTCTGGATTTGATTGAGAGTTTGAAAATTTGATGATTGAGAAAGCAAATTCAAAATATGAGTGTAAAGAATTATAAAGGAAAATTCTGGGTTATTTATAATTTGTAGGAAAGGTAGTTATGAATTGGGTGGGACTCATAACGTCTTGTCATAAATGTTTTGAGATTGCAAAAAAGGTGGATGAGTGGAAAGTATGGACGGTTTAGATTGAGAAGGACCACGTCTTTTCTTGATATCTGTAGCTAGACTGTAGTTAATAGGGTAGATGAGGTGTTTCTACAGCTGTACTCGTCCTGAATTCAAAAACTCAGTTGTGAACAAAACTCAGTTTTTCGGCTTCCAGTTACCGAAATTTTCCTGCAAAACAAATTTAGAAATTTTTCGTACCCATATCTGTTTGGGTCCTAACTGGTTAGCTTTTGATGATACATTTTTATTTTTGACTTTATACCTCTCTTGACATTTTGACTGAGTAAAGTCAGTTTTTACATGCTTTTCTTGCTTTGTCCAGACAGTTTTTGATTTGATCAGTTTGTGAAACTGTCGTGAAGGTTCATTCCAATCTTCATCAGTGGGAAATAGTCTTCCTTTCCCTCTGAGTTTATCATTCCATGAATGATCTTCATTTTCAAATGAATATGTCTTGAAGATTTTTCTTACTGATCTCTGATCAGTTCTGCCTTTTTCAGCCTTCTGAGTCTTTCTGTAAAATCTGTTGGCTTGGTGTATTTTTCCAACTGATTTTTTAGTTTTATCAGTTTGTGCAAATGGCTGTGCTGAGTAATTTTCAATTCTAATAATTTTATCAGTTTTCTGAGTTCCTGACCGTTGTACAGTCACAAATTTTAATGCAACTGAACACGGTCTGGACTTAGAATTATTCTGACTAACAAACCCTAGACGAGATCTGTCTCCAAAAGGTTTTCTAGGTTTGAACTGAACACTGGGAATTGGATCAACTGATGATTCTTTGACGCTTATTGCTTCTGTCAGTTCATCAGTTGGTTGAATTACCTTGGTTTCATCATTAGTCTTGATTAACTTGATCTCAACATTCAATCTTGAAATTTCAGTTTTCAATAACTTTTTCTCCTTTTTGACATCCTCATATTTCTTTTGAATTTCCTTTAATTCCTTTATGAGTATGTCCAAGGATTCATTGAATTCTTCATTTTTCTGATTGTTCATAGCAGTGTGAGTGTTGGATGTAGATGCAATTACCTCCTGATTTTTGATGGATAGATTTTATGTTGAGGAATTATCATCAGTTAAAACTTGCTTCCCCTTTTCATTAGCATTTGCTTGTGCTACTCCCAAGAAGATGATTTCCTCATCACTTTCACCTCCATAACTCATGGGTAGTATAACATCTTTGACTTTTGCAACGGATGGATCTTCAACAATGTTTTCAAATCAAATTATCTTCTACATAATCGCCTACTCGTAGCCATTCTTTTTCTCGCTTCTTCGAAAGATCACTTAGGGATGGAGATCCCCTTGATTCATCTTTATATGCATTAAATTTAATATCTTCATCATAACTGAAATGAGGTTCCGGATTTGTGTGAGAGCTTGTAGTACTGAATCTTTCAAATACTTGATCCTGAATATCATAGACAACATTTTGCAAGTAGTCAGTAAGAGGGTTATTTAGCCAACTTTTGATTCTAGATGTATCCATTTAATTTCACTAAAGTATCTCTAAGATTGATATAGTAAGGGGTCTTCAACAACTGGTTGCTTCGATATCAATTGTTGGTATCGAAAATAACTGATGACCAGTTATCTTACAAAGCAGTAGATCTCCTCCAAAAAGAAGGAACCGCTCCGATACCAATTGTTTGTCCCTTGGAAAGGCTAACACATGTTTAGAGGGGGGGTGAATAAACTTGTCACCAAAAACTTTTCCTGAACTGGAATTGCCCCAGGAACTGAGTTTCTCCGAAACTCATACTGATGCTTAGTTCAGTTTTGTTCCGGTCCCTAAACTTGTGCGGAGTTCAGTTAACTCAACTGAATATAAGTCAATACCGACTTATTCTTAGCTCATTTAACTGGCAGCGGATAAAGCTAGCCTTTAGCTAACAAACAGTTTGTTGACTTGGATTTAACACGAGAACTAGATAATTATAACTGATATGAAGTAAATAAATACGTAAAATAAATAAACAAGAATTATAGAGGTTCCAGGTGGTGTAATCCTATACGTCCTCTCTTCCCCTGTGATGCGGAGGAATATTCCACTAGAAATTCTTTGAGATGGCCCGGTTACAAAAATTTCTAAACTGATAGTCCTTGACTAATCCCTAGCTTCACTATCTAAACACTTGTAGAATAGGTAGGATTCCTGCTCTTCAATTGTTTGAAACACTGGTCCTTGAAGGGTAGAATTGCCTCTTCACTAGCTCATCACAAACATAGTCTTCCTGACTGCACTCAACTGTCCTTCACACCTTCTTGGTGTTTCACAGTCTAGACCTTTGATGAAATCAAAGTTGATACTTGAATCAATAACTATGATTCAATTGTGATTAGAGCTTTTCTTCTGGATATTAAATTTTGCACGGCTCTGAATTTCTTCAAGTGTTAGACTCTTGATTTTGCTTGAATGTGCTTGGATACTTGAAGAAATTTCTTGATCTTGCAATTAAGTACTTAGCAGGAATTCTTTGGAATTTGGCTTTCCCCCTTACTTAGATCTTTCTCGACTGGATTGATTCTTTTTAATTCCTCCTACTTACCCTCTCTTAATGTTTTTGTAGAGGTAGTCTATTTATAGGGGTTTATTGCTCCTGCTTGAATCTTGTAACGGCTATATTTCTGACCGTTCTGCTGTGTCAGTATTTCATCCAATAAGATTGCTTTTTTTTCAACGTTCGACTGTACTTATCAGTTTAACGGATGCCTGACCTATAAAACTAAGTATCCTTATCAGTTTTATACTGAGTTTATCACTTGTCAGTTTCTTGACTGACTTAGAGCATTAACTGAGATTTTACTCTTCTTCAAATATCAGTACTTCATTTTTTCATCTGATTATAATTGATTTAATCAGAGTACACCATGACTCATTATCATCTAAGAATTCATTATCCTTATGATTCTTAGGTCTTCATACAAGATCCATAAAGTCAGTTCAGGTCACCACAATCTTGCCTGAAGTCTAACTTTACAGTCTCGACGTAGTCTTCATAACTAAGTTTGAACCCTCAGTGCTTCGATCTTCAATAACTGAGTCTGTGACCCACAGTTCTTTAATTTCCAGATAAGCCAACTGAGTCTGTATCCCTCAGCGAACTTATCTTCTTCAGTTTTCATGTTGGTGTTCTCTGTTTTTCAGTTTCTCATTGAATCTCAGTTTGACTAAATCTCGCTTTCTTATTTTCTTAGTTCACGGCCCTAGACCTATTACAGTGCTTGTCTGATTCAACTTATACAAATATCAGACTCTATAAAGTCCTATACATTATTCTCTATACATCTTTTCCTTTGCACTATAACAGCTAGTTATGACACTTCATCAATGGGGTTAATAACGATAATTGATTAAGCGATGAATCATCATCAAAACATAAATTTTATTTCCAATAAACCCCACTTCGAGCCTAAGGGCAAATCCGATCCCCAGGTGGGAGATCGGTGCTAGAAATAGTAGCACCGATCGACACACTCGATCTTACCCTAGCGGAAGCTTATGCGATTTATGATATGAGACATAACTAATTAATCCTATGAGAAGGTTGAAGATTTACCTTATCTGGGAGGAAGAGATAGTCAACCAAAAGGGAGATGCCGTAGCCTTCCGGATTGTGTCTCCAAGTGACGACTGGTGGACGTCGATCCTCGCCGTAGAACCTCCTCGAATAGGCACAAGAAAAACCCTAGGAAAATAATTTTTCTTCTTTTATTTTTCAATGTGGCGCAATTATGAAGTGTGAATTGTGTTGGGAGGAACTCTCTTTATATAGGAAAATAACTAGTCAAGAGAATTATCTTTTTCACATCACAATTACATATTCCCACAAGGAAAATATAATTTTGCCATAAAATAAGAGATAATTCCCAAAAAATCTATCTCTTAATTTATTCATTAATTATCCATAAAATAGATAATTAACTAATTACACATGTGACATAATCTAGAAAAATTTCATCTCCTAAATTATCCACAAGTGTGGCGCCAATTTAGTCAATATTTTTAATAGAAAATGTCTTTTCTATTTTGCATATTATTTACCAAATAAATAATATTGCATATTCATTAAATAGACCAAATATTTAATTTATTCTCGAGGTTCCATAAAATGAGAAAACACTCGCGTGTTAGGAGCCAACCCGGGGATCATGGACCAATAACCAGTAGCTACAATAAATTAAATAAAATATTCATCGAACATAATATTTCTACCCAACTTATTAATTCCGGAATTACGGCACCATAAATCCGAAACTGAATCGATTATAGATATAACTTATTCTCAAAACGTCGAGTCGAGTCGATAAGTGTCCATTGATATAATCATTTCATATAAAATAACCCTCCATAGACTATCCATACTGAAGTAGGATTATTTCCGTAAACCTTCTTCAATACATCTTATCCTTATTTACCATCAACCCACTAGTGATCAATTAGTTAATAACCAATACGAACTCCCGGGATCGATCAGTTTCTAGGATTAACAAATAAGGGGATTGTCTTTTTGCTTCCCGTAGGAAGGAATGGATTCCATATCTGTGAGACACACACTTCTCACTCATTCCAGAATAGTGCCAACGTGAAAGTGGTTTGGACCGCGCCGCTTAGCGATCCTTAATGAACACATCAAACCCAATCTTGAAACAAGTAGGAGTCTGTAATCACTTCAGGATTAAGGTTAATCCATATATGATCATCTTGTGATTTATTAAGATTTCTCAATCACGGAATTATATGAGAAACTCACATTAAATCGGTCCAGTCCTATATGACTCTTATCATATATAAATGCCCCACTTAGAAAACCAATGTCGAAGGTCCGGATAAGACGATCACACCATAAAGTGTTCTGGGTTCATTAGTGGTGGTTTAATCAATAGACCCCATACTTTGATTAAGTTCACCATGGACTAATAGTTCAAGTGTATCACCATAAACTTAATCCTCATTTGTGACACACACTAAGTTATATGGAAACATATGATACGACTTGGGGTTTTCAGGACTGTATTAAACATAAGCACAAAGCAAATAATAAGATGAAATAAAATCTGTCATTTATTAAATAAAAACAATTACATAAATTGTCTTTCGGGCACTACACCTCACAATCTCCCACTTGCCCGTAATGACAAGCAACAACTCGTTTTTAGAGCACACCATATTACATTTTTCTATCTACTACATATTTCTCCCACTTGCTCTAAAGCAAATGAGACATGTCTCTCACTCCCATACTCTCCAAGTGCTTGTCGAAGAAGTTAGATGCCGGTGTCTTAGTGAACGGATCGGCTAGGTTGTCGGCCGAGGCGATCTTTAGGACCGAAATGTCGCCCCGTGCACGATCTCTTTGATCGATGGTACTTTCTCTCTATATGCTTTGATCTCTTGTGAATTCGTGGTTTCTTGGAATCAACACCGCTCCATTGTTGTCACAATAAAGCGGTATTGGATCATTTATATTCAGAATTACTTCCAAATCACCAAGAAATTTCTTGAGCCACACCGCTTCCTTTGCTACCTCAGAGGCTGCTATGTATTCGGCTTCTATAGTTGAATCGGCAATGCTGGGTTGCTTTATGCTTCTCCAAACTACGGCTCCATCTCCAAGAGTGAACACTGAGCCTGACATCGACTTACGGTCATCCTTATCTGACTGAAAGTCAGAATCAGTGTAGCCTACGATATTCAGGTCGGCACCTGAATATACAAGCATATAATTCCTCGTTCTCTTAAGATGCTTTGTTAACGGTGATTTTTTACGATATATATGATATTATCTCGTAGCAATTTCCTTCGTGTTTTATTACTTTTTATAGAAAAGTAAGTGTTTAAATGATTTATTGAGAGAATGCATATGAAATTGGTTTAAATGCAAAATCGAGCTTATTACGTGGTTTTATTGGTGATTTTTGTATGGTTTTACACTTTGCACTTTTCTATCAACTTGTAGGTGCGTTTGCATGGCAATGAATGAGCTTAAAGGATGAAAAACTGAAGATTAAGTGGAGAGAAAGATGCATATTGAACTTGGAGTGAAGATAAGGAAACTTTGAAGAACTAAACGCGCGTTTATCTCCGTTCAACCTGGACTGGCGTCCAGAAGCATGGACTGGCGTCCACTGGAGCTACTCTATTCAGGAAAGCATGATTTTTACCCAAACGGGCGTCCAGAAGAGTGGACTGGCGTCCAGGAAGAGCCTTTTGATTCAGGATGTTCAGATTTTCTATGGACGAGCGTTCAGAATTGCATAGGACGGGCGTTTGAGAAGACTCGGACCGACTCGAAGATTTCAAAGCAGCCGGACGGGCGTCCGGACACTCGGACGGGCGTCCACGGCACCGCCTCAGCGAAACCGACCTAAAAATCTATATAAGGACGCGTTATTTTCAACCCTAACCACCATAATTCGATCCCTGGCCGCCCCAGGCCCCTTGGGGGTGCCCTAGCTGCGTTTCCCTGCTACCAAGATCACAATTTCTTCTACTTTTTATTTATATTATTTGCATACCAACGATGGATAGAGGCTAAGCGTTTTGAACAAGCTTGTGAAGCCGATCGTGCTGCGTTTTGATTTTGAATCTTGGATTGTTCTGTGAGTTTTTATTTAAAGTTTGTATCTTTATTATGTGCTTTATTGATTACGCAATTTATATCGAGAGATGGTTGCTATTTGATGTTTAACGTTGATGGAAATCGTTGTTAGACTTAGATCACCATATTAAAGTTTGGACTTTTAACCTAAAAATAATGAGAGTTGCTAGGTTAGATTTCTAGGTTGCTAGATTGAACAAATCTTGCACCTTGTTTTGAAAGCGTCAATCTTTAAGATCGAGAGATAGAAGACTGATAGGCGAATTATCTACGAGAGTAGAAGTTCATACCTTTGATAGGTGAACCACAACCTTTATTAAATCTTTACTAAACAATCTAAGGTAGAAATTCAGAGTTGTGAGATAGGTGGATCATAGCTTGTTCGTCGTTGAATTAATTGAAAACCTTTGTGCCTTGTTCTTCGTGTCTTAGTTAGAATTTTATTTTCGTTTTAGTTTTTAGAATAGATTTTATTTTCATTAGTTAAGTTCGTAAATTTCCTTCCTGGCTTTGGACTGACAATCCTCTGTCCAGTTTATTTTATCGTTTTTAGTTTTGTTTTAGTAGTAACAAATTAGAAGAATTAATAAACTAGATTAAACAACCTCGATTCCCTGAGATCAACTCCGGTATTAATCGCTATACTACGATCCCTACACTTGGGGAATACCGGATTTATAAATATTTATTACTTGTTGTTTTTCATTGCATAATAAAATCCGTGACATGCTTGAGGAGATTCTTTACTGCTGTCCAGTGCTCCATGCATGGATTTGACTAAAAAGGACTGACCAATCCCACGCCATAGCAGATGTCCGGTCTTGTACACAACATTTCATACATTAGACTTCAAACTGCAGATGCATAAGGAATACGTCCCATGCTCTCTTGTTCTTCAGGGGTCTGAGGACACTATTTCTTAGAGAGAGCTATGCCATGAAGGGTTGGTAGGAAAACCTTCTTTGCATTCTGCATACTATAACGGATCATCATCTTATCAATGTAAGATGCCTGGGACAAAGCCAACATTTTGTTCTTCCGATCCCGAATGAGCTGGATCCCTAGAACATAGCTTGCATCTCCTAAATATTTCATTTGGAAATATGTGGTTGACCAACTTTTAACATCAGAAAACATCCCCTTATTATTTCCAATTAGCAGGATGTCACCCACATACAATACCTAGAATGCCACTTTTTCCTTAACGATGCGCTTGTATAAATAAGGCTCATCAGGATTTTGTTTGAAACCGTAAGACTTGATGGTTTCATCAAATATATGGTTCCAAGACTGAGATGCTTTAACCCATAAATGGATTTGAGCAACTTGCACACTTTGTGCTCTTGGCCTTTCTCAACGAAACCTTCTGGTTGCTGCATATATATCCTCGTCAAGATAGCCTTTTAGAAAAGCTGTCTTAACATCCATCTGCCAGATTTCATAATCTAAGCATGCAGCAATCGAAAGAAGAATACGAATGGACTTTAGCATGGCCACAAGCGAGAAAGTCTCCTCATAGTCGACTCCCTCTCTCTGGGTGTAACCCTTTGGCACTAGCCTAGTTTTGACGGTTTCAACCTTCCCATCCATGCCCCTCTTTCTCTTGTAGATCCATTTACTGCCTATGGGCCGTACACCCTCAGGGCAATCCATAAGTTTCCAGACTGAGTTAGAGTGCATAGACTCCATTTCTTGGTTCATTGAGTCAATCCATTTATACTTGTCACAATCATCCATAGCCTTGCGAAAGGACAACATATCATCCTCCACTCCATCAAAGACTGCAATATTTGCCTCCTCTTGCATGCCATATCGAGTAGGTGGCCGAACCACCCTTTCGGTATGTCTGAGCGGTCTAGGATTTTTTGGATCAACTTTGGCATTATCAGTGTTGTTTGTGACAGGAGGTGTCACCAATGGTCTGACCGTGTCAGAAAGTAACTCCTCGAGTACTACTTTACTTCAAGGTTTGAAGTCTGTCATGTACTGATCCTCGAGAAACGTGGAATTAGATGAAACTATCACCTTGTTGTCTTCTGGGTCATAAAACAAACCTCCTCTCGTCCCTTTAGGATAGCCCACAAACAGACATACTTTCGTACGTGCTTGCAATTTGCTAGTCTTGTCTTCCAGCACATGTGTAGGACATCCCCATATGCGAAAGTGACGTAAACTAGGTTTACTCCTTTTCTATAGTTCTTTGGGTGTCTTTTCGACAGACTTTGATGGAACGACATTCAATATGTCAACCGCTGTTTGTAAAGCATATCCCCAAAAGGAAATTGGCAGTGATGCATAGCTCATCATTGACCTGACCATGTCAATTAATGTTCTGTTTCTCCTCTCAGCAACTCCATTTTTTTGAGGTGTCCTGGGTGCGGAACGTTGGGAACAAATCCTATGTTCCAAGAGGTAATCAGTGAAGTCAGTATCCAAGTACTCGCCTCCTCGATCAGAGCGAAGGCACTTCAATGATTTACCCAGTTGCCTTTCGGCTTCTGCCTGGAATTCCTTTAACTTACTAAAAGCTTCGGACTTCCTATGCAAAAGATAATTATATCCATATCTCGAGTAGTCATCGATGAAAGTCACAAAATACTCGAAACCACCTCTAGCATGTACATTCATCGGACCACGCAAATCTGAATGTACTAATTCCAAAGGTTCTTTGGCTCTATTTCCCTTTGATGAGAAGGGTCGTTTAGTCATTTTCCCTCTAGGCAAGATTCACAGATCGGGAGTGTGTCAACAGATAACTCACTCAAGGGATTACCCTTGGCCAGTCGTTTGATTCTTTCCATGGAAATATGACATAGTCTTAGGTGCCAAAGGTATGTTTTATCTTCGTGAGAAACTTTCTGTCCTTTAACAGATTTCTGATGTTCTACTTTAAACATTTCAGTGTTAAGTAGTGGAGTTTCTATTGGTTTAATAAAATAAAATCCATTTTCCAAATTTGCAAAATAAACATCACGTCCATTTCTAGAAATGACGATTTTATTGCTATTAAAAGAAAGATAATAATCTTGTTCTTGCAACATTGAAACTAAAATTAAATTTCTACGAAAATGCGGAATATAAAAAACTTTGTCCAAAACTAGAACTTTATTTCCAAACTTTAAATTAACTACTCCCACTGCTTTAGCTGAAACCACTGCACCGTTGCCTACTCTCATTGACTGTGTACCATCCTCCAGCTCCTGATACGAACTAAGGATCTGCAAAGAAGAACAAAATGGTTAGTAGTTCCAGAATCTAGTATCCAATTTGACACATCTTTAGCTACTGTATAGGATTCCAAGACTAGTAATTCAGAATTACCTGTCTTATCCTTGCCCTTGTTCTCCAGGATTTTCCCGTCTTTAGCCTCTTTGAGGTATGCTAGACAATGGCGCCTCCAATGTCCTACCTCATGGCAGTGGAAACATTTCCCTTGGGCTTGGAAGTAGCTTGTTTAGCCTTCTTCTTCATTGGCTTTCACGATTCTTTTCACGTTTTTCCAGTTTTGCCTGCTTTGCCTTGGGTTTATTCTTGGCTCCAGAGCTTGATACCTTAGCTTCGGCCACACGGGCCTCGGCCTTTACTTCCCCTTCTCGGCTTCTCCCAGAGGAGATAGCTTCAAACACTTGCAGTTCATTAATCAACTGAGTCAGATCAAACTTGAGTTTGTTCATGACATAGTTACTCTTGAATTGGAGGAACTCAGGTGTAAGTGATTCTAAGACATACTCACTTGAGTTGCATCGTCAAATCTAGAGCCATGAGTCTCAGCATCAGCAAAGTAGTTAATCATGTTCATCACATGACCAGTTACCAACTGACCTTTCCTCAATTTGGAATTTATGGCCAACTTGATGGCCTCATGTCTTGCTTGATCAGATGGGGCACCAAACATGGAAATAAGAGAGTCCATGATTTCTTGTGCACTCTCTATGTTCTCATGCTTGGTCCTTATGATCTCCGACATGGAGGCCAGCATGATGCCACAAGCCTTATTGTCCGCCTCTACCCATCGCTTATGGTCATCGCGTATAGCTCATGAAGCATTCATAGGAGGAGTCGGCAAACAAGCCTCAGACAGGACAAACATAACGTTTTCAAATATGAGCACAACATTCATGTTACTTTTCCACTTGTTAAAGTTGTTACCGGTCAATTTTGCATTCAACAGATTAGTTACTTGAGAAGACATTATGCTGTAGAATAAAATGACAGAAATAAATCAAATCATACACCACAACTAGTAATGTTTTATGAATAATAAACGTGATGTTATGCATGCAGTTTATCCTACCATTCCAAGGATTTAATCTCACACCTCAGTGCCGCCGATGGCTAGGTCAAAGAGGTGTTGATTAAATTGAGACAATATCTCTCAACAATTAACTGAGAATCAGACATCCCGATTTAATTGTTGATTACCTTCCTTTTTTAGCCAAGATATTTCAGAAAAATACCCTTTAGAGTGTGACATACTATTTCAGATTTTTAAGTAGACCCCGAGTATGCCGCCGAAAGGTAAGTCAGTGACTCGATGAGTACCCAAAATCCTATCCTTCGGAAACCATGCCTTGAATTTTGATAGTGGTGAAGGCCATCCGAAGGGGGCCGAAATCAAAGCGGCACAAGGTGTCACCATTCTCTCACGGCGCTTGTGTTAACAGTAGAGGCCGAGGGGTCGGTTGTCACCTTCCCCGCTCCCACTCGTAATTCTGAAAACTAGGTAGTATCTTTAAGGATTTTTAGAATTTCGTAACAATCCAAGAACAGAAGATCATTAATATTTAATTTAATCCTCCCACTAGTTCATCGGTTCCAAATACCGTCTAACTAGTGTCAATATATCCACAATCCTCTAATTTTATGGATTAAAATTCTTGTGTAGACACTACACAAATAAAATTGACAAATAATTTTATTATCCAAAATATTTACGATAAAAGTTCTGGGATTGTTGAATTTTTAGAATAATTGGAAAAACAATAAATCAAGAAAAGCAACCACCAACTTATCGGTTTTAAACCCTGGCTGAGCTTTAACCGAGTTTACCGAACGGTGTCGGGATTGGCTAAGCCGACCCATCCTCTTCGTTGGTTCATGCTAACGTCGCACGTGTGCGGGTGCTGGGTTGAAAATCGGGCTAAGGTTGCCCTATTGAGCCTCTGCTCGTCGGATAGCTTGACCTTGCTGGACCCCCGTGGCTAACCCCGTACTTGGATGGACAAGTCGAGTTGAGCCGAAGCCCTGTTGACCGCCCGAACCAAATTTTGAACATTTTTCTCAGTTGGTGTCCAACTTTTCCGGATTTTCCAATTTTTCAGTTATCAAAATTCCTTTATGTAGTCATTACATAATTAAAATCCACGAATGAATTTTAGATCCCAAAATTAAATTTACCGAGTAAATTTATTTTTTCATGTGAATTTTATATCCCGATAAAATTCCGTTTCCTATTATTAATTTAATTAATTACCTAAATTAATCTAAATTAATTA
The DNA here is from genome assembly GCA_036785695.1 of Gentiana straminea. Taxonomy (NCBI): domain Eukaryota; kingdom Viridiplantae; phylum Streptophyta; class Magnoliopsida; order Gentianales; family Gentianaceae; genus Gentiana; species Gentiana straminea. The sequence continues at coordinate 49,626 of JAVUPR010000247.1, forward strand.
TGTGTCATACATGCCTAATTAATATCACGATTAATTATCTACATGTATGCATATGCTAGGAGTGAAATTCATAAATATGATGCATGTCATGGCATGGTTATCTCACATAAATGAAAATAAACGCGTAAAAGTAAACCACTGAGATGGACCGTTGGTATCTTGTATCTAACCTAATTTTTTTTTTTTTAATTTTATTTTTTAAACTTGTAAAATTTATTAATAAAAAGTATTACAAGCTTTTGCCATCCATGGCCTCCTCTCAACTAAAGATGTCTTCAATGTGCTACCCCACCTCCTTAAAACCCTGGTCCGAAAAACCCGGTGTGGGAAAAATCGGGTGCCAGGGAAAGAGTATGGGCCTCACACATTGGCAAAAAACCAGCCCAAAAAAAGGAAAATACAACGAAAAAACAACACTAAAATAAGAGTCCAAGCTCAAGCTGTAATTCTTCATTATGCAGCAACACCCCCAAGCAACATAGCAGTCATCCCTCAGGTCTCCACAACTGCTAATCCAGACCATGAACAGAAGACAACAAAACCTCCAGCATGTCTTCATACAACAGCATCTCTCCAAGCAATAATCCAAAACAGTCTTGGTGTCTCATATCCCTCAGGTTGGTGTATCTAACCTATTTAAACTAGGAAAAGAAAAATTAAATCCTAAATATTTATCTTTGTTGCAGTATCTTGATCTTGGATAAAAGAAAAGGCAAACCTTTTCTTTTTCTTCTTTCTTCAGCTGCCCCCCCCCCCCTTCTTTTATTTGAATTCAGCGCCTGAATTCTTTTTAGTATAGAAGCAGGATATTGAATGTATAACATTCATATATCATATTTTCCATTGAAGACTTTTCAGCGCCCCTTTTCTTGTGGCCGAAGGATCCGACCAAAAAAATAATACTACTATGAAATTTAAATTGTAAAAATAAATTACATATATCCTATACTCGTATAATACTAATTATACGAGCTTACAATAGATCTAACGGTAATCAAGTACCAACCCCAATCCACCTCATCCACCATGACATTTGATCATTCAACAAAATAAAAGATGCAACCTAATATGCAATTCATGTCCTATTTTAATTCATTATGCTCTCGATATCATAAAATTTAACCTGGCTCTGATACCACATGCTAGAAATAGTAGCACCGGTCGAGACACTCGATCTTAGCACAGCGGAAGCTTATGCGATTTATGATATGAGACATAACTAATTAATCCTACAAGAAGGTTGAAGATTTACCTTATCGGGGAGGAAGAGATAGTCGACCAAAAGGGAGATTCCGTAGTCTTCCGGATTGTGTCTCCTAGCGAGGACTGGTGGACGTCGATCCTCGCCGTAGAACCTCCTCGAATATGCACTTCTCTAAATGACTAAGGCAAGAAACTAATTTTTCTTCCTTTATTTTTCAATGTGGCGCAATTATGAAGTGCGAATTGTGTTGGGAAGAACTCTCTTTATATAAGAAAATAACTAGTCAAGAGAGTTATCTTTTTCACACCTCAATTACCTATTCCCACAAGGAAAAGATAATTTTGCCATAAAATAAGAGATAATTCCCAAAAAAATCAATCTCTTAATTTATTCATTAATTATCCAACAAATAGATAATTAACTAATTACACATGTGACATAATCTAGAAAAATTTCATCTCCTAAATTATCCACAAGTGTGGCGCCAATTTAGTCACTATTTTTAATAGAAAATGTCTTTTATATTTTACATATTATTTACCAAATAAATAATATTGCATATTCTTTAAATAGACCAACTATTTAATTTATTCTCGAGGTTCCATAAAATGAGAAAACACTCACGTGTTAGGAGCCAACCCGGGGACCATGGACCTATAACCAGTAGCTACAATAAATTAAATTAAATATTCATCGAACATAATATTTCTACTCAACTTATTAATTCCAGAATTATGCCACCAAAAATCTGAAACTGAACTCTATCGATTATAGATATAACTTATTCTCAAAACGTAGAGTTGAATCGATAAGTGTCCATTGATATAATCATTTCATATAAACTAACCCTCCATAGACTATCCGTACTGAAGTATGATTATTTCCGTAAACCTTCTTCAGTACATCTTATCCTCATTTACCATCAACCCACTAGATATCAATTAGTTCATAACCAATACGAACTCCCGGGATCGATCAGTTTCTAGGATTAACAAATAAGGGGATTGTCTTTCTGCATCCCCCAGGAAGGAATGAATTCCATATATGTGAAACACACACTTCTCATTCATCCAGAATAGTGCCAACGTGAAAGTGATTCGGACCACGCCGCTTAGCGATCCTTAACGAACACATCAAACCCTATCCTGAAACAAGTAGGAGTCTGTAATCACTTCAGGGTTAAGGTTAATCCATTTATGATCATCTTGTGATTTAATAAGATATCTCAATCACGGAATTATATGAGAAACTCATATTAAATCGGTCCAGTCCTATATATATGACTCTTATCATATATAAAGGCCCCACTTAGACAACAAATGTCGACGGTCCGGATAAGATGGTCACACCATAAAGTGTTCTGGGCGCATTAGTGGTCGTTTAATCAATAGACCCATACTTTGATTATGTTCACCACGGACTAATAGTTCAAGTGTATCACCATAAACTTAATCCTCATGTGTGACACACACTAAGTTATATGGCTACATATGATACGACTTGGGGTTTTCAGCAGTGTATTAAATATAAGCACAAAGCAAATAATAAGATAAAATAAAATCTTTCATTTATAAAATAAAAAAATTACATAAATTGTCTTTCGGGCACTACACCTAACACTCGGCCCTACTCCCCCGACCACCGCAGGTCGGCTAGGTCACAACAGAGATGGGTTAGTGCAGTTCGGGCCAAGACGGTGTGGGAGGCTCAAAGCAGGTCGGCCAGAGCCTCCTTTATATAATAATTAGCCCACGTGCTTATGAGATAATTATGGGAAGATCCTAAGGATCCTTTACCCATTATGAATCTGATTTTGATATTTAATATATCCATAATTATCCCTAAATTATTTACTCGTGATTATCCTTAGGGAATAAGTACAAATCCTTGTAGAACAAGGAAAGGGGTTAGACGCCCCTATATAAACAACCCCTTTGGAACTACAGAGACTTGATTCCTGAACAATTATAGGATACGTAGGCAACTTGGGCAAATAACCTAGGCTTAGTCTAAAAATCCCCCCAAAACCATCCCGTTTTACTTCTTGTTCAAGGGCATATTCAGAGTTAATTGTCACTAGGAGAAATTAGGCCCGGATTTATTCATTGACGAAATCCAGCATCGTGAATACCCATGAAATCAATCATCCGATTCAAAACCGTATGTAAATCATGGTTTGATCTTATAACTAGTGATCGTTTCGTATTCAAGCACCTCTTCAATAACGAGGAGAGTTTTCTTGCTATGTGTTTCAAAATCCGTGAAGAAAAATCACAGCCTGACCTGTGGGTTTTAGACCTAATCCATATGATGATCATAAAGAAAAATCAGAATCCGACTCCGATTCCGATAGTCAAATTGAAGCCGTCGATTATAAATTTGGTAGGTAATTGCTATGGCATATTATGCTTAATATTTGAAAGTCATGATAATGTTTTGTTGGTTAATCCATCGTTGGGAGAGCTGAAAAACATCCAAATCCCACCGTCGTCATCGGTTGATGAGTCTTGCACGTTGGTTGGACTTGGATTTGATAATACAACAATGGATTTTTAGGTTGTTATAATAATGGGATCCCGTCGACAACATAGAGCTGAAGTATATAGCATAAGATCAAATTCTTTGAGAGAACTAGAGATAAATCACATTCCTTTAGGTGATGATTCTACATGTGTCCACTAGTGTGTAGCTGTTGGAAGTAGCGCCCGAAAGATAATTTATGTAATTGTTTTTATAATTAATAAATGATTGTTTATTCTCATCTTATTATTTGCTTCGTGCTTGTAAGTAATACACTTCTGAAAACCCCAAGTCGTATCATATGTAGCCATATAACTTAGTGTGTGTCACACATGAGGATTGAGTTTATGGTGATACATTTGAAATGTTAGTCCATGGTGAAGTTAATCAAAGTATGGGGTCTATTGATTAAACCACCATTAATGCGCCCAGAACACTTTATGGTGTGACCGTCTTATCCGGACCGTCGACATTGGTTGTCTAAGTGGGGCATTTGTATATGATAAGAGTCATATAGGACTGGACCGATTTAATCTGAGTTTCTCATATAATTCCGTGATTGAGAAATCTTATTAAATCACAAGATGATCATATGTAGATTAACCTTAATCCTGAAGTGATTACAGACTCATGTTTGTTTCAAGATAGGGTTTGATGTGTTCGTTAAGGATCGCTAAGAGGCGCGGTCCGAATCACTTTCACGTTGGCACTATATTCGGAATGAGTGAAAAGTGTGTGTCTCACGATATGGAATCCATTCCTTCCTGCGGGAAGTAGAAAGACAATCCCCTTATTTGTTGATCCTAGAAACTGATCAATCCGCGGAGTTCGTATTGGTTATGAACTAATTGATCACTAGTGGGTTAATGGTAAATAAGGATAAGATGTATTGATGAAGGTTTACGGAAATAATCCCGCTTCTTTACGGATAGTCTATGGAAGGTTAGTTTATATGAAATGGTCATATCAATGGACACTTATCGACTCGACTCGACGTTTTGAGAATAAGTTATATCTATAATCGATAGAGTTCAGTTTCATATTTATGGTGGCTTAATTCCGGAATTAATAAGTTGAATAGAAATATTTTGTTCGATGAATATTTTATTTAATTTATTTTAGCTACTGGTTATAGGTCCATGGTCCCCGGTTGGCTCCTAACACGAGAGTGTTTTCTCATTTTATGGAACCTCGAGAATAAATTAAATAGTTAGTCTATTTAATGAATATGCAATATTATTTATTTGGTAAATAATATGTAAAATAGAAAAGACATTTTCTATTAAATTTAATGACTATGTTGGCGCCACTTTATGTGATAAATTAGAAAAAGAAATTTTTCTAGATTATGTCACATGTGTAATTAATTAATTATCTATTTGTTGGATAATTAATGGAAAAATTAAGACATTGATTTTTTTGGGAATTATCTCTTAATTTGTGGCAAAAATATCTTTTCCTTATGGGAATAGGTAATTATGGTGTGAAAAGGATAACTCTCTTGACTAGTTATTTTCCTATATAAAGAGAGTTCCTCCTTACACAATACACACTTAGTAATTGGCGCCACACACAACAAATAGATGGAAGAAAAATTAGTTTCTTGCCTTAGTCATTAAGAGAAGAAAAACCTAGTGTTTTTTTAGGGCATATTCGAGGAGGTTCTACGGCGAGGATCGACGTCAACCAGTCGTCGCTAGGAGATACAATTCAGAAGATTGTGACTTCTCTTTCTGTCAATTTATTATTCCTCTCCGTTAAGGTAAATATTCAACCTTCTCATAGTTAGGTTAATTGTTTGTGTAGATCATATCATGGTGTAATCGCATACGAATTTATTCGTAGCTTCCGCTGTGCTAGAACGAGTGTCTCGATCGGTGCTCGAGAATCAGATCTGACAATCCAATTATGGATCGGATCCAGATTCGGGTTTCTGTATATCCATCAGTAGCAACTAAACAATTATGCTGGCGAATCATCACGTTCAAACTGACTACTGAGCTGTTTCAGCAAATGGAAAATCCTCAAGGGTGGTGCAATAGTTCAAGACAAATTTTCCCTCGTCTTTTTGTTGTGAACCAAGAGTCCCTTGCTTTTGTTGTGTACAGATACGCCTTTAAAAAGAACCAGTTTTTGAATGTATGGATAAGAATAAACACGAGATTCAAGAAACATGGACCAAACTCTATTCGATCGGACCTCTATATCAACTCCGAAAACCGGTTTCTTTCTTGAAGAAGAATGAATTCCTTTACAAAACAAATGATAGACAACTCATTTTGTACGACATAATCAATCAACACAGCTCCCAGGTTTTCGTTGGATCACAAATTCACTTAGCGCTTTCCTCTGTACAAATGGAAGTATGCGGGTCATGTTCAGTCTCAATCAACATGTTAGGAACCGAATCTGATTTTTCAGTCCATTAAAATCACTGCAATCATATACAGATACATTGTGGCACTCATGGTCGGGGAGATGATTTCATGGCCTAGCAAACTACCATTCTAAAGGTATTTTTAATGATGTTTGTTTCTTTATTTATCGATGTTAAACGAATTGGGTATGTAGGAGATGTGTGGAATTCCTTAATTAATTTTCAATATGCTTGTTCTAATTCGGTCCTTATTTGTTCTTGATTCCATTTTTTTAAAAAGGAGAATCACTAGAACAATGTTCTGAATGTAATTATCCGTATCGAAGATCTTCGGTTTCTCATTGGAAAATATAGGACCTAAATGTATTAATTCATTGTTTCTTGCTTCAAGACATAATTTTGAGTAAGTGACCTGCTATTTGTGCTCTTTAATTTCCTCCACCATTATAACATGGTGTTTTATTGGATTTCCATGGCTGGAGATTTTTTGGTGCTTTGTCTGGTCATATGGCGTCCGTGCTTCCATCAAAGATGGATAGGAGGAGTGGAGCGGAGCTGTTCTTGAAGATGATGGTTATGTTCATGGTGGATGCCGGTGGTGTTCTTACGGTATGTGGCCATTTGGGTGGTGGAGACCGACCCAAACCGGTCTCCCGCCATTGACTAATTTGAGGCTTGTAGATGCATCATGTTTTTCTCCCTTTTGGAATAAGAATTTGACGCCCATGGGAAGCCATTTCGATGCTCAGATTACGTGAGAATGGGTGATATATCACGTGGTGGAAATCTCAGTAAGGGTGATATCTCACGATTTCAGTCACAGTGTAAAGTGGTGGAAATCTTAGTATGGGTCAGAAAGAAACATGTCGACGCGACGTGTGACCAATTGACCTGAGGAATTCTCAGGCCCCAACTACGGATTCCTTCACCAAATAGCCCTATAAGGGCCTGGAAAACATGGTTGTACCGGAACCGAAAGCAATATGCGACTTACTTATATATAGGTTATGCTCCATGAATATAACGTCCCGTTTCCGGATACCGAGTCCTTATCTGGAAAAGAACGTTAGGCACGTGTAAAATTAGAAAAATCAATACTATAGGTTATGCTCCACGAACCAGCACACTGCACACCCTCAAGGCTAAGTTACAAGTCTTGGCCAAGCCTTGCTAGTAGTTTCAATGGGAGTGCGCCAAAGAAAGTGAGTAAAAGTAAGAGAAAAAAGGTTTGACAATTTCAGGTCGTAGATGCAAGTTCTGCAATTATTCTGAACTAGGCCTCCCGGCAACTAACAAGCTCCGGCTCACATCAATCTGACTCTTAAACACTGTTAGATAATGTGTATTGAGTGTGACACGTGTCCTCTAGTTATTGGTCACACTTGGTGTGAGTTGTTATGATATATTCCCTTTATGATATCATTAATATGTGTGCTGCATTAAATGTAAATATTAGAACAAAATCTATGAAATAAGATTTGTCTGCAACTCTTTCTTTCTTGTTGGTATCAGAGCGATGACGAGAGCCCCGCCGCTCTCCGCCGTTGCCATGACTCCGCCCATTGCTCCTGTCATAGCTGAGAGCTCAAACACTGGTGTTACCACTCCTAGTCCTGATTCTATCACCACCATACAATCACTTGGAATTCTTTTTCAAACACCCATGAATTTTGGTTCAATTGCCGGAGCTGCCCCATTATTCCAGACATTTTCTGATGGTGGTATTCCTTCATCAATGTATGTTCGTGCATATGGAACTTCTAATTTCTTCCCTATAAATGCCTGGATCTATCATGCATCCGTTTGCACCGATTACATCCGGCAATGCACCGTTCACCGGCCATCTCGCTCAGACATGTTCTATCAAGCTAGATCGCAACAACTATCTTTTGTGGTGGTACACAGTTCTTCCTATTATCAAGGGACACAAATTTGAATATCATCTCACCGGAAATCGTCCAAGATACTCTATGGTTGGTGGTCTATCCTTGAATCCTACTGCTGATGTCTGGGATAATGTTGATAATCTGCTGGTTGGGTGGATTCTCAGTTCCATGACTGAGCGCGCTCTACCGGAAGTTGTAGGGTGTAATACTGCTCAAGAAATCTGGAAAACTTTAGATGTTCTCTTTAACAGTCAAGCTGAAGCCGAAATGATAGAGTACAAGGATGCTTTAACCAAATCTTTGAAGAGGTCAATATCAATGGCTGATTACTTGGTTGAAATGAAGGGATACTCGGATAAACTTACTGCTGCTGGGTATCCAATCACCAAATCCGAGTGGATTCTGGTCACTCTTGGTGGATTCGACCATGATTATGAATCTACGATTGTTAACATTACTACCAGGGTTGGATCTATGTGCTGGCAAGAAGTCCAATCCCAGCTCATCACCCATGAAAGGCTAATTGCTAGATTGACTGGCCAGACCTCAGAGAATCACCAACCAACTGCCATGATTGATGGAAAAAACCATTTAATCAAGACAATCATCATTCATCCAATAGAGGAAGAGGTAATGGTGGCAGTTACAGATGCAAATGTGGTGGTGGAAGGTCAGGAAATCAAGGCAGAGACAGGGGTGGTAGAGGCCTTAATCAAGGAAATCAAGGCAACCAGACTAAAATTGTGTGTTAATTGTGCAGCAGAACATGGCACACAATAACCTCCTGCTAATATAGGTTTGATCAAATCTTCAACAACAATGTCACATGACCTACTCCTAGACACCCTTCTGCCTACATAGCTGGGCCTCAAACAGTTGAAGATCCTTCCTGGTATCTTGATAGTGTTGCCACTAACCATGTAGCATCTGATATAAATAACTTGCATCTCAGCTCTGGTTTTGCTCATGGCTTTGGTTGCAGGAAATGGTGAGTGTCTTCCCATTAAACATATTGGCTAGAAATCCTTAAACACCAGCACTAATCCTCATCACATGAATGCCCTCTTACATGTTCCTAATATTACCAAAAATTTGTGAAGTGTTTCCTCTTTTACTATTGATAATAATGTGATTATTAAATTTAATTCTAGTTCTTATGTTGTGAAAGACAAGAGAACATGGGCAATTCTGCTGAAGGGTAACATCAAGGATGGTCTTAAATGCTGAAAGCAAATAAGAGATGTCTTCACTCAAAACCAGTTCTGGAACCCTAAGTCATCAGTGTCTTGTAGGTTCTGTAGCTAAGTTCACTTTAGATCTAATGTGTGGCATAGGAGATTAGGCCACCCCTATAGTGAAGTTTTGAAACAAATTCTGAGCAGTTGTAATGTTCCTATGATTAATGAAAATTTATGGTTTTGTGATGCCTGCCAACTTGGAAAAAATCATGCGTTACCTTCTGCTCTATCTGATTCTCATGCTACACACATTTTGGACCTTATTCACACTGATCTCTAAGGACATGCACACATTCATTCCCCAAAAGGTTTTCATTTTAGTATTATATGCATTTTCATGATGACCATTCCAGGTTTACCTGGATATACCCTCTAAAACAAAAGTCTGAAGCCTTAAACACCTTCATTCATTTCAGAAAGCTTGTTGAAAACCAGTTCTTCGGACTAATCAAATGTGTGCAATCAGATTGGGGGGGAATATAGACCCTTCACTAAAATTCTCACTCAGAATGGTATAATTTCCGGACACCCTTGTCCACACACACACTCTCTCAAAATGAGAGAGCTGAGAGGAAACACATGCACATCACTGAGGTAGGGTTGACTCTTCTAGCTATCATCGGCACCACTTAAGTTCTGGTGGCATTGCTTTGTTGAAGTTGTCAGTATCATAAACATCCTACCTACTAGAGTCCTCTAAAACCAGTGTCCTTATAAAATTCTGTTTGGGAAGAAACCAGATTACACCCCGAGACATGTGTTTGGGTGTGCTTGTTTTCATCACCTCAGACCTTATCATACAACAAAATTTCAGTACCACACTAGAAAACATGTCTGTCTTGGCCTTAGTCCTATGCATAAAGGGTATAAATGTTTAGATGAATATGGGAGATTGTATATATATTCTAGGATTTGATATCCAATGAGTCTGTGTTTCCTTTTAAAAAAGGCTTCAAACTAGGACTGCATAGAGATGTGGTTGTTGCCAATGTGTCGGACCCTACCTATGTCACTTCGACAACTCAGAATCTACATCCTCTTCCCCTTTATAAGACAACTTGTGATAAAGACAAATCATCCACACCAGACAGAAGAAGCAGCACTTGTGATTGACCTCCAAACTCTAATCCTATGTCACCAGACCCTATCCTACTGCATCAGTCTCCTGTGCCTAGTCAAATAACACAAACCTCACCTGAATCCAAATTCAAAACACCACATACCTCATCAACTATCCCTGATGACAATACTCTCACTACTGCACCAAGTGTGTCTCCATCTCCCCCACAACCTAAAAACAAACTTCAACCTCAACCACATCCTATGCAAACCAGATAAAAATTTGGTATTTTTAAACCTAAAACATATTTTGTTGAAGCCATTTCACCAGTTCCTATTAAACCTTCCAAGGCATATGAAGCCCTATCTATTCCAAATTGGAGAAAGGCAATAAATGAGGACTATTCGGCATTGTGCGGAAATAACACCTAGGAACTTGTTCCACCATCAGGTAAGCATCATCTAGTAGATAATAGATGGATCTTTAAGTTGAAGTTAAGGCCAGATGGATATGTCCTAAAACATAAGGCCAGGTTAATTGCTAAGGGGTTTCTACAAAATTATGGCGTGGATTTCATTGAGACCTTTAGTCTAGTGGCTAAGGCTGCAACTATCAGAATTCTGATGACCCTTGATGTGTCTTTTAAATGGAAAATTAGGCAGGTAGATATAAAAATGCCTTTCTAAATGGCCTCTTGCATGAAACAGTTTATGTGCCTCAACCTTAAGGATTTATTGATCCATATAAGCCACACTATATTTGTAAACTGATGAAAGCTTTTTATGGCTTGAAATAGGCACCCATGGCTAGGTTTGATGCCGCGAGTAGACAAATGGTTGATTAGTGATTTAGGCAATCTATCTATGATTCATCCCTATTTGTGTTCAAAACTAACAGTAATGTGATGTATGTATTAGTATATGTGGATGACATCCTTGTGACAGGAAATAGCACCCAGCTAATATCCAAGTTTGTCAAACAGTTGGACTGTATGTTTGGCTTGAAAGATCCGGGGGATGTCTCACACTTCCTTGGATTAAAAATGCATATGATGACATAGGCATGTACTTGACTCAGAAACATTATGCCGCACAACTTCTTAATAAGGTTGACTTGGGAAATCTGAAAGCCTGTCTTACACCTATGACCGCTGGTACACATCTAACCCAAGAGCAGGGGACTCTATGTCAAATCATACACTATATAGAAGTGTTATTGGTGTCCTACAGACACTTACTAGACCATATTTGAATTTTGATGTTAATCATTTAAGTCAGATTATGCAGGCTGCTACTAATGAACACTGGAAAGCCTTAAAAAGGGTACTAAGAAACATTAAAGGCAATCTAAGTTATGGTCTGCACTTCAAAGCTAGTCCACTGTTGCACCTGAATGAATACTCTGATGCTGATTGGGAAAGTAGTTGGTGTTAGGTGTAGTGCCCGAAAGACAATTTGTGTAATTGTTTTTAACAATGGATGACAGATTTTATCTCACCTTATTACTTGCTTTGTGCTTGTAAATAATACACTGCTGCAAACCCTAAGTATATCAGTATGTAACCGCTTAACTCAGTGTATGGCATGCACGTGAGGATTGAGTTAGTGGTGATATACTTAAACCGTTAGTCCGTGGTGAACTTAATCGAGTTTAGGGTCTCTTGATTAAAACACCAATAATGCGCCCGAACACCTTAGGGTGTGATAGTCTTATCCGGACGTCGGTAGAGGGTACCTACGTGGGGCATTTATATATGATGGCATTCATATAGGATCGGACCGATTTAATCGAATTTCTCGGTATAATTCCGTAATCGAGGAATCTTATTAAATCATTAGATGATCATATATGGATCAACCTTAATCCCGAGGTGATCACGGGGTCCGCTTGTCCCGGGGTAGTGTTTGATGTGTTAGTTACGGTTCACTTAAATATGTGTTCCAAGCCACTTCTCATTGGCACTATCTCCAGATGAGTGAGTAGTTCTGATCTTCGATCACAGACATGGAATCCATTCCTTCCTGCGGGAAGTAGAGAGACAGTCCCCTTATTTGTTAGTCCTAAGAAAGTGGTCGATCCCGGGAGTTTGCATTTGACTAATTAGCTACTAGTCAGATATGCATACTAATTGATCATCAGGGGGTTAATGGTAAATAAGGATAAGATATTCTGAGTCGGGTTTACGGAGACTTCCCACTCAGAATGGACAGTCTATGGAGGGTTAATCCGTATGTAGTGATTATATCAATGGACGCTTATTTACTCTATGGGTTGAGTATAAGTATACATCTATAATCGGTAGAGTTCAGTTTCGGGTTTATGGTGGCGTAATCCCGGAATTAATAATTAATGTACTTATTTTGTTCGATGAATAATTAAATATTGGAGCTACTGGTTATAGGTCCATGGTCCCCGATGTGGCTTCTGTAATTCGGAATGATATTCTTGTTATTTGGGCCTCAGTGATAATTAATTGGCTGGGCTAATTAATTGATATGCATGGATATTATTTAGTTGGGCTAAATAATATAATACACATAAAAGACATTTTATGTGGGCTTGAAACCCTACTAGGTGGCACCTCCTACCTCTTAAAATGCAAGAATTGATTTTCTTGTGTGATTAATTATTTACTTGGTAAGTGATTAATTAATAAAAGATAATTGATTTGTAATTGATTGATTGATTAATCACAATCTTTTATAAATGGAATTATCTTTTATTGTGATTTCTTTTTAATTATTTATTTAATTAATTAGAAACTTGGAGGCCAAGGATTTACTCTCCTATAAAAGGAGAGTTATTCCAAGGGAAATGACAAGGGCATAATTTCGACCACCGCCTTAGAAAAAAGAGAGAAAAATGTGTTTTTCTTGTCTAGGGTTTTAGAGGAAGAAAACTTGGAGTTTTTCTTGGTGTTGCATATCAAGGAGGTTCGTGTATCAAGAAGGGTGTCCACCAACCGCCGTTTGGAGAACACATCGGAAGATCAAGGCTTCTCTTCCCGTTATTGGTAACATGACCTTAAACCCCCTTGTAGTAGTTTAAGTCCTTTAATTATGTGTTTTGATATATGAATCGTGATCCATCCGTTGCGCGTAGATCTAATTCGTTTAGATCTAAGAACCTGCATCCTTCATGTGGTATCAGAGCCAGGTTCCACGATTTATATAGTCATAATCATAATTAAACGATTTAAAGGAGTGGAATTGCATGTAGGTAAATTTTATTTATTGTTCTATGCTTTGATAATGATTAATTGCTATGGTTGAAGAGATGGATTGGGGGTTGGCACTGTTTACCCGTTAGATCTATTGTAAACTCATATAAACGAAGAAAATTCCTTCATATGAGTATAGGAAATTATGTAATTTATTTGTTATTGCAATTTTAATTTCCTGAAAATAGATCTGTTTTGTAGCTGTTTAGTTATTTCCTTTTTCCCATTGATCTAGCCGTTGAAACGACGATCCCTACGGTCAGAATCAAGATTAGAAGATGATGAACAAGTCCACAAATTTTGGGGTCGATCGGAGTCCGTCTCCATATCCGCTCGTTGCTGCAAAGAAGCTGCTGTAACAGAAAAATGCAGGATTCACAGAAACCCTAACTGTGACTTCCTCGATTTTTGGAAAGTATTAGACCGTTGAAACGAATATCCGACCTGTAAGATCGATGATCATGGAGTTTTGGACGTGAGATAAAATTTTCAGGACGATCGGGATTCATCTTGATCCCCGATCTGCCCCGGGAAGTATATGATGCGCTGCTGTAAGAATCTGTTTCAGCAGCAAGTTGGGCGGCTCACTGAGGAAGATTGACAAGTTAAAGCTCCGATCCGACCGTCCATCTTGAAGTCCGAGAAATGAAGATCAGATCTGGAAAGTTTCGTCCCGATCCAAGTTCGTTTGATATGCCGATCGTCGAAGATTCTTAACAGCTGCAGATTAGGGTTTTAATTTATTTTCGAATAGATTAGTTACGGGGGTGCCAACGGTCCATCTCGGTGTTTATTTTCCGCACTAGTATACATGTGTAGATTGTATGAGTAGAACCGGAAAATTGCCGTGACATGCATCATATCATGAATTCCACTCCATATGCATACATGTAGAAATTAATTCGAGGAATTAGTTAGGCATGTATAAAACACACGATTAGTTTTAATTAATTGTTTGATATTAATTAGAAACTAATTAGGGTAAAAACCGAGGAACACGGGTTTTTTTTCAATCTTCGAGGTTGGGTGATGGATTCTCGGTGAATCCCACTCTGCGAAAGCATAAGGAGTAAAATCCCGAAACCTCGTGGTTAAGGTGTTGGATTCTCGGTGAATTCCACCTTACCTAGACGAGATTACGTTTTTTGTTCCGTAGTGTCTACGTGAAAGTTTGATGTTTAAGGATTGGATAATCACAGGCAAACATGGTTCGAAAGTGGTTTAACCACGGTTGGGTGGTCAACAGTAGCTACGGCTCGATCGACTTCACCCTCCACGTGTGGCGTTTGCACGGGGGTCCGGCAAGGCTGAGCCATCCGAAGAGCCACTACGGCTCAACGGAGCTCCCCTGGTCTTGACCCGTCCGACGGTCACATATGTTCCAACAAATAGGTCGGGTGGGCTAGCCCACATAACCGACAACATTTGGGCCTATGATTTATTGTTCCTTAATGTAACATCAAGTCCAAAAACGTGATCAGTAAACCCACCACTTTTTTCAAAATATTGAGTGGGAGAGGGAGAGGCGACAGTCGACCCCACGGCCTCTACCGTTGACACAAGCAACGTGAGAGAATGGTGACGCCTCGTGCCGGCTTTGATTTCGGCCCCCTAAGGAAGGCCTTCACCGCTATCAAAATTCAAGGCTTGGTCTCCGAAAGGATAGGATTTCGGGTACTCGCTGAGTCACTGACCGACCTTAAGGCGGCACACTCGGGGTCTATCTAAAGATCCGAAACAGTAGGTCACACTCATAAAGGGTATTTTGGTAATACCTTGGCTGAAAAAGGAAAGGTGATTGACGATCACAAATGAGATGTTCGATTCTCAAGTTGATCTTCAATATTAATCGAAACCTCTTTGACCTACCCTAAGGCGGCACTGAGGTGAGAGATTAAGTCCTTGGAACGGTAGGATAGACTATAAGTACTTAGTTTATGTTCCTAAAATTTATTAGTAGTGAATGATTTGGATTTATCTTCTGTCAATTTTATTTACAACTATTTATATATCTCTCTAGGGTGCTAGACTGCTAGTGTAAAATTGACTAGTAATGACTTCGTTAAAAAGTGGTAAGTAACTAGAACGTTGTACTTACTGATCTTACATGCGATTAATTTTTCGGAAGAGATATTTCTCTGGAGCCTTCAAGACTTAAGTGATGTAAATAAGTATATCACTGTTGTCAATCGTGTTGAACGAGAGATGACTGTAGTCAGTTTGAAAGATGATTGGGACGATAAAATTCTTCTAGTGAATTTTAATGGTGTAGTGTCTACACAAGAAATTTTCTAATAGAAAAATTGGAGAATCATAAATTAAAGTGTCGCTAGTTAGACGGTATTTGGAACCGATAAACTAGTGGGAGCTTTTGTCTTGTGTTTTTCTAATTTAGAAAATTAGTCCCACTGGGTAACGCTTTCATTAGACATCCCACAGTTCACGAGTAGTGTCTACTCATACGAACCGCTAGTTCAAGACTATTTCCTTTTAAGGAAAGTTAAGAATGGGAAAGAATGTCTATAAGTGTTAATCATCTTAAGCGAAGTTTTGAGGCTAAACCGAAACATTAATTAAAGAAAGTATAAGATAAGGAAAGTGATTTCGGATCACTAACCAATGAATCCTTAGCGACTTTCTTAACCAAGTAACTTGACTCGGTAGCTTAGTTCTTTGGAAGAACAAGGAAGCTGTGCATTAACGATTAATAGAGTAACAACGGGCAGTAATTTCAGCTACAATAGTGGGAGTGATATAAGGAAATGAATTTCGGATTCTATCCTTGAATATCACAGAAAAATTTATTTTTCTGTTTACAGATTCGTTGAAACAAATGGATTCACTTTCAACTCGAAATATTGTTACCTCATAGAAAGTGAAAATGACATTTGTAGTAAGAATCCGAGACTCGGACTTTTGTTTGATAAAGTCAGAACCACTAAGAAATGCTGAAAAGGTATATGTAACACGTCTTAAACTATTATAGGCAAATGGTTTCCGTATTAAGATAAACGACCCTTCAATATCTATTAATTAGTGCATATATCCTAGAGATAAGACCTGACGACTGGCTAAGGGTGATTCCTATCTCCCAGTCTGGGAAGACTATCTCAAAGGAACAATGACTAAGTTTCCTTTCAATCGAGAGAGGGTAATAGATTTGAAGAGGTAACATAGCTTGTTCATAATGACCTTCGGGGTCTAATGAGATATACAAGCTAGCGGGAGATTTTGAGTGGTGACATTTTGTCTGATAACTACTCGAAACACGGTTTAGTTTATCGAAAGAATACGAGGAGGAGTCTCTGATTTCAGCAGAGAATAGAGTATTCCATGCTCGAAATAGGCTATCGCATAGTCTTGGGACCGATGCTCGGCCTTGCCTCCTAGTGGAATGTTTCTCACTGAGGAAGAAACCATAGACTTTCCCTATATAGTTATTGATGTGCTACAATACACTGCTAAACTCGATTAAGATAATTGGTTGCAAAATAACGGTTAACATTATTATGTAAACCGAGAAGTCTACCTAGAAGATGCTAGTGAATTTATGGATAAGGAGTGAATTTGGTTCACACCACTTCCGTAAATGTAGGCATTTTGCATTTAATGCTTGAAGGTAGGACTGGAGATTTTGCACACACGCACAGAATATAACTATTCGTGAAATATCTTAATGTGACGAGTGAAGGTTGGTTATAAGATTCTTGAGATCAGAAAGTGACGGTTGGACTGTCACACCCTTTTCTGAAAGAATCCATACATAACAACTTTAGACCTTGGAGTACGGTTACTCTAGGAAGTTACTATCTGATTTAGTCAGGCCACATCGGATGTTGGTGAGTACACTGATAAATACTACTAGATCAGAATGTCAATCCACCCAGAACGCAGTGGGAGTATGGTTTAACCATTGACCCATTATGGTTGTGTGGACTTTATAGTCTGCTGGGGTGATTGATAACCTGTGGCTCTTTGTGGGCTGTATAGGATTCTGATCAGAGAGGTTGGTTCGAAAACCTTATCCCTGTGAATGGAGTTTTGGTACTCCAGTTCAGTTCAGACTCTTGTAGAACCACCTGAGTGTCTCAGGCCCTAGTGGGAGTAATTAGATCTACGCCGAAAAGAGTCGAATGAATAGGAAAGTTTAACTTTCAGCACAAAGCTGAGTGGTCTAGGGGTGATTCCCTAAAAAGTAGAGAGTTAACCAGACCTAGAACTCTCTCACCACTCAGTCTTTCTAGATTTCGTTAGAAAGCAGAAAATAGGGGTGATTCCCTGAGACTTTCTTGCCGTAAAACGGAGTCTGGATTCATTCGGAACAGAAGGGTCTTGGTTAGAACAAATGGCAGGTTGACTGCCGGGGCTTATATCCTTTGTAGATTTAAGAGAACCTCTCGGTCATTTAAAGTCACATGTTTTAAAATATGTGGACTTGACCAGAATATTGATAAGTCTTTCGTAGTCTGGATATCAATATTGGCAAAGTAGTAGTATTGGTGTTCATGAATGATAACACTGAAACAGTTGGAAACAACATGTGTGTGCTATCTGAAGTCGGAAACAGACACACCTAGATTCTCTGGATGAGAGAATTGGACTATATTCTAAGAATTTGATTCGGTCAAATTCACGAGAATGAGTCATTGGCTATCCCACCTATCTTATTGAATAAGATGATTATGCATATACGGTTGCAGCATTCATCGAGAGTAGTCCTACCCTCCCTCTCAGGAATGATTCTCCAAATCTTCGGATAAAGAGAAAATGGGATAGAGTCTCTCTGGGATAAGGGCAAGTCAGCTTAACACGAGTCGATTGCAATCGAATCTTGGGTTCGAGCAATAAGTAGCAGTTTAGTACGTCCTCAAGTATCATTAGATAACGAGGAATCATATGATTGTATATTCAGGTGCAAACTTGAATATGGCTAACTACACTGATTCTGACTTGTAGTCAGATTAAGGATGATCATTAAGTTGATCTCGGGCTCAGTGTTTACTCATAGTGCTTAGAATTTCCTTTTTGGTCTGGGAGTAATTCCAGGTCTGATAAGCCGATATCACTTCATCGTGAAAACAGTGAAGAGATAGCTTAGAAGGATCATCTCAGTCATAAGAAGTCATAAGCATATTGAGAGAGAGTACCACCTGATTGGAAGGACCGGCGACGTTTCAATCCTAAAGATCGTCTCGAGTCGACAACCTAACTAATCAGTGAACCAAGTCGAGTGCTTGGAGGGTACGGCATTGATGGATATGTCTCATCTGCTTTTAGAGCAAGTGGGAGAGTGTTGTGAATAAGATGAGAAAGGGTGTGCTCTAAAAACAATCGTTGCTTGTCATTTCGTGCAAGTGGGAGATTGTTAGGTGTAGTGCCCGAAAGACAATTTGTGTAATTGTTTTTAACAATGGATGATAGATTTTATCTCACCTTATTACTTTCTTTGTGCTTGTAAATAATACACTGCTGCAAACCCTAAGTATATCAGTATGTAACCGCTTAACTCAGTGTATGGCATGCACGTGAGGATTGAGTTAGTGGTGATATACTTAAACTGTTAGTCCGTGGAGAACTTAATCAGAGTTTAGGGTCTCTTGATTAAAACACCAATAATGTGCCCAGAACACCTTAGGGTGTGATAGTCTTATCCGGACTGTCGGTAGAGGGTACCTACGTGGGGCATTTATATATGATGGCATTCATATAGGATTTGGACCGATTTAATCTGAATTTCTCGGTATAATTCCGTAATCGAGGAATCTTATTAAATCATTAGATGATCATATATGGATCAACCTTAATCCTGAGGTGATCACAGGGCGCTGCTTGTCCCGGGGTAGTGTTTGATGTGTTAGTTATGGTTCACTTAAATATGTGTTCCAAGCCACTTCTCATTGGCACTATCTCCAGATGAGTGAGTAGTTCTGATCTTCACAGACATGGAATCCATTCCTTCCTGCGGGAAGTAGAGAGACAGTCCCCTTATTTGTTAGTCCTAAGAAAGTGGTCGATCCCGGGAGTTCGCATTTGACTAATTAGCTACTAGTCAGATATGCATACTAATTGATCAACAGGGGGTTAATGGTAAATAAGGATAAGATATTCTGAGTCGGGTTCACGGAGACTTCCCACTCAGAATGGACAGTCTATGGAGGGTTAATCCGTATGTAGTGATTATATCAATGGACGCTTATTTACTACATGGGTTGAGTATAAATATACATCTATAATCGGTAGAGTTCGGTTTCGGGTTTATGGTGGCGTAATCCCGGAATTAATAATTAATGTACTTATTCTGTTCGATGAATAATTAATTATTGGAGCTACTGGTTATAGGTCCATGGTCCCCGATGTGGCTTCTGTAATTCGGAATGATATTCTTGTTATTTGGGCCTCAGTGATAATTAATTGGATGGGCTAATTAATTGATATGCATGGATATTATTTAGTTAGGCTAAATAATATAATACACATAAAAGATATTTTATGTGGGCTTGAAACCCTACTAGGTGGCGCCTCCTACCTCTTAAAATGCAAGAATTGATTTTCTTGTGTGATTAATTATTTACTTTGTAAGTGATTAATTAATAAAAGATAATTGATTTGTAATTGATTGATTGATTAATCACAATCTTTTATAAATGGAATTATCCTTTATTGTGATTTCTTTTTAATTATTTATTTAATTAATTAGAAACTTGGAGGCCAAGGATTTACTCTCCTATAAAAGGAGAGTTATTCCAAGGGAAATGGCAAGGGCATAATTTCGACCACCGCCTTAGAAAAAAGAGAGAAACATTTGTTTTTCTTGTCTAGGGTTTTAGAGGAAGAAAAACTTGGAGTTTTTCTTGGTGTTGCATATCAAGGAGGTTCGTGTATCAAGAAGGGTGTCCACCAACCGCCGTTTGGAGAACACATCGGAAGATCAAGGCTTCTCTTCCCGTTATTGGTAACATGACCTTAAACCCCCTTGTAGTAGTTTAAGTCCTTTAATTATGTGTTTTGATATATGAATCGTGATCCATCCGCTGCGCGTAGATCTAATTCGTTTAGATCTAAGAACCTACATCCTTCAGTTGGTTTGATAGAATGTCTGTGGGAGGATATTCTGTATTTCTTGGTGAATGTCTGGAGTCCGGGAGTTCTAGAAAGCAGAATGTGGTGTCAAGATCCAGCACTGAGTCTGAATACATAAGTGTGGCCAATCTAGCAGCAGAGGTCATGGGGCTCACTCAGTTGATGAAAGAGATGAATCTGCCATTACTTAAATTACATTTTCTGTGGTGTGACTGATGAAATAGTGTACTAAACCCAATCGGGTTGGACCAGATCCGACCGGGTCGGATCATTTCTACTATTTCTTTATGTTTATACATATGATAAATGGCGTTTCTGTTATTATATATTTGTTCGTTTAACGGACCAACTATGATATTGTGTATATGATAAAGTCCCTAGTGTGAAACTGTGAGAGAAAAACCACGATAGTGATTATGGTTGATGAGATCTCAAATCACTTTAATGGTTAGATACTTAAATGTCTCTAGTCGTATGTACCATTAAATAAGACATTAATAGTATGATTAGACTAGCACGTATTAGATGTCTTTTGTCTTATTGAAGATTGGGATAGATCTCGTCTATCGAAGTGTATAGACACTTGGACTGTACGTGGACGTGTATTAGAGAATGCGTACGTTAGACTGACCCACTTACTTTATTAAGTGTCGCACTATGTGGCGGTTGTGTAATTATCCTAAGACCGGAGTCTTCATGACATCACGATGTGGATTGTCATGCTTTGACACTATTGTGGTTTCCTTTAGCCATGGGGCGATCATACGGTAGTGACTGGGTGTGATACTGAAGCATACATAGGATTCATGTTGGTCGTCCGGCAATCGCATATCATATGATTAGGTGAAAATATCCGAAAGGGCTTTCGTATAAAGAATGTCTTACTCTCGCGAGTATTTGCAAAGTGGAAGTAATAAGATACTTCGAGAGAGCATGATATCCAGATTATAAGATACGTTCATCGATATATTGACACTCGACGTATGACCATATGGATATTGAAACAGCGATAGGATTATATTTACACAGTAACTGTTCCACATGAAAGGTAGTAGTCATTGCATTTGACTCTTCTGATGATTGGGGGTCACGGTGTGTTGATAGACGTTATTCCGTGATCGTTAGGTATGAAGGGCATTTTTGTAATTGCACTTTGTGTTTAAAACCAACATATTCGGAAGACTATCGAGTCACAGACATATGAACATTTAGTTGGATTAAAATGCGGTTATGGTGATAACCGAGATAAGGAAAGTTTATCTCGACTATAAAGTTTTAATATGGTGGTATTTATTTAATATGAATATATATATATATATATATATATATATATATATATATATATATATATATATATATATATATATATATATATATATATATATATATATATATATATATATATATATATATATATATATATATACATGTGTTTTTGTGAATTAATTAATCATAGAATTATATTAATTAAGAATATTCCGGAAGCCAATTTTTGGCTGTATAGGGCGCATGTATATATGTATCTGATACACATGGATTTTACAAATTAATTAATAGTATTACCATATATTAATATTAGATATATATAGATTTAGACACATGTGTAAATTGATTTATGATAATATATTAAAGATATATTCAATTTAAGATATTGGCAATATATATATTGGAAAAATATTTAATTTAAGATATTACATATTAATGAGATAAATCAATAAAAGATATTTACCATATTTTACTAGTAAAATGTTTCTTTCTCCTCAATCTATTAGAAAAGCTTCTCCCAATCAGATTGGGACTATTGGGGCGTAGACACCACTATAAATATGTGGTGGGTGTCAAGCTCTTTTGTATCATTCACAATTAGAAGAGTTCTAATTTACTAGAACAATTGAGACGTTCCTAGAGTGATTTTTAAGAGAGAGAAAAGGTCGGTCTAGCAATCGAGTTTTTCAAAGAGCAATCCGATGGTGGATTCCGGTGGGTTGTTCATGTGGACTAACGGTAGAGGCCGAACGCTTGGGCGGATCCGTGCACCACTACTCCTTCGTAAACGATAAAGCTTCGATCTTTTAGATCATCCAAGGTAACTGACGCGATACGATCCCAGGAGATCGACGAAAGGAATCAATTAGAGCAAGAAACCCTAACCTAACTGAGTAGCAGTGTAGGAAGAGGGCCAAGAACAACTGAACGCTTTGCTCAAGATCGCTGATAAGCTCTCGAAAGTGGTGCAATCGCTATGACAAAGAGATGACACACTCGCAAGTAATTTTTAAGCCAAATCGACTTAAACAACAGAAACTTCTCTCAATATTTTGATAATGATTTTCATAATTGATTGCCCCCTAATATTACAAGTACAATGCCTTTATATATGCTACAAAATAAAAGACAAATAACTTCCTAAGCAAAGTAGGATAAATTACATAGTAATTTTCGCCACTTTATTTTGCACTAAACCTAACCTGACCCAAATAAGCCAAAATGGCTTTTATTTGCTAAAAATAAACACCTGGCCCAATATACTAACATGTGGACTACTTTTGACATGGGCCTAATGCCGTTTTATTGATAAAACATCGATAAATAAAATAAATTAAAAACAAATAAAATGTCTTGGGACCTCGGGATGGATCACATCATTCCCTCCCGGTTGGAAATGATTCGTCCTCGAATCAATAGGACGTCATAGAACCGAGCAGCATCACAAATCAAACCCGAACAACCCGCAATCAGAAGCAAAGATATACCGGGATCAAATATGAAGTGGACAGATGACATCACAACAATGGTGCGCGGAACGAACGAGTCATTCTTCATCAATGAAACAAAAGAAAAGTCCAACGGCTTGAGATTGATGTCAAGAACACTCGGCGTAGAAGCAATGTAATCATAACAATATGGTGTAGGGGCTTCATCAACATGCACATCAAAAGGATCAATAAAACAACGCACCGGTTTCTCACCACAAACTACCTGCAAAGATAAACCGGGAACCTCGGATTGTGTATCAAGAACCTCAGTAAGCTCATCACTACTCTCAATAGGTTCTTGAACGGATGCCTCTTCAACGTCAACTATCTCATCCACGTTATCCTCAACAATTGGCACTCAGTCACCTCCACCAGACTATCACCTGCCTCCTTTGACATCACCACTTCGCAATCATGAACAATCACTTCGTTCTGCTCCCTACGTTCAAATCCCTCTAACTCTGCCAACCTACGTTCCAATTCCTGTCGCCTACGCTGCTCCCTAAGATCAAACTCTTGATGTATACGCTGCTGCTGAAGTTCAAACTCTTGGTGCACTACAAGAAAATTGATTTTTAGTGAGGGGAAATCCGGTCATTAAAAACCTCTTTCCCGTCATTAAAGACTTTTAATGACGGGAAATATACTCTCGTCGCCCGTCCTTATTACTTCTCTATATAAAACCATATTGTGAGAGTAAAAGGTCCCGTCACTATTGATGCTTCTCTTTTAGTGACGGGTATTTTACTCTCATTACAAGTTTTGTTTTCGTGACAGGACCTTTTACTCTCACTATATGCCTTTATATGGAGAAGCAATAAGGACGGGCGACCGGAGTAAATTTCCCATCATTAAAAGTCTTAAATGATGGGAGAGAGACTTTTAATGACCAGATTTCCCCACAACAATTTTTTTATTAATACCATACACCCTCATTGTATGTTTAACTACCCCTAACTAAATCATGACATTGATGAAAATACATACTAAGAGTAGAATACAACATTAAATACAGAAGAAATATCACACAACCAACTAAAACGGTTGCCAACTAAAGTGGTAGTAGCAAAGCAGAGTAAATAAACAATACTAAATCTTCTTTCCATCCTAAGAAATGAGCCATATCGCATAGAAAAGTAGAAATGAATACTACAAAAGTATATTAGAAAACATAACCTCATTCATATATTGCGCCATGTGGTCCTATGTTCATGAAAAATAAGACATCAGGTCATAGGGAACAAAGTCAATCAAACACGCAAATTAAAGACTCCCCGAAAAAGTGATGCCTGCTTCAATTTCCACATTTCATACTCTTTCCTGAATTGGTTGGACCCTTTTGTTTGCTGGAAATACTCTTCATCAAACCGACCATATGCAGTTCAGTTCAAGTAAAAACCTGAAGTAACTATACATGTTTTCACTTCTCAAGCCAACAAAAAGTACATATATCAAAAAGTGATCAGATCATCACATTTACTAGGTAAATTGACCACTTAATCATTACCTGAATCAAACTTAATACACATACAAATGCAAAAGCTCCCACAACCTCCCAAGCTTTTTGATGCGCTAGCAGCACCGTCACAGATTGCCTAAATTCTATCAGGAAATGAAAGTACCCAATCATTTCGTACTATGAGTTTTTTCGTGGAGAATCCTTTAACCTGCAGACAAACATATAATTAAATATACACTTAACTAGTTAAGGAATGTTTGGCATTTACTTCATTTAGAAATTATTATAAGGGAAATCTAATAAGCTAGTTCAAAATAGAACCATAAAAACCAATCACCAACAAAATGACTTGTGCTGCTCTTTTTGAGCACACGGCAATCCAATTCTCACTATATTCTTTGTATATTTACCCATTGATGTGTCATTTGGATCATCATATGAATGTCATTTGTACAAATGCACTCATCCAACGATGTGCATTCCTGAAAAAGGGGTGAATCTATTGCACTACATCAATGGATGAGTCTTTTTATAAAAGTGACACTCATCCAATGGTCGGGAGCAATAGAGATCTCCTATCCAAGAATTTTTTTCTTCCGAAATAATCCCCATCTTATATTATTGGTCTCCTTTTGTTTGCCCCATAATATAGGTCTTTCCCAAGAAGATATGACTATTCTCCCCAATATTTTAATGGCTTTTGAGTTTTCAAAGTGGAAGGCCATTTTAGTCTTAATAATCCACTAAATATTTGATCATTGATCAACTTTCTTCATTTGTGTGCAAATATCTAAAACAAACAAACTATAATTTGAGACACAGGGAGTATTAAGTTATTGACAGATAACATATTATGATTATAAAAAAAAGTCTAAGCTTAACTTCTGTACCACGTTTCTGCTGTCCTAATGATCGTCGCAGATTAGTTATATCAAAAACATTATCCAGATCATCTTGAAATGCTGATTCTAAGTCCTCCCGTAGTAATGTAGGTAACTTGTCAACCACAGGCATAAGGAGAAAACAGTTGAACTGCATTGCAAACAAGCCAACTGCATTGCTCCCGACCGTTGGATGAGTGTCACTTTTATAAAAAGACTCATCCATTGATGTAGTGCAATAGAAACACTCCGTTTTCAGGAATGCACATCGTTGGATGAGTGCATTTGTACAAATTACATTCATATGGTGCAGGTAATGTCCATTGTACTTAAATGGGCTTTGTGTGCTCGGTGATCTTTGTGAAATAATTAGGAAAGCACAATTGCAACAGCATAGCTGCGTTCCTAATGAGCTAGAAATGGAAACTGGTTGAACCAAACAAACTTCAGATTACATCAATGAGAGAGAATCCAATGAATCCCACTTAACTAATCACAAAATGGTGTAAAAAGGGATGTGTTTCGCATTCCGTGCTTTCTGTTTCAAAAACCCTCTATTAGCCTTCACCTTTATACCACTTGATTGTTGCGCTATTTGTGCTAACTAGATTTATCATTCAGGTTAAATGCAATGCCTAAACCCTCCATATCATCCACCATCAAATTCATGAGGGAAAATGACATATCAGCACCCGACCGACCAATCACATTTGGAAAGTACAACACAAAGTCTACACCATAAGAACAATTATCTCATTGATCAATCAGAGAACACACCTGAAGCAGGACATGACTTGCATCAATCACCAAATTCCATCATGGAAATGGTGGAGCCTCATGCTATCTCTTTCTTGTCTTTTTCTTTACTGTATATGAAAGCTTTGTCATCAATGGGATTGATAAGTTTTCATTTATTGCTATCTCCTCTACATGTAAGAAGCTGGTTGTATTTACCCCTTCCACCATGAAGCCTAGCCAAAACACCAAGCAATGGAGCATTGTTGTATGTAGCAGGCTCAGTTTGCTTCATAATTGTCTCTCTGATCAGCAGAATTGTCACAGGGATCGGGCCCACCAACAAGAGCACCGGTAAGTGTATTCGGATCGCTGGCTTTACGGCTGAGCCAAGTTGCATAACCACCTAGACTTTGGATCAAATTTGATGGGGATATTGGAAGAAGCCCTGTGATGAATTGTCCAGAATTTTTCAGTTGACTATGGATTAAAAACTTTCTAGCTTAAAACACAACACATTGAGATCATCTCTAATTACATAATTAATACATGGGATCCTCTTTAGTGCTAATAGCAGCCTATCTCAGTTAAACATCAACACATGGATTCAATTAAGCATGAACACTTTAACCGATCCGGCGATCCCTCTATTTAATAGAAATTAATACATATTTGTACAAAACAAAATACATCAAGGACACCATTTACCAGATTAAACACATCAAACCAGACTTAGATCATACCCAAAAACATGAATGACCTTAAACATATCAAACCAGACTTAGATCAGACCCAAAAACATGAATGGCACAGGGTGCAAAAACTGAAAATTCGGCAAAAAGGCAATATGTGCTATAAAGATCCAAAAATTATTCCAAAGTTAGCATCTTTACCTAACAACATTCCAAAGAATAATGATTATGCACACGCTACATAAATTAATAATTTGAACTTCATACAAGTGTATAAACCTGACTCAACCCCCATGTAATAATATAAATAAGTATGTTGTTCTCATTAAGTTATATACTACAACATTCAAATATCTTAAGTTACAAAGATGTATCCGAATCATAACAGCCTATTCATCACTTCAACTAACCTTTGTCCCAAATTTAAACAAAAAAATATGGATCAGCAAGCTATCGATCTATAAGCATCGGACAATACCTCATCAAAAGCCCTATTGTCATCAAAATCAATCCAGTCAGAGAGTAAAACGAGAACTCTATCAAGGCTTTGCCATGAATCAAAACATTAATCACCAGAAAAAACACCTAAAAAGAATCATAAATCTCGTCAATAAAAAAATCAGCAAAAATGAACTGTTTTGTTAAGAGTACGAACCTAGTGGGTCGGAAATCGGCATTGAATACTTACAATAGAGTCAAAAACCTGCAAGATGAAACTTCAAACCATCAATTTTGGCTTAACTTTATCGGAATTACGATGTATTGGCGACAGCGACGTCGACTCAACGGCTTCGTCGTGGGAGAAGAGTTTGCAGCAGCGAAGATGAATAGAAAGGATTAGAGAAAGGGTACCGATACTAAGGGAAGAAGTGAAGAATGGATGATGGCCCACTGGGGAGAAGATGGTGGCGGCACATCGTTAACCTAGAGGAGTTTTGAGAGAAGAAGGTTTACATAGACGTGGGCGGTTCCGGTTTCAAATCCGGTTCGGACCCGCCGGTTCTCGGGTCTAACCCGGTGGTTCCACGGGTCCACGGAACCGGCGGTTCCACGGTTTCTACCCGGTTTTAGGTTCCAACGGACCCGGCCCGGCCCGGAACCGGCGGTTCAAGGAACCGGCCGAAAAACCGGCGGTTGAACCGGCCGGAACCGGCGGATTTTGCTTCTTTTTTTTTCTTTTTTTTCCCCGTTTTTTTTTTCTTTTTTTCCTTTTGCTTTTTCTTTTCCTTCAAATTGTGCCCAAGATTCCAAATTCCAATTTGACCAACGGTTGGCAACGGATATATATTCAAAATATTTGATTTTATTTTAATATACCATAAAATGTTATTTTTTAATTTTTACTAGTGGCACAACATATTAATATATTTCTTATTATTATTACTTTATGACCGAAATATATCGTAACACTTTGACTAATCAAATAGACAAATAATCAAATACTACTATTTAAATTATTGTGACAAGGAAGAGCACATAATTAAATTAAATTTAAATGTTACACTTTGACTAATCAAATTAAATTTAAATATTACAAAATATTAATAAACTACATAATACATCCTACTCTTTTATTCATATAAAATAGGTTCATTAGGTCCAGAAATGTTGTCCATATCATATTGCGATACCCTGAATTCTCTAGCAAAAGCGGTGATAAGAAATGGAAAAAAAATATAATTATCACCTGCATTGCCCATAGCTATCTGGCCAATTCTTTCCACGATGTATTGGCCTACATCTATTAGCTCATTCGTAAGAAAAGCGTACGCAAGGATGTACATCTCAATGGGCGGTTCAGTGTGGTTTATAGTACCATGAAGGTGAAATGCAAGAAACAAAATGGTTGTCCGAACGACTTCAGGGGTCCATCTACGAGGGTAATGTTGACCGCTCCTTCTAATCATAGGTGACTAGAGGTGAGTCTCACCAAAATGTCGTACCATGTTAGCATAGAATCTTTCAGCCCACTGAAACGGTCTGAAAAAATCAACATGACGAGTGATATCTTCAAGTAAATAATAATGGTTGATCCAACGTGGTGTGAATTGGAAGTGTACACCGCGCCATGTGAATTCTCTTGTTACATTACCCGTTGTGGCAACAATTGCGTAGAACTCACGAACGATTGAGCGATTCATCTCGTAACTGGGGTCGGGGTCAGTGACGAACCCATACCAGTCTACACTTTCCACCAATTCCGTAATCTCAATCGGTAGACTTTTCCATGACAATCTCCGTTCACCAACAATAGCTCTATCCATCCAGTATTCACGGTACTCGATAAATTGATCGTATGATGTGAATCGAGTCTCGTAAGGATGTTCGTCCCATGGCACACCACCGTCATCCTCATCGGTAAATATAGGGGCATGTGGATTAGCCATTGTCAAATAATAAAAAATAATTATCCAACTATCTCTTCAGACTATAAGAAGTACACGAATAAATCAGAACAACTTCAATTATTAGTCTGTTGAGAGTTAGATGAATTATTGATAATTATAATGGTAATAAGTAGAAAATGAGAAGATAGATAAATAGAAGAAGGATATAAAGATATAGAAAAGAAGGTGTGAGAAAAAATTTGTTGGTTTTGAGATGTATTTATAGTGTTATGGGAGTTGGGGAAATGTGATGTATTTTGTTTTTTTTTTATTTTTAATTTACATGTGATGTATAATGTATTTACTAGTTACTATCTATTTTTTTTTTAGAAAATATTTTATTCAAAATAAAAACAAGAAACATTTATATATAAATTTATGCTTTGAAATTCAAATATATATATATATATATATATATATATATATATATATATATATATATATATATATATATATATATATTAATATTAAAAATAAAAAATAAAAAAAAATCAAAATCTGACCGTTGGAACCGTCCAGACCCGGGCCGACCCGCCGGGTCTAACGGCTATATGCATGTATTTTTAATTTTTAATTTTTTTTAAAATTTTCTACTCCAACTTCAACACTATAAATACACCACACTCACAACTATTTTTTCTCACACCTTCTCTTCTAACTCTTATAATTCTATTATTTTTACCTATAAAATATTCTTCTCTATTTCTATAATTATTCATCTAAGACTCGCCAGACTGTGAATTGAAGTTGTTCTGATTTAGTCGTGTACTTCTTCCGGTCTGAAGAGATAGTTGGCTAATTTTTTTTTTATACTACTCTTTCCGATCCCTTTTTTTATTTTTATTTTTTTATTTTACATTTTGCAAAACAGAAAATGTCGAAACGACCTATGACTTCTCATATAAATCAGTTACATGACACAGTTGTGGGGGAAACTTTCGATGATGGCGGTTACCGGCCTCAGTTTGATAACTTAACACACATCACCGATGCTGATGGAAACTATACTTCGGTCTGTCAATTTGCTACTCCGCCTGGTTTCAATGTTAATGATTTTGATATTGGATTGCCGGAATTCGTAGTGCCTGGATATGTGGGTAATGAATCCCAACAAAATGCTACTCCAATTCCTGATCCAATCGGTTCTTCCTCACGGACCTCACGTGGTGGACGTGGAAAAGATGTTGGTGGTAGTAGGCGTAATCAAGCACGATCATCTGCGCGTCAAACACAAGAAAGTGATGATCATTTTGAAGGAGGTATTAATGAAGTAGAGGATGACTACCATGAACCTCTCAAATCAATGATATTTACGGAGTTTTTCAAAAAAATTCCGTTAGTTAATGCAGATGGTCGGCGCATTACCGGTGTTTACACTGCTCAATGTAACTTTTGTGACAAGAACTATAGATTCACAAAAGGGGATGGCTATGGCACGATGAGAAAGCATGCCAAGAAGTCCCATCCAGAGAAATGAGGCCTCGATCCTGGACAGACACAAATGCGGCCACCTACTTCGGCTAGTGGAGGTACGACTTCTGATATATTTCCATACAGCACAAGGGTGAGTAGGAAAGAGGTTGTAGATCTCATATGTACCGAGAGTCTAGCTTTTCAGTTCTCTGAAAGATTAAATCTTCAACACTGCGTTCAAACAGCTTGGCAACCGTCGTTTCGAAAAATCCCATGATCTACTATGATGAGAGATTTGGTAACGTCATTTAAGGTACGCATGAAACAAATACAAAATCTTTTAGATGGCATAAAACATGATGTGAATTTGTGTGGTGGTATTTGGAGTGATAAGGGGCAACATAATTTTTACATGGGTATTAGTTGTCACTGGATAGATAATGATTGGAATATGCAAAAACATTTGATAGCGTATCGAGCGTTTAACGAAAGGCACAATTCACACAACATAAGTACTATCATATCAAAGGTCTTGGATGAGTTTGGCTTGAAGAAAAGGATTTTCTCTATTTCTTTTGATAATGCTTCCAATAACGATCTGTCAATTGTTGAATTGAAACAAATATGCCAACCTATATGCGGCGGTATGTTTTTCCATATCAGATGTTTATGCCATGTTCTGAATTTATGCATACTTGATGCGATGGATGCTTTAAATTTGAGCATTGGAGTTATTAAGAATGCTTTCCAGTTTATCAATTCCAGACATAGTCTTGAAAGAAGGTGGAATCAATGGTGCAGAAAACATGGTTCAAAGCCTTACAGATTACCCACTGTTACCCGAAACCGATGGAACTCGATGTATGATTTATTGCAAAAAAAACACACCGATATAAAGATCTATTTGTTGGTTTTGTAGCGGAACACTGTGAAGGCCAACTAACTCTATACGCTAGCCATTGGAGTGATTGTCAGATGTTGATGAATATGTTGGAGCCTTTCAAATAGGCTACATTGTTCTTTTCGATTTGTTATAAACCAACGGCACATGCGGTCTTACCAAGGACGATATTGAGATAGTAAATTTGTTTGAAGAATTTGAAGCATGTCCCGACTTGGTTCCATGTTTAACAGCTATAAGACGAAAATGGATTAAGTATATGCTGCACATACCCGAGCTTTATCTTATTGCTGTTATTCTAGACCCTCGACTTCAGACAGAGGGACTGACAGGATTTTTGGAGAGTTATTATGAATTCTTGTTTCCTAATCCGGCGTCCCGACCAGTTAACCACAAGGAAGTGGTTCAAAATACACTTAAATTATTTACAGATTTGTACGCTCATTATGATATTCGTTACGGAGTTGGGGATACTAGGCCCTCCTATAATGCAGGTACAAGTTCTACTAACCCCGGAGGTGGAAAAGTTTCAGCATTGAGAAAAGTGATGGAAAAAATATCCGTGAAAAGGCCGAGGCCGAGGGTTGATTCATCGTCCTCATATGAAGAAATAGATAGATAGATATCGACTACTTTCGAGATTGATACGAATGTGGAGTACGATTTTGACTGGGATATATTGGGATGGTGGCGGAGCCATTCAAGAGATTTCCCAATTCTCTCACACATGGCAATTGAATTTTTGCCGTGTCCAGTGTCAACCGTGACGGTAGAGCGGGCTTTTAGTGAGTGCAGAAACATGCTTAGCCAAAGGAGAGCGAGCATGCACCCAAGAAATTTAGAACATCAAATGTGCCTCAAAGATTGGGTGCTAGCCGAACGGAGACAACAAGACGTCATTCCACCGGAAGAAGATGACCAAGATGTGGTGGACAACGATCGTTAAAGCTGGAACAAGCGCAAGTGCACACGGGAGTGAAGAAGATGATAACCTAGAAGATTCGAGTTACTGGTATGTACATTTACTTATTACTTTCTTTTTATAAAATTCCAATCAAGCATAGTCATGATATAGACTAAAAATTTCATGTTTTTCAGATGACTCCATCTTGATGTGCCAAAGCTCAACAATGATGATTATGAGAACAAAAATGTGAAACGGTCATTGTGCTGTGCTTGGAGGTGTTTATGAAGACAATGAAGATGCTTCCACAATAATGAAGACAAATTCTAGTGTCATATTATGTTTGAATATTCAGTGTATTAGTAGTGTGTTTGTAGTTTTAATATGAAGTGTATTAGACTATTAGTATGGTGTTAAGTAATGTGTATCAACTATCAAGTGATTCAAGTGTGCCGTGACTGTCGTCATTGATGTATTGTTCAATTATGTAATGGTGTTGCTTAATAAAACAACTGTTATATACATTTTGCCTCGATTCATTAAGATATAATATCAACTTATATACATAATATTATATGTATAAATCATCGTAATCAATATATGAAATATAAGTTTAATTTACTTACAAATCAATCATAAAAAATAAACAATTAGAAAACTATAATCTTTAATTTACTTACAAATTATCTAGAATATAAGTTATGAAATTAAATATTATATATAGATTGGTTGAAATAAAATATTATACAAGCCGTGTGTTTTTTTTTAAACATACTTATGAAATTAAATATTATATATAGTTTAATAACCAATTAGAATTTATTATTAATTTTAACGTAAGTTATAAAAAATTTGTTAAAAAAATTTGATTTTTTTGGAACCGTGATTGGAACCGTGATCAGAACCGTAATCGGAACCGTGATCTGGACCGTATGACCCGACAACCGCCGAGACCCGGACCCGGACCGGGGAACCGCCAAACCCGCCAGTTCCCGGGAACCGGCTAGAAAATGGAACCGGCGGTTCCGGTTCCATTTTGGACCCGGAACACGGAACCGGCCCGGAACCGGTCACGTCTAGGTTTACAGGATATAAGCATTTTTTTGTGGAATCTTTTTTAGAAGACTTCTTTAATTTATTTAAAGAAAGATGTTATCTAAAGTTACAAAATAACGAGAGGATGGGATATACATGTATATATATATATTGTATACAAGTCAATAACCCGTGCGATGCACGGAGATAAAAATTAAAATATATATAAACATAAAAATTAGAATATAACTGTATAAAAATGGTTAAGTTAGAGATGTAATGCGTATTAAACTTCGATAAAAAGTTATATGTCCAATCATTGCATTATTTATCTTAAAACTAAATATATTTTAAATAAATACCTCATGAAAAGAGATTAATTTCGACATTAGAAGAAAAACATAATACGTAAGAATTACGCCCGTACCACTTCAACGTTTTTTCATAAGAAATCAT
Organism: Gentiana straminea; assembly: GCA_036785695.1. NCBI lineage: Eukaryota > Viridiplantae > Streptophyta > Magnoliopsida > Gentianales > Gentianaceae > Gentiana > Gentiana straminea. The sequence continues at coordinate 83,830 of JAVUPR010000247.1, forward strand.
AAATCAATCCCTGCCCTAATTACCCACCTGCACCTCATGACATGCTTATCCCAACCCCTACCACAAACTTATCCCCTGACTAAAAAACCACACACTAAAAAACATAAAAAAAAAACACGATTTTATCTCATGGCCTCCCTTATATCTCTCCCCTGCCCCAACTTTTCCTCAACCCTACTAAAAAAACAAAGAATAAAAAAATCTTAAACTTTTCCTTAAGAAACCCTAACCCTACTAAATCATTTTTCCATACAAAATCATAAATCACCCTGCCCCCCCTCCCCCCGGATCCACCAACAACCTTAGGTTCATTTATTCACAAACCCCACTCTTCAAATGATCCATGGATCCCACGCATAAAAGGAAAAGAAAAAAAACTATGCCTAAAAAACCTTTAAGCTAAATGCATTTAGTTTAGATTTTGCCTAGGTTTTCAAACTGTGTATTCAATTAGCAGTGTTGGAACCTATTATTGACAACACTTAAGAAGTTTTTTTCCCCCTTGAATAACACTTTAAATGACACAACATATTGATATAGTATGACACTTGTATGTGGATCATGACCTATTTACAGGGGCTCTCCCTTAGCCTCATCCTAGAGCCACTCATTTTTTTTATTTCGCAAAATAAATCATAAATCACTCTATCACCACACCCTTCCCCACTTTTGCCCTCATAAGACTATGATCCATTCAAGATTGTGTGTGTCATTATTCATTTAAAATCAAAGCCCATTAAGTCACCACACCTGAAACTTTCTCACATTTCACAGTCAAGTCTTTAGTAGCTATATTATTAAACAATTTCACATTAAGCATTTCACATTAGGCCGTGCCAAGAGTATGCCTGCCCCAAATTTTCAACAACTTCATTCATACATTTGATAAGTAAATAAAATTTTCCAACAAATATACAATTTGTACACAAAAAAGGGAGAAAATGTTCAGTTCTTTGTGTTTTCTTTCCGAAAAGGTTTGAAGTGTAATAGAATGGTGAAAAAAATTTGAACGATTCAATGGAAAAACTATATATAATATATAGAGGAAGGGATTTAGCCCGTTTCCCTTCAATTACCCGACCCAAACCCGGTTTACCCAAAAAATTAAAAAAGAAATAAAAATAGAAAAATCCCCCATAAATGCCTCCTCAATCTCACTATCTCTCATAATATTTCCCAAACCCTATCGATGGGTAAAATTCACGCCACTTCCATAATCAATTGCGCAATTAGCGGAAACAATCCCCTTGTTTGCGACGAACAGAGATTGGATGTGCATAACATCGTTTGGATTTCCTTCAGCGAAAGGTATGCAAGCACTGTAATTTGTCAATTTTCGCAGTGTGTGGACGAATTATTTTGAAACGGAAATTCGCTTCACTTATGAGTAGGGATGCAGCCGTTTGCAGCGTCAACGAAATCGTATATGAAAGCAAGAAAACTATTCAGCGAATTATTCAGCAACATCATTCCAAGAACAGAGATTGGATGTGCATAACATCGTTTTGGTTTCCTTCATAGAAAGGTATGCAAGCACGGTAATTTGTCAATTTTCGCAGTGTATGGACGATTTATTTTGAAACTAAAATTCGGTTCACTTACGAGTAAGGATGCATGTAGTGAAACCAGGAAAAAAATTCCATGCCAATCCGATTTGGTGGACGAAATCGTTGAAGCAATTAGGGGATCGCCTACAAAATAAACAGGTATGATGGCTTAATCAGTACAGTGTTAATTGGCACAGAAGAAGTTCAAATCGTTCATGAATGTTGAGAAAATGAGAAAGATAGATTTCCGCCACATTTCCGGTCAGGTCAATATCATTTCTTGCCGACGATTCACTTCCATTTCATACCTTTTCGCCCCATATAAATTATTATTGAATTTTTCCAAGGATTATTAGAATTGAAACGCCCCAAAAAATGAAATAACTGGGAAAGTGGTTTTTTTTTTTTTTTGGCTTTTGACAAGCCATTATGGAAAGTGTTGCGTGAAAACAATTTACACAAATTGTTTGAGGAAAATTCTAGAATAATAAAACACGTGGAAAATGTGCTGAAGTGATTTATTGTGTTTTTCCTCCCCAAAATCTGCCATTTGTTAAATTGCGATTTTCTTCCGATGATAAACCGTGTCTATCACTGAATTTTATCTCCCAAATCTCCTCCAACCTCAGTTGTTTCTAAAATAGGGTTAAATTTGTTGCAATATCTTTTATGCAGCCTCCGAATAATATAGAGGAATGAAGGAATGAAACTGGTGTCGACAATGGCGATATATTGTAACAAAATTTTGGTGCGTTCTTTTGTTTGTTAATTTATATTTTTATTTTGATTATTCATATGTTTATCAAGGTGTATTTCGAATATTTGTTTTTTCAAAATCAGATGATCAGTAGGTGGCAGAGCAGTTTGGAGAAATTCCCGGAGCGGATAGGCTGCATTTTTACAATATTTTTGTACTAAAATGGCACTCAAGGTGAACCGTATATTATGTTTTTTTTGTGTGCGTGTGTTATGCATGTAAATGATGAGCTTGCAGGAGGTGCCAATATGTCACAAATTTTAATATTGTCAGTTATCAAATTCTACTTGGTGTGTCAAACCAATAAAATGTAAAAGATTTCAGGTGAATCCCTGTGTATAAAAATCAACAGTGAATCATATATATCATTTCAAACTGATGACAAGGTGATCCAATTTTTGGTCCCGGACCACCATAAAATTAGTGGCTATTACGTAGGTTTGGATTCTTACTTTCTCTTTTTTTCCTTCCCTTTTTTCATTCCTTCCATGTTCTTTAGGGAGGAATTGAAGGAGCCGAGGATAGAGTGTAGCATACAGTGAGGGACGAGGCTTTGGTTTTTCCTATCATTTATTTACAAATATGTAGATTAGTTGGCCACGCAAGTTGTTCTTAATGATTGCAATGAATGAATATTGTTTGTTGAAGACCAAAAACATAATCAGAAATGGATAATTCTCAACATAAAGCAATTTTTTTTTCCTTCTCATTTGTTTTTTTTATGTTTAGTACTATATATTTCATTGCTTTCGTTTGAATTTTATATGTGAACATCTGTACACTTTTTTGTTGATCTCCTTAGTGTTTGTGAAGTATGCAATTTGTATATTTTGTTGATATATTCTATCAAAGTTGGCTTAACCTGCTTCTAAGAAAAAGTTTGCACGACCTCATCATTCGAGAAATGAATAGATTATTAATAGTCATAATCGTTTCATTGTAATTTCTTGGTCTTATTTATCTATTTTCAGGGTAATCTAAGTTTCGCTTGAGAATTCAATTGTACTTGATGGCATAACATAAGATATGCTTTAAACTTTTTCTTCAAGTGAAAATGTTACGTTTTCTGTTTCTGCTTTTTTCTACAGACTGGAGTGCATTTCTCTGGATCTGATATAAGGTTTTTGCTACTCATTTTTTTTCATCTTAATTTAATTATTTGTTCAATCATATTTGTCAAAATAAGATGGTGGTGATGGAGAGCTTGATCTGATTAGTCAACATGATTCAAATAGTGTGTGTAGCCCTCAACGACTACAGTGGCTCCGATGAAGCTATATTATTTCTTTCGGATTCTTTTCCATCTGAAGTAGTCGGCGCCTCGGTGGTTGATAGATACATTATTCTTTTGAGGTTGTTCAGGTTGTTATCATCTTTGTAATATTGTGATGGCATCTTAGTTAAGAAGACTATATAATGAAGTTGTTCGGTGATATTAATAGTGTACGCCTGAAAACCTTTATGTGAATTGTTTTATGTATTGTATTAGTGAGGTTTGATACTGCTTAAATATGTCGATTAGTTATAATTATTATTTTTTATCGTAGAATTTAAGAAATTTTCTTCCTAAGGATCTGTTTAGTTTGGCATTTATAATTGAAACTACCTTTTGTATGGACACATTGATTTTTCTTTTTGTTTCATTTAAGAGTTTTTTGGCTTTGTTCTCTATGTTTTAGATATAAATTTCTCTTTTTGGTGCCTATATTTTTCTTCTTCGTGTAATGATTACACACAAGGCCTTCTTCATGTAATGATTTGTACCAGTAAACGTCTAAATTCCAAGTAAGATATGTGCCATTTATTATTATTTTCCATTGAATCGTTCAAATTTTTTTCACCCTTCTATTACACTTAAAACCTTTTCGGAAAGAAAACACAAAGAACTGAACATTTTCTCCCCTTTTTGTGTAAAATTGTATATTTGTTGGAAAATTTTATTTACTTATCAAATGTATGAATGAAGTTGTTGAAAATTTGGGGCAGGCATACTCTTGGCACGGCCTAATGTGAAATTGTTTAATAATATAGCTACTAAAGACTTGACTGTGAAATGTGAGAAAGTTTCAGGTGTGGTGACTTAATGGGCTTTGATTTTAAATGAATAATGACACACACAATCTTGAATGGATCATAGTCTTATGAGGGCAAAAGTGGGGAAGGGTGTGGTGATAGAGTGATTTACGATTTATTTTGCGAAATAAAAAAAATGAGTGGCTCTAGGATGAGGCTGAGGGAGAGCCCCTGTAAATAGGTCATGATCCACATACAAGTGTCATACTATATCAATATGTTGTGTCATTTAATGTGTTATTCAAGGGGGAAAAAAACTTCTTAAGTGTTGTCAATAATAGGTTCCAACACTGCTAATTGAATACACAGTTTGAAAACCTAGGCAAAATCTAAACTAAATGCATTTAGCTTAAAGGTTTTTTAGGCATAGTTTTTTTTTCTTTTCCTTTTATGCGTGGGATCCATGGATCATTTGAAGAGTGGGGTTTGCGAATAAATGAACCTAAGGTTGTTGGTGGATCGGGGGGGGGGGGGGGTAGGGTGATTTATGATTTTGTATGGAAAAATGATTTAGTAGGGTTAGGGTTTCTTAAGGAAAAGTTTAAGATTTTTTTATTCTTTGTTTTTTTAGTAGGGTTGAGGAAAAGTTGGGGCAAGGAAGAGATATAAGGGAGGCCATGAGATAAAATCGTGTTTTTTATTTTTTTATTTTTTTTTTAATGTTTTTTAGTGTGTGGTTTTTTAGTCAGGGGGATAAGTTTGTGGTAGGGGTTGGGATAAGCATGTCATGAGGTGCAGGTGGGTAATTAGGGCAGGGATTGATTTATGATTTCTTATGAAAAAACGTTGAAGTGGTACGGGCGTAATTCTTACGTATTATGTTTTTCTTCTAATGTCGAAATTAATCTCTTTTCATGAGGTATTTATTTAAAATATATTTAGTTTTAAGATAAATAATGCAATGATTGGACATATAACTTTTTATCAAATTTTAATACGCATTACATCTCTAACTTAACCATTTTTATACAGTTATATTCTAATTTTTATGTTTATATATATTTTAATTTTTATCTCCGTGCATCACACGGGTTATTGACTAGTAATAATAAATGGCACATATCTTACTTGGAATTTAGACGTTTACTGGTACAAATCATTACATGAAGAAGGTCTTGTGTGTAATCATTACACGAAGAAGAAAAATATAGGCACCAAAAAGAGAAATTTATATCTAAAACATAGAGAACAAAGCCAACAAACTCTTAAATGAAACAAAAAGAAAAATCAATGTGTCCATACAAAAGGTAGTTTCAATTATAAATGCCAAACTAAACAGATCCTTAGGAAGAAAATTTCTTAAATTCTACGATAAAAAATAATAATTATAACTAATCGACATATTTAAGCAGTATCAAACCTCACTAATACAATACATAAAACAATTCACATAAAGGTTTTCAGGTATTAATATCACCGAACAACTTCATTATATAGTCTTCTTAACTAAGATGCCATCACAATATTACAAAGATGATAACAACCTGAACAACCTCAAAAGAATAATGTATCTATCAACCACCGAGGCGCCGACTACTTCAGATGGAAAAGAATCCGAAAGAAATAATATAGCTTCATCGGAGCCACTGTAGTCGTTGAGGGCTACACACACTATTTGAATCATGTTGACTAATCAGATCAAGCTCTCCATCACCACCATCTTATTTTGACAAATATGATTGAACAAATAAGTAAATTAAGATGAAAAAAATGAGTAGCAAAAACCTTATATCAGATCCAGAGAAATGCACTCCAGTCTGTAGAAAAAAGCAGAAACAGAAAATGTAACATTTTCACTTGAAGAAAAAGTTTAAAGCATATCTTATGTTATGCCATCAAGTACAATTGAATTCTCATGCGAAACTTAGATTACCCTGAAAATAGATAAATAAGACCAAGAAATTACAATGAAACGATTATGACTATTAATAATCTATTCATTTCTCGAATGATGAGGTCGTGCAAACTTTTTTTTTCTTTGATAGAATATATCAACGAAATATACAAAATGTTAGTTAAGCCAACTTTGATAGAATATATCAACGAAATATCTAGCGAGATCCTTAGACAACGTTTTTAACGGAATAGTATGTGTGATAACTCCGGTAACATCATGATAGGGTCCTTGGTTCAAGATTTATTCACCATAGCGCCCTGATGTGACTTTGAGTTGTTTACACTAAGTGGAAGTTCAAAGCCAAAAGCTACTTTCATTTATGTATGATTTCCTACGATGATGCTTAGTCCTTGTCTGCATGAACTACGGTGGCTTGATCCCCAAAAAGGGTACGTAGGCAGTCACTTAGGTGATGCAGCCGTTTTTTACATACAAACTTTTTTGTGAAAAAATAGGGGGAAAATGTTAGATATTTTATTCACAAAGTCAGTTTTTATTTTTGTTTCACTTGTGTCGTTGCACGCTGAGTTAGTCGGGGAATGCATACCTTTTCGTAGAGGGATTTTTTCCATTGGGACACACCATTTCGTTGGTGCTTGTCCATTGGGACACATCATTTCGTTGGTGCTTGTTCATGGGACATATCCTTTGAAGACGAAGTGGTTCCACAAATTGCATACTTCACAAACACTAAGGAGATCAACAAAAAAGTGTACAGATGTTCACATATAAAATTCAAACGAAAGCAATGAAATATATAGTACTAAACATAAAAAAACAAATGAGAAGGAAAAAAAAAATTGCTTTATGTTGAGAATTATCCATTTCTGATTATGTTTTTGGTCTTCAACAAACAATATTCATTCATTGCAATCATTAAGAACAACTTGCGTGGCCAACTAATCTACATATTTGTAAATAAATGATAGGAAAAACCAAAGCCTCGTCCCTCACTGTATGCTACACTCTATCCTCGGCTCCTTCAATTCCTCCCTAAAGAACATGGAAGGAATGAAAAAAGGGAAGGAAAAAAAGAGAAAGTAAGAATCCAAACCTACATAATAGCCACTAATTTTATGGTGGTCCGGGACCAAAAATTGGATCACCTTGTCATATGTTTGAAATGATATATATGATTCATTGTTGATTTTTATACACAGGGATTCACCTGAAATCTTTTACATTTTATTGGTTTGACACACCAAGTAGAATTTGATAACTGACAATATTAAAATTTGTGACATATTGGCACCTCTGCAAGCTCATCATTTACATGCATAACACACGCAAAAAAAAAACATAATATACGGTTCACTTTGAGTGCCATTTTAGTACAAAAATATTGTAAAAATGCAGCCTATCCGCTCCGGGAATTTCTCCAAACTGCTCTGCCACCTACTGATCATCTGATTTTGAAAAAACAAATATTCGAAATACACCTTGATAAACATATGAATAATCAAAATAAAAATATAAATTAACAAACAAAAGAACGCAGCAAAATTTTGTTACAATATATCGCCATTGTCGACACTAGTTTCATTCCTTCATTCCTCTCTATTATTCGGTGGCTGCATAAAAGATATTGCAACAATTTTAACCCTATTTTAGAAACAACTGAGGTTGGAGGAGATTTGAGAGATAAAATTCAGTGATAGACACGGTTTATCATCGAAAGAAAATCGCAATTTAACAAATGGCAGATTTTGGGGAGGAAAAACACAATAAATCACTTCAACACATTTTTCCACGTGTTTTATTATTCTAGAATTTTCCTCAAACAATTTGTGTAAATTGTTTTCACACAACACTTTCCATAATGGCTTGTCAAAAGCCAAAAAAAAAAAACCACTTTCCCTAGTTATTTCATTTTTTTTGGGGCGTTTCAATTCTAATAATCCTTGAAAAATTCAATAATAATTTATATGGGGAGAAAAGGTAGGAAATGGAAAAGAAATGATATTGACCTGACCGGAAATGTGGCGGAAATCTATCTTTCTCATTTTCTCAACATTCATGAATGATTTGAACTTCTTCTGTGCCAATTAACACTGTACTGATTCAGCCATCATACCTATTTATTTTGTAGGCGATCCCCTAATTGATTCAACGATTTCGTCCACCAAATTGGATTGGCATGGAATTTTTTTCCTGGTTTCACTACTTGCATCCTTACTCGTAAGTGAACCGAATTTTAGTTTCAAAATAAATCGTCCATACACTGCGAAAATTGACAAATTACCGTGCTTGCATACCTTTCTATGAAGGAAACCAAAACGATGTTATGCACATCCAATCTCTGTTCTGTTAGGAAATCTACGCGGGAACGCAGCGGAATTCAAAAATTTATTTCCTATCGACCCAAGATCGACTTCGTTTAACCAATAAACAAACAAGTAGTAGACGGTGGTTACCATGGTTGATCTAAAAGATCGACGCTTTGACCGTCTATGGAGAGTAGTTCTGCATAGAGCCGCCCAAGTGTTCGGCCTCTACCGCTAGTCCACACGAACAGCCCGCCGGAATCCCATCATTGATTGCTATTGGAAAACTCCGGTTGCTAGACCGGCGTTTTTCCCCTCTCTCCAACTCTCTATAGGATGCTCTCTATTTTACACAAGAACTATGAGCTCTTGCAATTGTGATGTACAAAAGAGCTTGACACCCACCTCCTATTTATAGTAGAAGTGGCACCCCAAGTAGAGTAGAAAGGAAGAAAACATTTTCCCAATAAAATAAGGAAAATATAATTGATTGATTTATCTCATTTATTATAATATCTTATATTAAATAAATCGAGGATATTGTCAATATCTTATATTGAATATTTCCAGGATTTTGTCAATATCTAATATTGACTATCTTTATTTTATTACCATAAATCAATTTACACATGTGTATATATCACATATATATTACACAAATAAATCTATATATTATATATATATATATACACACAAGTTGGTGCGCATGCAAATCTTCAATTTGCATTGATGCGCCATATGCATGCATCATTTATATATTAATATCCAATATTAATATTTGGTAACACTATTAATTAAATTGCACAATCCAAGTGTATCATATACATCCCAAAATTGCGCCACCTTTAGCCAAATATTGGCTTCCGGAATATTCTTTAATTAATATAATATTATTAATAACTTGTATTTAATTTATTCATAATAAATAAATACCACCATATTAATTTACCACTATAACCTTTATAGTACGAGATAAACTTTCCTTATTTGGTTATCATCTATAACCACATTTTAATCCGGCTAGATGTTCTTATGTGTGACCCGATAGGCTTCCGAATATGTTGGCCGTAGACACAAAGTGCAAATTACGAAAATGCCCTTCATGCCTAACGATCACGGGATAGCGTCTAGCAACACACCGTGACCCCCAATCATCGGAAGAGTCAAATGCAATGACTACTACCTTTCATGTGAAACAGTTACCGTGTAACTTACAATCCTATCGCTGTAATAATATCCTTATGGTCGTACGTCGAGTGTAAAACATTAACGACCGTATCTTATAATCTGGATATCAAGCTCTCTCGAAGTAACTCGTTTACTCCCACTTTGCAAAGATTCACGAGAGTAAGACATTCTTTATAAGAAGGCCATTTCGGATATTCGATCCCAAACATAGGATACGCGATTCCCGGACGACCAATCATGTATACTCCGCATGCTTCAGTATCATACCCAATCACTACCGCATGATCGCCCCGTGGCTGGGAAACCTCAATAGTGTCAAAGCATGAAAATCCACACCGTGATGCCATGAAGACTCTGGTCTTAAGGATAATTACACAACGTCACATAGTGTGACACTTATCCGTGTAACTGGGTCAGTCTAACGTACGCATTCTCTAATACACGTCCACGTACAGTCCAAGTGTCTCTACACTTCGATATACGAGATCTATCCCTGCCCTTAAAGACAGAAGACATCTAATACGTGCTAGTCTGTTTATACTATCAATGCCCTATTTAATAGTACATCAGCCTAGAGACATTTAAGTATCAAACTTATTAAAGTGATTAGAGATCTCATCAACCATAATCACCTATCATGGTTTCTCTATCACAGTTTAATACTAAGGACGTTATCATATAACAATTCATAATTGGTTCTTTAAAATAACATATATATGACAACATAAAAGCCATTTAATATATGTATAAACATAAAGAAATAGTAGAAATGACCGACCCGGTCGGATCCGGTCCAACCCGATTGGGTTTAGGACACTATTCCAACAATCTCCCACTTGGCCTAAAACCAATCACTCGCACACACAAGACCAAGTTGAAACACAAGAATCTCATGCAATACTCGCAACTAGCCCTAGCCATAAACGGATCGCTATCCGTGGGGACTCAGACTATTTTCATATCACGTTCCAAATGACCAAGTCAAAGGAACCGCCTCAACACACACACGAATCTCCGACGAGACCCTGGTCCTTGCTTCAAGCAATGAATCCACTTACTATATCAGCTATATAGAAAAGGTGGAAGAACCGTACAAGGTTCAAGAATGAACCTTCTAGATCCATGTACTGCTCCCGCTGCGCCTCTAAGGCACTACTGTGTTTTGGCCTAGTTGTAGAATTTACAGTGACCCATCGCTAAGAACATTTCCAAACTCACCGTATCACTTATTCAAAGTGACTGCAAACCCAGACTGTAGCTCCCACTCGCCTTCATAAGACTCAGGATATACGTCTGTATATCTACGTTTATTTAATTCCAAGTTTCAATAAACTAGGAATTCTTCCTTAACTTGTTTAAGGATATTCTCGACATTTACCAGATCTACTTTCATACTTGCTCATGACTATTCATGGAGTATGAACATCCGGCATTACCTTTATGATGGTTTCTATCGCAGTAGCGAAGGAAACCTTCCATAAGCATCATCTTTCACCTCATCTTTAGGACCAACGTCCTAACACAGATTGATCTTGCGATCTATGCTAAACTTCTTTTAGCATCACATCTATATATGTAAACAATAATCTAACAGCAGTTAAATCTATCACTATAGAATCTTATTTCTAAAATAAGAACTGCTAATCCAAGTGCTTTTGTAAAGACCTTGAACTACCAAAAAATAATTGACTGTGACATGGGGTGACAATTCTCGAGAGAGATGTCCAATACCTTACTCGAAAATCGTAACACACTCCCACTATCCATATTGCACATGGGGCATATCCTTCTTTTGACTTAATCAAACTCCTTTGATTATCTAACAAAGAAATTGTCTAGAGAAACTTGTTTGAGTCCATAAATGGATCTCATGGGCTCACATATCATGTTATCGTCTATGAACATCGAGCTGTCTGCCCAATGTCTTCAACACTATCATATAGCCATGATACGAAGTTATAACAAGCATAGTCTGGAATAGAACTGGGCTCGGCCTTACAGGGACATTCCCTCTAGGTAAGACAGACTAGGTTCACAACCTGGTTGTCACTGATGGAATCTAATTCAGATATTATGGCTCATGGCCATATCTCTCAATCTTGCCTTTCAAACATTCCTTCATAAGTCGTGAGATATTCATTCTTCAAGATGAACTTACCAGCAGCCTTTTCAGGCTTGAGGTTATCCACAGACTTACAGAACTTTTGTGTGCACTGAGCAGTGTTCTACACCTCATCGCTATGTGGCGTCTGCTCTCGTTCCTATGGTTGAATATATCTTTGTGGTTCTCAAACTCTTTTGAGATCTTATTCACTCCCACTGTTTCTCTTGGAAGAAACACTTCCTTTAGAGGACAGCATGTTTGGAGACAAACACCTTTTGCTCCGCGGATGAGTAAATAATATCTAGCGTACTTGCTGAGATATTCCACAAAGTTGCATATGTCGTACCGGGCTCCAAGCCTTTCTGACTTTGCCTATGACAACTTCAAATCATCGGTTAAGATAGATTCAACATTATCTTCTTCCATATCTAATATGGAATTTATTCAACCTTTATTCTTTGGAACTTGGTTAAGTATTAGGGCACTATCCCGAAACGGGTAAGGGATACTTCGCATGGCTTGCGTCACACCTTTATCATATAAAGTGTTGTTTCCATTTTGGGAACACAATCCAATTGCGTATCCCAAAGATGGTATCCTTCAAGGGAGAATCTTATTCCTTTTCAGACGACTTCTGAAACACCCTTCAGGTATTAATTACTTCAATCCAATTGAAGATTAATTCCTAAGTAGCTCGTCAATCTCATATTCGTACTAGCTCAAACTTTTCAGGCTTCCCGAATCGTCGTACTTCAATAAATACATTCAACTATTTCTAAAATAGTCAAAGAGATTAATAAACTATCATTTGTGGCATTAATTGTCATAAGCCAACGAACATCGGTATGTTTAGGCTTTAGACAATTTTTCTAGATTTTATAACCATTTCATAAAAGGGTATTTTAGTCCTCTTTGGATAAGATACGTATAACCCACATGATTCATAATCATATGGTTCAACATCAGAATGACGTTTAGTTGCACGCTTCCCATCCAGAGAGACTATGTCTAGAGTAACCACAAATCAAGGATAACAGCCATACAAATATTTAGCTGAGATCTCGTCACATATATCAACTATATAGTGACATCAATCTAGTATGTTAGATTCAGTGACCTTCCAACTTTATCGGAATAACATTTATTCTTTACAATTGAATATGTCTACTAAATCCTAACAAATAACTGAAAGTATGTTCTTCATAAGAACCGGAACACAATAACATTTATTTAGTTCCCTTATCAGTTTACTAGATCCAGAATGTGGTAAGTGTTACAACGTTTGCTTCACCTTCCATATCTGTATTAACCTTTCTAATTTAATCACACTCGTAAGATATCATATATCTAAGAGTTGACTTGAACTTAGATAGGTTTATCTCAACTCACTTGCCTAGAATAGAAACTTCAATAAGTTCTCTATTTAAGCACATGCCCTAACTTTCCTTTTTAATCCTTTAAGCACTTGAAAAATGTTTCTTATTGTAGTTTTCATAAGACTTAAGAAAGATCACAAGAGCTATGTCTTTGATTTCCTTTCATAAAGAAAATCTAAAGTTTATTAAATAGTTTATTTAACCTTTTAAATCGTATTTAAAACATTAATTATTTAATGAACATTTAAGCAATGGTAGAATTAAGTCGACACTTAAATCTTACAATTTTGAAAACAACCTTTCCAAAATTCAATGTGGCCATTCTTATCCAACGTTTGAATTAATTGTCATCGTATGACTGAATGATCATCTTGGATCGTATCCAATATATGACTAATTCGTTGAAACTTATTTCAAATGATTTAATCATATCATGAGCTTCCTCTTTCATTAATAATCAAAGCCTTGGAGTACTCCATCAAATATGTAGTCTCCTTGTCTCTAACTACTATAACGGGATGGCTCATGTCATTGCTTATTTTAAAAGGATTAAGATTACTTAACCATATTTGAGAACGTTTCTCAAAATTAACAGTCATAATTTGGTTTTACTAATCGAGAATAAAACATAAATATAAAGTTCGCTAAAACTACAACATAAAAATAAAAATAAAAGAGTGTTGTTGTTTATACACGCAAAATCAAAAATGGTCTTTTGATTTATGATTTTGCTCCCACTAGTCAACTACTTCCAATTGACTTTCAAGAATCTTTCAAAATTCTTTAGTGGCCAAGATCCCATTTCTATTTACCCCGATTCCCGACGAGGGCCGATCAACCGGAATAATTCGAAAGGTATGTAACTCTTACCAATCACATCTCTATGTGACTCTTGGTGGTTGACTAGTCAACTCTTTGACAATTGACATCTTTATGTGGTAGTCAACCCCTTGCCTCTAGAATAAGACGGTCCTGACGAGGGCCAATCACCGCAATACTCTAGTCAAGTCATAACCCAATATTCGCGAGATCTCATACGATCATATCTCAATAACGACAATATACCCGTGGTAGGTCAACTCCCGACGAGGGCCGATCAGTTGGATCCGAACAAAGGCTCTTCACCGTCGCTATAATATTGGGAGACAATTTTTCGACTTGATTTTTGTTGTGGAAGTATTTACGTAAATTAATTCACTTAATTAATTTTAATTACGGTCTCATCAAATATATCTATCTCTATAGACATACATCCTACACATTTATCTAGATCATGCCTAGTCATGCATCTATCGTATCATATAAAATAAATACAAGCACAAAATAAATAAATGCGTAAAGTAACCGGTATGATCATGGACTTTTCCTAGGTGCGGTTTCGAATACAAACTGACGAAACCGCGGGTCACAATCTAAGGGTAGCTGCAACCGCCAATAGGATCTTTAATGCTCCATTCTCCAATGGGATCTGTATTTTCTTCTTTCTTTGGTTTTCATCTTCTGCTTCATTCTTGTTACATTAATTCTATCTAATAAAATAAATACACCCGCCGCATACGGGGGGAAGCTAGCGGGAATGGGATGAATGCAGAAAATAAACTAGGTCACGTTCTTCATAACGGCCTAGGACAATTTTTAAACCAACAGAAAATTAAATCATTCACATCTATCCTATCGGTCGAGTCCATGATCAATCGGGGTCCGTATAATCATATTATATCTACTATATCTAATCTATACAATAAAATCTTATGAAAAAGATAAAATTAAAATTTAACTACTTGCGTCTTAATTAATCAATTAACATTTAATCTATTAAATAATTTTATCCAATCAATTAACTAATTAACATTTAATTAATTAAATGATTTTAATCGAAATAAAATTAACGATTAATTTTAAACCGATTTTAATTTTAATTTTAATTAATTAGAACTATTCCAAAATAAATCAAAATTAAAATTATTTCTCTTTTGTTTCTTTCCTTTTGACTCGTAATCAAAAGGGATGCCTTTGGTTTCCGAAACCAAATTTGGCTTAGGCCTGGCCACTTTCCAAAATCAAAATTTTGGAAGTGGCCTAGGCCTAGGCCTTTTACAAATCAAATATTTGGAAAGGGCCTAGGCCTATTCCAAATCAAATATTTGGAAAGGCCAAATAATTTTGGTTTAGGCCTGGCCACTTTCCAAAATCAAAATTTTGGAAGTGGCCTAGGCCTAGGCCTTTTCCCAAATCAAATATTTGGAAAGGGCCTAGGCCTATTCCAAACAAAGTTTGGAAAGACCATTATTATTTTAATGCCATGTGGCATCCCAATGGCCCAAACTATTTGAACCATTGGTTAGCCACATGACACAACTAAACAAAGGAGATATCAATCACAACTATGAACCATATTGAATCACAAAATACACAAAACAAAATTTAGGGATCCACCAAAAGATGCACCAGCCGACGTCGACCGCCCCAAAGGGGAGCCGCTGCTGCCGGCGCAATTTCCGGTGGGGGTGCCGCCGCCGATCGGCCGAGCACCCCAAAAGCCGCCCCCTTTTTTTTTTTCGTGTATCGATTTGCGATTCAAAAATCTTTCATCTTTTAATTACGTGATTTAAACGTTAAAATTAACTACGCAAAATAACATGCTTATTGCTTAAGCTCGAAGCTCTCTCTGATACCACTGTTAGGAAATCTACGCGGGAACACAGCGGAATTCAAAAATTTATTTCCTATCGACCCAAGATCGACTTCGTTTAAGCAATAAACAAACAAGTAGTAGACGGTGGTTATCTTGGTTGATCTAAAAGATCGACGCTTTGACCGTCTAAGGAGAGTAGTTCTGCATAGAGCCGCCCAAGTGTTCGGCCTCTACCGCTAGTCCACACGAACAGCCCGCCGGAATCCCATCATGGATTGCTATTGGAAAACTCCGGTTGCTAGACCGGCCTTTTTCCCCTCTCTCCAACTCTCTATATGATGCTCTCTATTTTACACAAGAACTATGAGCTCTTGCAATTGTGATGTACAAAAGAGCTTGACACCCACCTCCTATTTATAGTAGAAGTGGCGCCCCAAGTAGAGTAGAAAGGAAGAAAACATTTTCCCAATAAAATAAGGAAAATATAATTGATTGATTTATCTCATTTATTATAATATCTTATAATAAATAAATCTACGATATTGTCAATATCTTATATTGAATATTTCCAAGATTTTGTCAATATCTAATATTGACTATCTTTATTTTATTACCATAAATTAATTTACATATGTGTATATATCACATATATATTACACAAATAAATCTATATATTATATATATATACACACAAGTTGGTGCGCATGCAAATCTTCAATTTGCATTGATGCGCCACATGCATGCATCATATATATATATATATATATATATATATATATATATATATATATATATATATATATATATATATATATATATATATATATATATATTAATATCCAATATTAATATTTGGTAACACTATTAATTAAATTGCACAATCCAAGTGTATCATATACATCCCAAAATTGCGCCACCTTTAGCCAAATATTGGCTTCCGGATTATTCTTTAATTAATATAATATTATTAATATCTTGTATTTAATTTATTCATAATAAATAAATACCACCATATTAATTTACCACTATAATCTTTATAGTACGAGATAAAATTTCCTTATTTGGTTATCATCTATAACCACATTTTAATCCGGCTAGATGTTCTTATGTGTGTGATCCGATAGGCTTCCGAATATGTTGGCCGTAGACACAAAGTGCAAATTACAAAAATGCCCTTCATGCCTAACGATCACGGGATAGCGTCTAGCAACACACCGTGACCCCCAATCATCGGAAGAGTCAAATGCAATGACTACTACCTTTCATGTGAAACGATTACCGTGTAACTTAAAATCCTATCGCTGTAATAATATACATACGGTCGTACGTCGAGTGTCAAACATTAACGACCGTATCTTATAATCTGGATATCAAGCACTCTCGAAGTAACTCGTTTACTCCCACTTTGCAAAGATTCACGAGAGTAAGACATTCCTTATAAGAAGGCCATTTCGGATATTCGATCCCAAACATAGGATACGCGATTCCCGGACGACCAATCATGTATACTCCGCATGCTTCAGTATCATACCCAATCACTACCGCATGATCGCCCCGTGGCTAGGGGAAACCTCAATAGTGTCAAAGCATGACAATCCACACCGTGATGCCACGAAGACTCCGGTCTTAAGGATAATTACACAACCGTCACATAGTGTGACACTTATCCGTGTAAGTGGGTCAGTCTAACGTACGCATTCTCTAATACACGTCCACGTATAGTCCAGGTGTCTCTACACTTCGATAGACGAGATCTATCCTTGCCCTTAAAGACAGAAGACATCTAATACGTGCTAGTCTGTTTATACTATCAATGCCCTGTTTAATAGTACATCAGCCTAGAGACATTTAAGTATCAAACTTATTAAAGTGATTAGAGATCTCATCAACCACAATCGCCTATCATGGTTTCTCTATCACAGTTTAATACTAAGGACGTTATCATATAACAATTCATAATTGGTTCTTTAAAAGAACATATATATGACAACATAAAAGCCATTTAATATATGTATAAACATAAAAAAATAGTAGAAATGATCCGACCCGGTCGGATCCGGTCCAACCCGATTGGGTTTAGGACACTATTCCAACATGTTCTTGGAATGATGTTGCTGAATAATTCGCTGAATAGTTTTCTTGCTTTCCTATACGATTTCGTCGACGCTGCAAACGGCTGCATCCCTACTCATAAGTGAAGCGAATTTCCGTTTCAAAATAATTCGTCCACACACTGCGAATATTGACAAATTACAGTGCTTGCATACCTTTCGCTGAAGGAAATCCAAACGATGTTATGCACATCCAATCTCTGTTCGTCGCAAACGGGGGGATTGTTTCCGCTAATTGCGCAATTGACTATGGAAGTGGCGTGAATTTTACCCATCGATAGGGTTTGGGAAATATTATGAGAGATAGTGAGATTGAGGAGGCATATGTGGGGGATTTTCCTATTTTTATTTCTTTTTTAATTTTTTGGGTAAACCGGGTTTGGGTCGGGTAATTGAAGGGAAACGGGCTAAATCCCTTCCTCTATATATTATATATAGATATATGTATATGTATTTTAGGAATAGTGAGAGGATTCACCCCGGGTAAACAAAAAAATAACTCTCATAATTAATAATATATCATTAATAAACATCTTTTAGCTAAGTGATTTCTTCCCTCTCATTAAAAACCATGCTTTAACGACTATATTTGCCTCCTCTCACTAATTTTCTCTAACTAATGCCCACTTTTCTTGTAGTGGTGCCTACGTTCACATTCCTTTTTCCATTTTTCCTGCCACTCGTTCCACTGACAGTCAGATTCCTGCCTATTCTTTATAAGCCTCTCATGTGTCTCAGCCGCACTTAACATGGCCTCCAATGTAGGACACGCCTGTGCTTTAACCTGATTCACAATATCTAACAACAACCCTGCCAAAAAGTACGACTTATTCTTTGCCTCAGTCTCCTGTATATTAGCCTTGTCCAAAAGCATGACCAACTCTTGGTAATAAGCTGCAACAAAACGCTCGCCCTGTCGAATAGTTTGCAGTTCTTGGTAATACTCACGAAAATAAGATTTAGGCCCAAAGCGGTCTTTCATCTCTCTTTTCAAATCTGTCCATGTACTAACCTCAACTTCATGTCTACAATGCCGCACAAAATTAAGATCTTTCAACCAGATCTTAGCATACCTAGCAAATCCCAATTGAGCTAGCTTGAATTTCTCCTCATCAGAATAGGTATTACACGCAAAAATCTGTTCCATCTTTGATTCCCACTTAAAGTAAGCATCCGCATCCAACGAACCCGAAAAAGATGGCACCTTCATCTTAACTTGCCTTATATTATTATCCACTGGGTCATCTTTAGGAACAACAGTGTTGTCATTGTCACCCACATTACCTCCGTTACCACCATTCCTAATGACACCATTGCCATCATTCCTATTGCCACCATTACCACCATTACCTCTCATCATCTCATTAATCCTGGCGGCCAAGTCAGCCATGGTTTGCTGCAATCCGGCCATGTCCTGCATAATTTCCTGTTTAAAAGTCTCATTGTCATTCTGCAATTCGCGCTTCAAGCCGTCGGCCATGATCTTAAACCGACCATCGGTCATACCCTCTTCACCATGTCTCGACATCTTACCTCACAATTCACTCGTGTTTGTCACTCACCCTCGTTCTCTGAGTAGTAGGAGCACCCTTTGTTGAGCAAATCAGAATACAAGCAACCGAAAAGTGAACCCAAGACCTACTACCTAGATGTGACCACTAGGATAAGGGTGGAAGAGAGTGATTGGAAGAAGGAAAATGGTTATAGAAGGAAGTACTAGTACAAGAATAGTTTGGCTATGCAAGAGAAACGAGTCGGGAATAAATTTTTTTTTTGGTCGAAAATCAGCAAGCGTCACACCGGGGGTGTGATATTGGTTGTTTTTGACTTTTTTTTTGTTTTTTATAAATCGTATGAAACATATTCTCCCGTTGCAAGTTATCCTCAACCTTCTCAAGAATACTCAAGGATTTCTTTAACACAAACATCTATCCTTTCAATGATTCATACCCTCACAGATACGGTAACGCCCAGTTCCCGGATACCGAGTCCTTATCCGGAAAAGGAACGTTCGGCAAGTATAAAATAAAATCAAATTCACTTTATACGTAAGCCTCTACTATGTCGTATCAAAAATAAGCAAACGGAAGCAAAAGACTCGGGTAAGAAAATTCCAAACGTCCAAGAATAGAAACATGAAATCTAAAGATGGAAATGTAACTTATTATATTCAAGGAAAAATACGAAATCCAAAAGAAACGTACGATATTCTCAAACGAAATGTAAAAGTACTACAAGTCTCGAAAGACCAAAAGTCTAACACAGTCTAAAGAAGAATAATATAAGAATAAAAGTAAAGTCTTCAATGAGGCATCTTCAAACGTCATCATCGAACTCCTCCTCGTAAACATTATCGACCTATTCGTCTTCTCATCCCCAAACACATAGAAAACATGCATTTGAGGTAAGTACAACGTACTTAATAAGAAAGAGAAGCTATGACAACAATTATAATTTATAAAGAAAAGATATTTAGAAGTTTAGTTGTTTATATGTGACCGTCTCAATCTGGGCTTCATTTCATGTCCATCAACATGAATTGACTAAACGTTTCTACTTAACTTATCTATGTTACAACCGCACTCAAGGGCACTACGCGTATCCACTTTTGGAACACTCTTGGCAACATATTAGTGGATCACACCAATATCCACGAAGTCTAGAATAGGTAGACTCTGATATCACGCGCGTCTCAGTGGAGTCCCCGAACTTGTGGTTTTTTTGACCTACGGGTTCTTCCACCTTCAGAGGTAGCACACACATCGCGACATAGACTGGTGCCTATCCAAGAGCACTACAAGAAAAAAGGGTTTTAATAAGGGTAATTCCCGTCATAAAATGTTCATTTCCCATCATTAAAGACTTTTAATGAGGGGTAATTCCCCCTTATTACAGCCTCCGCCGGTACAGGTAACAATGACGGGAATACAATTCCTCTCATTAATTATATGACACATTTAATGTCCGTATATTCCTGTCATTAAAAATTCTTTTAATAACGACCAATACCCTCACTACATGGTCATTTACCCCTCACTCAATCACGATTCAATGACAACAAATCCCCTCATTATATGGCAATGTTTCCCATCATTAAGTGGTAATGATTTATGACAAAACATCCCCTTATTATAGATATTTTTCCACATGAAATAATAACAATCAACAACAAATCCCTTTTCAAACAAAAATTGGAAAATAAATGCCAATAGAAACTGATGCAAGAAACAATGCGTCATAGCACAAAACACTGGCCACTGCTTGTTTTACCAAACCTTTAATTTTTTTGAGGAAATCAATGTTATACAATAAACATAGAAAATAGAAATAAAATTACTAGAGTTCCTACAGCTAAAAACAATGTGTCGTCTCAAACCTTATCTCTTCATTCCTTTTCTTTTCAAGCTCTTTAGGGGTTAGCAGCTTCAATTCAGGGGCCTGATTAAAACTACCTATTATACAAAAGTAATTCTTAGGAAAAGAAACAGACACTTCGTATATCATCATTGAAGAAAAAGGAGAAAATTATATAACATTCTCAACCAAATATTACCTCTACCTTGAAGGTTCTCTGATCATTTAGAACTGGTTCAACCAGCAAGTTCCTTCTCATTCTTAATGAACCAATGACAACAACAAAATTTCTAAAACAGTACACAAAAAAAAGCCAAGAAGAGTTTACAAACAAATGAACTAAGCAACTTTGGTTGCTGAAATGATTAAGATAAAAAAGAATCGATCACTCTCATGCTTCAACATGGTTTTACAGGAAGGTATATGCAATTAGCTCATCTGCAAAAACAACCACATTTATCACAAAAAAAGGTAAACAAATTTATGGACAACACAAACACCTAATTATTACGAAGTAATCAAGGATGAAACTTTTCAAAAGCACATAACTTCAAGCAGATAAGAGAAAGTGTAAAAATGAATGTTTGACCACAACTTATGTTTCCTAATTATCTTTCTTTATAACATGGTCATCAATTGTACACTATTGATTTGTTCTAGAATAAGATAAGTAGGAAAACCTCGAGGTAAAAATATAACAATATGTATAAAAAATGCGCACTAAGACAAGGCTGATGCAGAGACATAAAACATGACAAATACTAGACAAAATCATATGCAAACGGCTAGTTAACTGACAATGCATGAACTTGATCAAGACTCTAATAGAGCACAAGACAGAGCCATACAAACAGAAGTAGAACATAGTGCATTTTGGCACATTACAATCACATATTCAAGGCTCTCTTAACGAAACAAGACAAGAGCTAAACACATCTTCAGTCAGACCAAGACCCAGTATATATTGGTCTATAACAGAAAGCAAAAATAAAAAATCCGGATGCATTTAAGCGAAGAAAATAGACCTGAACCTCATCAAACAATAAGACGGACTCTACGTATCTAATATCAAAGCATAACAGACTCTGGTCGGGACAAACAAACAGAGCTGGTCATTTAGACAAAACCTGAGCTTAGACTAGCAAGCATACAAATACAAAGACTAGTGACATAACCATATTAAGCAGATAGGTAACACTAAATCTTTCTCACAATGGAGCACATAACACATGCAACATTCTATTAACTTGGCAGAACTTAATACAATTCTAAGGCTCAACTGAACCACATAACAAACAAGCTTAAACCAAGGCTCAAAATAGACTGCCTAGAAACACAACTTAACCAAACATTAAGAGAGTCAAGGCTTCAAACAAGAAAAAATTTCAACAAAACATGGCATGATATCCTTTGCTAAGTGTTATCATATTAAAAGGAGCAAGCTAAAGATAAAGTTTAGTATTTTCAACATTAAGGTGTTCAAATAAAGATTTGTACCTCGGTGATGGTGTGTAGCTCTTATAACTTGGAACTTGAGAAGCTTTCTTAATGTGAGCATCTAAAGAAACATTTAAGAAAACCAAATATAACATCCAATATTCTGGTTTTAGAAATTTAGCTTATAAATGGAGCTTTAATCTACCAAAAAAAATGAGATTTTATATTACATCAAAAGTTATCACATATATTACAAAAACCAAATTTATCTTTAATAGGTAAATCTACGCTAACATTATCGAGAAAGCTTTATCCTAAAAAAGATGCAGAATGCCATAATTATTGAAAAATGTTGTAAGAATTCCAAAGAGAAATGTTGGGTACAGAAAATGCACCATATCAATATTTGAAAAATTAAATAAACTTCCACAACCCACTGAAACATAAATAAACACTACGAAAAGAAATGTCTCCGGAAATCAGATGCATTACATCCCTAGATGGTCTATTTTTTACCAAATAGATGTGAAGCCACAAAGCCATCACACCCTGCATGAAAGAATCAGTTAAAAAAGTAAACCTTAACAAACATAATAGAGCCTCGTCTGTACATAATAATTTACTTAAAAATAAAGAATTTTCACAACATCCATTCCACACCTACTAGATACAATAACAACATTTCATACCCAATAACAAACAGGAAGACAAAGAAAATCAAGTCATTGTTCATTATTTTATCAAAACATTCAAATCTAATGAATTAGTTACAGAAAGCACATTCTCAGCCAGCAACGAGTTCATGTAAGACCACAAACCTCTTTTACAAAGATCGAACGAAGACATAGCAACAAGGTCATAGTAAGCCCCCAAAAGGCATATTAAATGTAATCAGCATTACGAGCATCTGAAAACGTCATTTTAACTGTATGGTCATGAGTACACTAACTTAATATATCCACAGAATCATTCGGTGATAGTGTGATACTTAGAATCACTTGAATCACACACCCAATTACATTATCATGGTAGCCACTTCTTTCCCTTAAATGAAAAGGAAAAAAAACATTGAGGTTAAAGATAAGTTACACTTATGAGCTTACCATCCTTTCCCATATCATCAAGTAATCCAGAAGCAATACATTCAGCAACATTCAAATAACATCAACTATGTTATATAAAACAATGAATAAGAAAACAGAGCCATACTGAAAAACTATCATAAAAGTATTGTCGCTTTCATTTAACTAATTAACACTGAAGCGATAAGGTAGATAATCACAAACATAGATCAAATAAAAAAGAAAGCACTAATGTTACTTGCAATAACTATTATCCAAAAATGTGCTTATGACCATATGTAAAGGTGCTAGTCTAGAGTATACAAAACTCAGAGTCATAATTATACAATATTTTGGTTAAAACACAGAGTCATATTTATATATATATATATATATATATATATATATATATATATATATATATATATTCAAATGGGTTAGGTCAATTAGACATCCGAAAGAAAGAAACACCATTGACTGGAATGTTGTAGTAACAAGTACCGGGAGGCAAGTAGCGAGCGGCGAGTGAAGAAGGTGGATGGTCGAAGCACTTAACAATTATTCACTAAATCCAGTCAAAAGTATACGATTAGCATAAAATGCTCAATGCCTCAACCCAATCCATCGATCTACCAAATGGATTAGGTCCGATAGAAATCTAAAGGAAAGAAATATTTACCGATGTTTTGACTGTTAAAGCTACAAGCGACTAGAAGCCATTGACGAACGGCGGAGAGCGGGGACGAACGACGGAGAGCGGCGACGGACGACGGCTGTGAGTGAGAACGTGGAAGAGGCAGAGAGCGGCGGAAGGAAATGGGTTAGGGTTGAGGTTAGATTTGTTGTGTAAACGTAAATGGCCTTCTAAATAAATGTAATGAGTTTTGATAATAAAATAAATGTAATGTTTCCAAAACAAAATGGTAAACAAAAATAATAAGTGTGCCTAAAAAAATTAACGAGGGTTTATTTTAATAACTTGTTCGTAATGACGGGATTTGTGATTTCTAACGAGGGGATTAAAATATTGGTCACTAAAAATAAATTTTTTAATATTAAAATAATATTTCCACATTATAAGTATCATCTAGTGACGGGATGTACCAACCGTCATTAAAATTTGGTCACTAAAAGGCCTTTTTCTTGTAGTGGAGGGACATGCTGTTTAATCTTTTACTAGTCAAGTACGTATTTATTAGGATGATTAACAATTCACCTAAGTGTTTTCAATTAATCTCACTCACCTTGACTACTCTCTTCCTAGACCACTAGACACAGACAAAGGCTAGCAATTACACAGACATTGATGAATACTAATTCATCAAAGCACAAGTCTATCATGCTCTTCTGACGGATCCGAACTTCAATTCCCTTTAAGAGTACATTCGGTGTTTTAACTGAATGAATCAGAAGTTCAATCATAGCTTGTTCATGTTTAATTAATGTTAACATATCATGATTAAGGGTTTAAAACAGTGAAAACACGATTATGAAGCCGAAAACCAAGCTGAAATGCTAAAACAGTAAAAACAAGGTAAAACAGGTCAAACGCCCGTTTGACACCCTATGAACGCCCGTTCGACATCGAACGCCCGTCCACTAACCCCAAACGCCCGTCCGTCAAAAAAAGCTACATCCTGAATCAAAAGTCTAACCTCAAACGCCCGTCTGCCTTGTGCAAACGCCCGTTTGAGCTGCTATGATCGCAAATGCCCGTTTGCCTAGTGCAAACGCCCGTTTGAGCTGCTATGATCACAAACGCCCGTCTGCCTAGTGCAAACGCCCGTTTGCCTGGGTTTCTTTCCAAAACGCTAAAATCTTCAAAACGCGATTTCTAAACCGTTTCTAACCTAATTAACCTCGATTTCAACACATGTAAAACTTAGAGAAACATATCTAAACATTCCAAAACATATGTGATCCTTTGATCAACGAAAAACACATCTTTCTTGCATCTACGCATCTTAAAACATGATCTAAACTTTACGAATCATAATTGAGATCATAGGAAGAGTCTCTTACTTGATTGAAGCCAAAAAACCAGATTCAAAAGCCTCTGAAAATCTACTGCACTTCCCACCAACTGATATCCAAACGTTGCCCTTCTCACAACGATTCCAAATCTCTCGTCTGATCTGAAAACAGTTAAGCTTTGCCTCAGAAATTGCGAAAACTATCCAAGCCCTATTTCTTCCTCTAAAAAATTGCGCAGAGAAGGAGCATGAAACTGATTTCTGAATTTGTGTTTAGGTTTTCGGAATAATCTGATTTAATTTTCCTTAAATACCAATTCCCAATTAATCCCCTTTTCCTTAATTGCCCTTAATTACCAAATAATCAGATTTTTCCCTTAATCATATATATACATATAACTCGAATATATATATATATATAAAGATTTTATAGAGCCAAACACCTTAAAATCTGAAGGTATATATACAAACAAACGTGTATACAATAGTTGATTAGTTGTAAGGCTAAGAAACTCTTTGACTTGAAAAACTGCGCAAAAGAACAAATTATATTTTAAAGGAAAAAAAACATCTACACAATAGAAATTTCATGTGTATTCATAATCACTTCACACATTCCTTTACATCTTCCATTCTCGCCTTCTTAAAGATAATTAGTTGGGTTGGACCCTTGGTATCATCATCACCATCATCACCAAGAAGATAAAAATGGATTAATTGTTGCCGCCTAAAATATCTAAAGCCCCAAAATTCATGAAGTCATCGGAAAATTGTAATAAAATAAAAAGGAAAAAAAAAACACACACACAACATCGGTGACTATGAAATTAAAGAAAGCATTTCGAAATGCAATACAAACTTACTATTGTATTAAAAATGTTGATCAAACTGAGATAAATGTTTAGAAGTTGTGTAATTTGCTCTAATACTACTTTTTTTTTGGGTAAAACGTGTAACCAAACAAAGTACCTGCTCACAACTAAGTTGACGGTAAGATGAAAATCCAATTTGTGCTCACTACATGGCCGTGTAACCATGAGATTTTCCTGCTAAGTGCTATAGTCATTGAATCTGAAAAATCATGATTGCAAGAAACCAACATCTATGTTTTATATCACAATGACATATAAAATGTTTTTACTAAGTCACTTACAAACAACATTGTATTGTAAGCCGTGAATGATTATGACAAAGAAACTAAAATTACAAACTAAAAGGTCTTAACAAAACATTAAACCTACACAGATACAACGTTACTTTTGCAATGGACGCGTCCACTCAACCAAATAAATATACCAAATTTAAGAGCCACCCTCTCCTGAATACTCGTTGAAGGATATTTTCACATGATACATCATATAACATAACAAAATTTCTAATCAGTGCTTATGCATACGGTAAAATTACATGTGTTAACGTAAAATGGAAGGCAACCCATAACTAAATAAATAGAAAAAATAAATAAATTAAACATGAAACTTTCTTACCTTGTTCTTTTCATCCCATGTCATTTAACCTGCATCAACACAATAAAACATTCAAACCACAATATACGCAAACTACAAAATCAGCAAAACCCATAAACCAAAACTGCATAAATAAAATAAATGAATAAACACTCAGGCACCCATAACACGAAATTGCATAAGAAAGAAACGAAGCACCTCGTGTTTTCTTCAGCTTTCGAACAGAACTCACGATTACGATGAGTGAAACTTCAAAAAGCAGACAGATCTTCAATTGATTTAATTCCTAAAACTGACATAAACCATGGCTAAGACAAATCACAAATATTTGACAGCCACCCTATAACACGAAATTGCATAAGAAAAAAACAAAGCACGTCATGTTTTCTTCAGCAATTATGAACAAAACTCACAATTACGATGGGAGAAACTTGAAAAGGCGCCATACCTTCAATTGATTTAATCCTAAAACTGACATAAACAATGGCTACGCCAAACTGCAAATATTTGACGGGTGGGTAGAAATCCGGAATTGAAGGAGAAAATGGTGCATGATGCCACATTACCTATGTCAACCCCGTTATCTTCACCGGTGTATATTAAATGGTGCATGAAGATCTTCAGAATCAATCTTGAATGTAGCTGGAGTTTAATCATTAGAATAAGAAGACATTGTTGTTTTAGACAATGTCATTGCAACTCCTGCTAAATCATAGACAAAGGCATACCAGTGACTCAAAGGAATCTTGTATTGTTGTAATGAGAGAAAATGATGTTGAATCGGTAGACAATATGTTCAATTTTCCATCAACTATGTTGATGGAGAGGTAATGATAATTGAAATGAATCCTCAAGTGTCCTCCTAGTATGAATCGACTATAATTTATGTTTTAAAAAAGTTTATGAAATTGGGAATTAAACATTAACCAACATACTTCAAGTTTCCTCCTAGTAAAAAACATACTCAAAGTTTCAATGCCAAATACTGCATTGTCAAAAGATGAAAGAAAAATGATATAACCACAATCAAATTACACAACAATTTGACACATCATTGATCTAAACCATTGATTATTGTGGGAGCTATATTGATTGATATGATCTTGATCTCATAATAATCAATGATGAAGATGAATGTTGTGTCATACTGTTGTGTATTTTCATTGTGCATGTATCACTCCTAAAAAAAAGCACATTCAAGAGAAGTGTAGTATCTTTTAGGGGGAGGAACCTTAGCTCGAGGCTTTCAAAATGACTATGGTGTTTGGTACCTTTGAATTGGTTTTCCCGACACACTTGCTGATGGAACCCGCACATTATAAGGAGCAAGACCTATAATTAAGGCGAATGAATGCATGCTAGGATAATAATGTCAAGAAATAAAATAAAATTGCGTGACCGGAAGTGGGTGGAATATGTCATATAACATTGCTTGAACACATGTGGAAATACATTAATACTAAGCAAAGCATGCTGAACATTGAATCACAATGGCCATTCAAACTTTCCAACCTAAGCAAAATCACAACTTTGACGCCTACTCACATTTCTTTTAGTATTATGCTTATTACAATACAAAGCATTTCAAACATTTGTATGTGAATTTTCTCCCCATCCCAAGAAAAAAAAAATCTGAATTTCGAAACTGTGAAAGTGCTCTTAACACAAACATTTGTATCACTGTGAAAGTGCTCTTAACACAAACATTTGGATTATCCAGGAAGAAAGGAAAATAAGATAATTTTCTCCATCAATCTTTCATACCGCTTATATGCAATAAAATTTTAATAGCAATCCCAACTTCAACACAAAAGTCATTTTTATAACAAAGAATAAATACCCAAGCACAACAAATCCTACATTCGGCCAACAAAGTTAAGAAACAAAATGAATTGCATACCTTGTCAAGATGAAAAACGCGTCTAAAATCATTCTGGATAGCTTGAAAGATGGAGAAATCAGTTAATGAGATCATTTTATATGTGATTATGACAAAATTCAAGAGTCTTCTTGGACCCATTTGTCCCTTTCCATTTAAAGCACCAAGACTACAATAGTATTCGGGTACCTGCAGACAGAAACTTTGAAATAGCACAATCCACATGAAAGGTTACATCCATATAAAACATAACTAATTTATATGAAAATTTTCAATCGGTTAATGAACCGACAAATACCTCAAGATGTTTGATGAAGCCAAATCAAGCGTAGAAGAAAAAAAATCGAGCTTTCAACGCTGTTTATGTAAATCTGAAGAAATCACAGAGCATTGTTCTCGAATGGCTGGATTTCATTCTTCGCTACCGACCCCAAACACAAAAACACAAAATTTAAGTAATTAGAGAGTCTAAATAAAAGGATCAGATTTCACATTTCGGTGTACGTTCTCGACAGTGCTGCTGCAGGATCAGATTTTAAACCTTGTACACAAAATGAAGGGTCTTTGTGGTTTTTCTGTGACAACAAAATTCAGTACAAAATGAAATGATATCATTTCAATCCTAATCATGATGTATAATAGACACCAGAAAAAAGAAAAAGAAAGATTTTACCACTGATGATGATAAATTGGCAAATAACGAACGAATTCAATAAAGGAATATAACAGCCAAATGTGAGGATGAACAACCAAATTCAATAAACATTCAGAAAAAACGCAAGGATGGCGATTATGAAGAGCATCAATTTCCATGAACACCACCATAGGAATAGACATGAGGAAAGAAAGAATCGATCAAAAGCAGTTGAAATTTTACCCGGATGAGATGAGAATATCAATAAAAAGTTGCTCTTAATATTGTAAGGAACGTCCATTTATATTGATGACTTTTCTCCTCTCCTCTCCTCTCCTCCACTGCCATAGTGAATCAACCCGAATGTGAAATTCAACTTTCTCAGAAAGAATAGACAATCATAATAGAAAAATGCATCATAAGATGTTGAATTGTGAACCTCATATATATATATATATATATATATATATATATATAAAATCAATTAAATACTTAACTCCCATAAAAGAAAAGAAATAATAATATTTTGTTTTCGCAAAATGACACGTCTCTATATATTATTTATATATATATATATATATATATATATATATATATATATATAATCAATTAAATACTTAACTCCATTTCCCGAAAATCGGAATATTACATTCCTCCCCCCTTAAAAGGAGTTTCGTCCTCGAAACTAGAACATACATGGTATATCAACAACTCTTGAAATTCACTGATCATGTCATCTTCAACCTCCCAAGTTGCCTCCTCGGGTGAATGATGCTCCACTGAACCAAAACCAATGGGATCATCCGCCTCTTAATCATCTTTTCCTTCCGGTCCAAAATCTTGATCGGTCTCTCATCATAAGCAAGATTGTCTTGTAGAATTTCCGGATCAATTGTAGTTTCAACATCATTCTTCGTCAGACACTTCTTCAACATTGAAACGTGAAAAACACTATGGACTCTTGACATGGATTCCGATAACTGAAGCTTATAAGCCAACGGTCCAATCCTTTCCAGAATTTCAAATGGTCCAACATACCTTGGACTTAGCTTTCCCTTTTGTCCAAAGCGTTTCACTCCCCTCATCGGTGAAGCTCGTAGATACACTCTGTCACCGACTTCAAACTCAAGCGATCTTCTTCTAACGTCAGCCCAACTTTTCTGCCTGTCTTGAGCTGCCTTTAGATTCTTCTTAACCAACTGAACCCTTTCCTTAGCTTGTTCAACCATTTCCGGCCCTGTGATCTGTCTTTCCCCGACTTCATCCTAAAACAGCGGCGTTCGACATCTTCTCCCATACAAAGCCTCAAACGGTGGCATGCCTACGCTTGCATGATAACTGTTGTTGTAGGAAAAATCCGCTACGGGTAGGTAATCATCCCATGATTTCCGAAACACAAGCTCTTAGCATGTCCTCGAGTGTTTGGATGGTCCTCCCAGATTGTCCATCTGTCTGAGGATGAAAAGCCGTAGTCAAATCCAACTTAGTTCCAAAAGCTTCTTGTAAACTCTTCCAAAACCGACTGACGAACCTCGAGTTACGATCCGTAACTATTGAGATAGGAACTCCGTGTAGCTTCACTATATTATCCAGGTATAGTGTCGTCATCTTCTTCAAAGGCATGTCAACCTTATACGGTAAGAAATGGGCAGATTTGGTCAATCTATCCACAATTACCCAGATCGCATCATGTCGTCCCTTAGTCTTCGGTAAACCGGTGATGAAATCCATCGTAATCTTATCCCACTTCCATTCAGAGATATCCAATGGCTTAAGCATTCCTCCTGGTCTTCTATGATCTGCCTTTACTTTCTGACAAATGTCACACTCTGCTACGAACTTAGCTACTTCCAACTTCATCGAGGGCCACCAAAACCTTTCTTTCAAGTCCCGATACATCTTAGTAGCACCTGGATGAACTGCAAAAGCTATCCTATGTGCCTCTTCCATAACTCTCTGTCTTAAGTCACCAACATTAGGCACACACAGACGATCCGGGTACCAAAGGTTTTCATTCTTGTCCAAGACATAACCCACTGTAGGCTTCTCTCAACTCGCTTCAAATCAACCAAAGCTGGGTCTTCATCTTGCTTCTCCCGAATATCATCCATCAACTCAGATCTTGCTAACAGTGGCGCCACAAACAGTCGATCCTCAATCTGATCAAACCTGCTGATTTCCAGCCCATCTAACCTTTCTGCCACATCTTCGACGCTTGAAACTGCAAATACTGGTTTCCTGCTTAAAGCATCTGACACTACATTGGCTTTGCCTAGATGGTACTGATTATCCAAAACATAGTCCTTCACGAATTCTAACCATCTTCTATGTCTCATATTCAGATTCTCCTGTGTAAAGAAGTACTTTAAACTCTTGTGGTCAGTGAAGATCCTTGCTTTAACTCCATATAAGTAGTGCCTTCAAGTCTTTAGTGCAAACACTACTGCTGCCAACTCTAAGTCGTGTGTCGGGTAGTTCTTCTCATGCACCTTCAACTGCCTAAATGCATAAGCAATCACTTTCCCTCCTTGCATTAATACACAACCTAAACCCTGCCCTGAAGCATCCGTGTAGACATCGTAGTTATCAAAGATCTCCGGGACTGCCAAAACTGGGGCTGTAGTCAACTTCTTTTCAACGTCTGAAAAGCTATTTCACACTCTTTAGTCCATTCAAACTTCACATTCTTCTGTGTAAGCTTGGTGAGTGGGGTAGCTATTTTCGAAAAGTCTTGCACAAACTTCATATAGTAGCCAGCCAATCCAAGAAAGCTTCTTACTTCTGAAACTGTGGTAGGTCTAGGCCAATTCTCAACTGCCTCAATCTTGGTGGGATCAACTTGAATACCATCCCCAGAAACGACGTGACCCAAGAAACTGACTTGTTTCAACCAAAAGTCACATTTAGAGAACTTAGCAAACAACTGGTTGTTCTTCAAAGTATCCAACACTATCCTTAAGTGTTTCTCATGTTCTTTCTCATCCTTGGAGTACACTAGGATGTCGTCTATGAACACTATCGCGAACTTATCCAGGTAAGGCAATAAAATTCGTTGCATTAAATCCATAAATGCAGATGGAGCATTAGTGAGTCCAAAAGGCATAACTAAGAACTCATAATGACCGTACCTCGTACTAAAAGCCGTCTTCGGTACATCTGCCACCTTAATTTTCAACTGATGATAACCGGACCTAAGTTCAATCTTAGAGAACACTTTCTTGCCCTGCAACTGGTTAAACAAATCATCAATCCTCGGCAAAGGATACTTATTCTTGATGGTTAGGTTATTCAGCGCTCTATAATCGATACACATCTTCATGCGACCATCTTTCTTCTTCACGAACAAAACAGGGGCTCCCCAAGGTGAAGTACCGGGTTGAATTATATTCCTCTCGAGCATATCCTTAAGTTGTGCTTTTAATTCCTTCAACTCATCCGGTGCCATTCTATAGGGTGCCTTGGCAACTGGTGCCGCTCCCGGTATTAACTTGATCTCAAACTCGATTTCCCTATCCGGCATGTTTCCCGGTAATTCTTCCGGAAATACCTCAGGGTACTCTCTTACTACTGGAGTTTCTTCTAACTTAGGCTTCACTTGTTCCACATCCACTGCGTACAACAAGTAGCCTTCACAACCCTTCCGACAAGCTCTGATTGCCTTAACCGCTGAAATTATCGGATGTCGCTTCTTACTCGGCTTGTACACATTACCCTGATATGTATTATCTGATTTCCCGGGTATCTTAAAAGTCACTTTCTTCTCTCGGCAATCTAGGTGAACATAATTCTCGGATAGCCAATCTATTTCAAGAATCACATCAAAATCTGAAAAGTCTAAAACTGTGAAGTCGCTCTTGCATCGATAAGATCCAACTCGAACGTCCACTTGAGGTTTCATCCTAGTTACCTTTGTTACCTTCCCTAACGGTGTAGTTATCTCCAAGGTGTTTCTTAAAGGTTACGAGGGTAAACTCAACTTCTTAGCTACCTTGGTCGACACAAAGGTGCTAGACGCTCCCGTATCGAACAAAGCTCTAACCACTAGATTATCTAACATTATCGTACCTAAGGTGCATATTCATCCATTTAAATAAAATTACAGCATGAATAACCATGCTATAAAAATATCTTAATAAAATAAATTAACAACAATAAGGTACCTGAGATAACATCATTCTCTGGTTCTGCATCCTTAGCGTCAGCTGCAAAAACTCGAACTAGTCGGCTCGGGCCGCTTCTCCCGTTTCCTCGGCTCGTACTCCCTTTATTCCCTTTATTGGGACATTCCCTAGAAAAGTGCCCCGGTTCTCCGCAAAGGTAGCAACTATTCATGTTCTGTCGGCACTCACCTGAATGATTCTTATTGCATTTGGAACACAACGGTGCACTGGTTGGGGCCTTTGTTGCCATAGGAGCTGTCGTCTTCTTGACGTTCTGTTGTGGTGCTCCTCGATAATTGCCTTGACTATTCCCAAAGCTCCTCTTGTTCCCAATCACAACTGTAGCCTTCTTCCTGAAGGTCTCAACCTCCAAGGCTTTATTCAGTAACTCCGCCATAGTCCTCGCTGTAAATCCCAACATGCCAGACTGAATTTCATAGGCCAACCCTTCTTTGTAAATGGCCATTTTCCTTTCTTCCACTTTCATCAGCTCAGGGTAAAACCTTCCCAACTAATTGAACCTGTTGGTGTACTGAGATACCGTCAAGTGATTACCCTGCTTAAGTTTCAAAAGCTGACTTGCCTTGTCCGCTTGTACTATTGCCGGGAAGTACTCGTTGTAAAACATAGCTTTGAAAGCTTCCCAGTCTGTTACTTTGCCATTGCTACTCTGAATGGCATCTATCCAGGCTTCAGCCGCCCCCAAAAGGAAACTATCCGCGAAGTGGGCCATCTCTGTCTCAGGAACATGTATATTCCTGCATGCCTTTTCGAAGCTTCTTATCCATTCCTCAGCCTTTGAATGTTCTACATTCCCATAGAAGTTTTCAACCATATTCCTTCTCAATCTTGTATACCAATCCACAGTTGGTGCTTGCTCAAATGCCGGTCTAACCGATGGAACTGGTGGGTAAACCGGAGGGTAACGAAAAGGTACTTGCTGCTGGTACTGCTGTTCCGAGGGTAAGTGGGATTCACTTGAGGTTCAGGCTAAAAAAGGTAGTATCCCTGATGGTGATTTTGGTGATGCTGTGGGGTTGGCTAGGGTTGTTGGAAACCAAAGGGTGGGTAACCAAAACCTTGCTGATGGTCTAAAAGCGGTGAAGGTGGTACGGTAGGTCGAGGGGTATGACCTACAGGAGGTGGGTAGAAAGTCTGTTGTTGTTGGTGAAACACTAATGGTGAGGGGTGGCTCGCTGGTAGAAGGTAAACGCTAACTGGTGGTGGGTAGAAGGTTTGTTGGTGTGGAGGGTAGCTTACCGGTGGCGGTACAAAACCTGCTGGAACATCACTTACCAAAGGGAACTGTACCGAACTCCCCACATGCCATTGTGGAGGTTGCTCCTGATAAGGTCGTGGTGACAAACCCCGTTGAGGCCTTGGTGTGGGTGTCGCAGTGTGAGGAGGTGGTGACAAACTCCGCTGAGGTGGAGGAATCTGCCTCACAACACGCCTCCTACTACCGGTGTTGGACTTTCCCGTCGGACTCTAGAAGTCTCTGCGCCCGCTATAGTTCTCGTGAACACCATCTTGATGATCAAAGAAAACCAGAACGTTACTAAAGGATCTAGAGAAACTTATCTTAAAAGAAAGGAAGCCTAAAAGACGTTTCTCTCTGATACCAACTGTAACGCCCCGTTCCCGGACACCAAATCCTTATCCGGAAAAGGAACGTTCGGCACGTATAAAATAAAAAAAAAATCACTTTATACGTAAGCCTCTACTATGTCGTATCAAAAATAAGCAAACGGAAGAAAAAGACTCGGGTATGAAAATTCCAAACGTCCAAGAATAGAAACATGAAATCTAAAGATGGAAATGTAACTTATTACATTCAAGGAAAAATACGAAATCCAAAAGAAACGTACGATATTCTCAAAAGAAACGTAAAAGTACTACAAGTCTCGAAATACCAAAAGTCTAACACAGTCTAAAGAAGAATAATAAATGAATAAAAGTAAAGTCTTCAATGAGGCGTCTTCAAGCGTCATCATCGAACTCCTCCTCGTAAACATTATCGACCTGTTCGTCTTCTCTTCCCCAAACACATAGAAAACATGCATTTGAGGTAAGTACAACGTACTTAAAAAGAAAGAGAAGCTATGACAACAATTATAATTTATAAAGAAAAGATATTTAGAAGTTTAGTTGTTTATATGTGACTGACTCAATCTGGGGTTCATTTCATGTCCATCAACATGAATTGACTAAACGTTTCTACTAAACTTATCTATGTTACAACCGCACTCAAGGGCACTACGCGTATCCACTTTTGGGACACTCTTGGCAACATATTAGTGGATCACACCAATATCCACGAAGTCTAGAATAGGTAGACTCCGATAGCACGCGCATCTCAGTGGAGTCACCCGAACTTGTGGTTTTATTGACCTACGGGTTCTTCCACCTTCAGAGGTAGCACACACATCACGATATAGACTGGTGCCTATCCAAGAGAGACATGCTGTTTAATCTTTTACTAGTCAAGTACGTATTTATTAGGATGATTAACTAACCACCTAAGTGTTTTCAATTAATCTCCCTCACCTTGACTACTCTCTTCCGAGACCACTAGACACAGACAAAGCCTAGCAATTACACAGACATTGATGAATACTAATTCATCAAAGCACAAGCCTATCATGCTCTTCCGACGGATCCAAACTTCAACTCCCTTTAAGAGTACATTCGGTGTTTTACCTGAATGAATCAGAAGTTCAATTGAAGCTTGTTCATGTTTAATTAATGTTAACATATCATGATTAAGGGTTTAAAACAGTGAAAACACGATTATGAAGCCGAAAACCAAGCTGAAACGCTAAAATAGTAAAAACAAGGTAAAACAGGTCAAACGCCCGTTTGACACCCTTTGAACGCCCGTTCCACATCGAACGCCCGTCCACTAACCCCAAACGCCCGTCCGTCAAAAAAAGCTACAACCTGAATCAAAAGTCAAACCTCAAACGCCCGTCTGCCTTGTGCAAACGCCGTTTGAGCTGCTATGATCGCAAACGCCCGTTTGCCTGGGTTTTTTTTTCCCAAAACGCTAAAATCTTCAAAACACGATTTCTAAACCGTTTTAACCTAATTTACCTTGATTTCAACACAGTAAAATGTAGAGAAACATATCTAAACATTCCAAAACATCTGTGATCCTTTGATCAACGAAAAACACATCTTTCTTGCATCTACGCATCTTAAAACATGATCTAAACTTTACGAATCATAATCGAGATCATAGGAAGAGTTTTACTTGATTGCAGCAAAAAAAACTAGATTCAAATGCCTCTGAAAATCTGCTGTACTTCCCACCAACTGATATCCAAACGTTTCCCTTCTCACAACGATTCCAAATCTCTCGTGCGATCTGAAAACGGTTAAGCTTTGCCTCAGAAATTGCGAAAACTATCCAAGCCCTATTCCTTCCTCTCAAAAATTGCACAGAGAAGGAGCGTGAAACTGATTTCTGAATTTGTGTTTAGGTTTTGGGAATAATCTGATTTAATTTTCCTTAAATACCAATTCCCAATTAATCCCCTTTTCCTTAATTGCCCTTAATTACCAAATAATCAGATTTTTCCCTTAATCATATATATACATACATATAACTCGAATAAAAAAAAAATATATATATATATATATATATATATAAATATATATATATATATATATATATATATATATATATATATATAATCAATTAAATACTTAACTCCCATAAAAGAAAATAAATAATAATATTTCATTTTCGCAAAATGACACGTCTGCCCTTTCCCGAAAATCGGAATATTACAGATACCTTAGTTTTCAAAAACTTTTTTGACAACAAAACTTCACAGGTGTGAAAATTTTCACACACTGGGTGTGAAACCCACGTATTTAAGCACCAAAATACTACGAATCTGGAAAAACTCAAAAGACAAAAGTTGTAGAACAGAGAGTTTTCTAAAGGATTTCGAAATTTCAGATTTTTTGGAGTTATAGAAGTTGATCAAACAATCGTTTTTCAGAAACTGATGCAATCTGTCAAAAATTTCCAGATTGATAGCCGTGACTTAAGGTGCCGATTCCGTTAAAACCACAGCGAATTTGGCAAAAATCAAAAGACACAAGTTGTAGATCTGAAAATTTCCTATAAGTTCACCAATTTTCAGGTAATTTTAATTCGTTTAACCCACTGAAAATGAATTCAAACAATGATTTACTGCTGCAGATTTTCTGGACAGATTGTTTGGAGTAATCGGCGGTTTTAGGCAAGATTTATGTTGAATCTGGATTGGGTGTAAAGAGAGAAATTGTAGCACGAGATGTGTTGTATACGTGGTAAAAAGTGCAGAATTTTCGAGTTGTTTTGGTTAGGGAACGAACTGATACAAAAAATGGGAACTGGAAAATAATTAGGGTTCTTGGGATGAAGGTTTGAAAGTTTGAAGAATCTTCAAGTTTTCCGGGTAGGATGGATGAAGATTTGAAGATTTTGGATGTTCTTGAGAGGGGGTGGACAAAATTAATGAACAAAAAACAAGGAACTAATTTTTTTTTTTTTTAATAAGAAAATTAAACAATGAAAATTTACAGGGATATTTGATACCTTCGTCGTTGAGCTCTGCTACCAACTAGCGCGATACGATCCCAGGAGATCGACGAAAGGAATCAATGAGAGCAAGAAACCCTAACCTAACTGAGCAGCAGTGTAGGAAGTGGGCCAAGAACAACTCAACGCTAAGTGATTTTTAAGCCAAATCGTCTTAAATAAGAGAAACTCTCTCAATATATTGATAATGATTTTCATAATTGATTGCCCCCCTAATAGTACAAGTAGAATGTCTTTATATAGGCTACAAAATAAAAGACAAATAACTTCCTAAGCAATGTGGGATAAATTACATAGTAATTTTCGCCACTTTATTTTGCACTAAACCTAACCTGACCCAAAAAAGCCCAAATGACTTTCATTTGCTAAAATTAAACACCCAGCCCAATATATTAACATGTGGGCTACTTGTGACATGGGCCTAATTCCGTTTTATTTATAAAACATCGATAAATAAAATAAATTACAAAACAAATAAAATGTCTCGGGACCTCGGGATGGATCACATTAGTAACTTTCTAGTTTCCTACTTATTTGTTTGTTGCTTAAACGAAGTCGATCCTGGTTAAAATCAAATAAATTTTAAATTCCGCTGCGTAGATTTCCTAACAGTGGTATCAGAGAGAGTTTCAAGCTTAAGCAATAAGCATGTTAATTTGCTTAGTTAATTTTTTCCGTTCAAATCACGTAATTAAAAGATGTAAGATTTTTTATTCGCAAAATGATACGCGAAAAGAAAAAAAAAGTTCAGGTGGTGCTCGGCTGATTGGCGGCGGCACCACCACCGTCCGGTGGCCGGCGGCATCGGCTGGTGGCTGTATGGGTGGGTTCCTTCTTTTTGATTTGTGTATTTTGTGATTCAATATGGTTCATGGTAGTGATTGGTAATATCTTTTTGTTTAGTTAATGTCATGTGGATAACAAATAATCCAAATAGTTTGGGCCATTGGGATGCCAAATGGCACTATAGTATAATTTGGTTGGTTTCTGGTCCACAATTTGGAATAGGCCTAGGCAATTTTCAAAATATTTGATTTTGAAAAGGGCCCGAGCCTATGCCCTTTTTCAAATTTTTGATTTTGGAAAGGGCCCAGGTGGGTGCCTTTTGATTTTTGAAACCAAAGACATTCCTTTTGATTAGAAACAAAAGGGAAAGAAATAAAAGAGACTTAATTTTGATTTTGATTTATTTTTGGGATAGTTCTAATTGTTTAAAATTAAAATTGAAATCGTTTTGAAATTAGTCGTTAATTTTATTTCGATTGAAATCATTAATTAATTAAATGTGAATTAGTTAATTGATTAGATGAATTATTTAATTGATTAAACGTTAATCGATAAATTAAGACGCAAGTTGGTAAATTTAGATTTTATCTTTTTCATAAGATTTTATTGTATGAATTAGATATTGTGTAGATATAATATGATTATATGAACCCCGATTGATCAAGGACTCGACCAATATGATAGATGTGAATGATTTAAATTTTCGTTGGTTTAAAAATTGTCCTAGGCCATTATGAAGAACGTGACCTAGTTTATTTTCTGAATTATCCCATTCTCGTTAGCCCCCCGTGTGCGGCGGGTGTATTTATTTATTAGATAAATTTACGTAACAAGAATGGAATAGAAGATGAAAGCCAAAGAAAAAAGACATTAAAGATCCTATTAGCGGTTGCAGCTGCCCTTAATTTGTGACCCACGGTTTCGCCAGGTTGTATTCAAAACCGCACTTTGGTAAAATACATGATCATACCGGTTACTTTACACATTTATTTATTTTGTGCTTGTATTTATTTTATATGATATGATAGATGCATGACTATGCACGAACTAGATAAATGTTTAGGATTTATGTCTATAGAGATAAATATTTTTATGAGAGCGTAATTAAAATTAATTAAGTGAATTAATTCGTAAAATACTCCCACAAAAAAAAATTAAGTTGGAATTGTCTCCCAATATTATAAGAAAAGTGAAGAGCTCTTGTTCGGATCCAATCCATCCGCCACAGCTTGGGGTTGACCTACCTCGAGTATATCGTTATTATGGAGATATGAACGTAAGTGATCTCGCGAATATTGGGTTATGACTTGACTAAAATTTATTCGATCATCAGCCACAGCTGGGGTCGGGTAATTTTTAGAGACAAGGTTGGCCGCCATATTGTGATGTGAATTTTCAATGTGTTGACTGGTCAACAACCAAGAGTCACATAGTGATGTGATTGGTGAAGTGTCACCTACTCATCGAATTATTTCGGTTCACCAGTCACAACAGGGAATCGACGTAACAAGGTGGGATCGTGGCCACTAAAGAATTTTTGGAAAATTCTTGAAAGTCAATTGGCCGTAGTTGACTAGTGGTAGCAAAATCATAAATCAAAAAGCCGTTTTTGATTTTACATGTATAAACAACAACACTCTTTTATCTTTATTTTTATGTTGTTGTTTTTAGCAAACTTTTATTTCTATGTTTTATTCTCAATTGTTAAAACCAAATTAATGACTGTTACCTTTTGAGAAACGTTCTCATGTAAGTTTAAGTAATTTTAATCCTTATAAAGTAAGCAATGACACAAGCAACCTCGTTATAGTAGTAAGAGACAAAGAGATTGCATCTTTGATGTAGTGTTCTGAGACTTTAATTACTAGTCAGAACAGAAGCACGTGATATGATTGAATCACTTGAAATAAGTTTCAACAAATTAATCATGTATTGGATATATCAATATCCAATGGGTTATTCTGTCATACGATGACAATTAAATTCGAACACTAGATGTGTTGAATGAGAATGACCACAACAAATTTTGGAAAGGTTGTTTTCAAAATGTAAGATTTAAGTATCGACTTAATTCTTTAATAATTGCTTGAAGATAATTAATGGTTCATGTTTTGAATATAATTCAAAATGTTAAATAAACTATTTAATAAACTTTAGATTTTATTTACGAAAGAAAATTGAAAACATAGCTCTTGTGATTTTTTTAAGTCTAATGAAGACTAAAATAAGAAATATTTACAAATGCTTAAGTGATGAAAAGGAAAGTTAGGGCACGTGCTTTAATAAGTGAACTTATCGTAGTCTCTATTCTAAGCAAGTAAGTTGAGATAAATCTATCTAAGCTCAAGTCTACTTTTAGATATATAATATCTTATGAGTAAGATTGAATTAGAAAGGTTAAGTGCAGAATATCCTAAGATATGGAAAGTGAAGCAAACGTTGCAAGATTTAATATATTGTAATATGAATCTAGTAGACTGATAAGGGAACTAAATAAATGTTATTGTGTTCCGGTTCTTATGAAGAACACGAGTTCAGTTATTTGTTAGGATTTAGTGGAGAAATTCAATTGTAAAGAATAAACGTTATTCCAATAAAGATGAATAGTCATCAAATCTAACATACTAGATTGTAATCACTATATAGTCGATATAGGTGATGAAATCTGAACTATAAAATTGTATAGCTATTATCCTTAATATTTTGTGGTCGTTCTAGACATTGTCTCTGTCAAAGAGAAACATGCAGTCAGATGTCATTCTGATGATGTCTGAACTACCTGATTATGAATCATGCGGGTACGTATCTTTTCTAAAGATGACTAAAATACCCTTTTATAAAAAGGTTATAAATTATAGAAAAATTGTCTAGAGCCTAAACATACAGATGTTTGTTGGCTTATGACAATTAATGCCACAAATAATTGCTTATTAATCTCTATGACTATTTTTAGAAATAGTTGAATGTACTTAGTGAAGTACAACAATTCGGAAAGCC
This sequence comes from Gentiana straminea, assembly GCA_036785695.1. Taxonomy (NCBI): domain Eukaryota; kingdom Viridiplantae; phylum Streptophyta; class Magnoliopsida; order Gentianales; family Gentianaceae; genus Gentiana; species Gentiana straminea. The sequence goes on from JAVUPR010000247.1 coordinate 126,123, forward strand.
TGAAAAGATCAAGCTAGTACGAATATGAGATTGATGAGCTACTTAGTAATTAATCTTCAATTGGATTGAAGTAATTACTACCTGAAGGGTGTTTCAGAAGTTGTCTGAAAGGGAATCATATTCTCCCTTGAAGGATGCCATTTTTGGGATACGCAATTAGATTGTGTTTCTAAAATGGAAATAGCACTTCATACGATAAATATGTGAAGTAAGCCATGCGAAGTATCCCTTATCTGTTTCGGGATAGTGCCCTTATTTAAAACATATGGTTAACCGAGTTCCAAAGAATAAAGGTTGAATGAATTCCATATCAGATATGGAAGACGATAACATCAAATCCATCTTTGATGTGATCCTTACGAATCAAATCCATTGTTTTGCCCAGGAAGAAATTGAAGGTAGTCAATACGAGCTATGATCCGCGCCTTAGACCAAGACTACGGTTGGAACGCCACAACGTAATGCTCACTTACGTTGATAAGTTCTCAAAGGGGGCGATCCTCCAATCCAAGAGAATCTCACACACAAGGTGCACAATTAAGACAATGCTTAATCGAAAATAATATTTCACTCAAAACTAACTTGTTCATGAAAGGAGATAGTGTGTGCCTTATATAGGCTACAAGTAAAAGACTAGTTTTCCTCCTAAGCAATGTGGGAGAAAATTAACTAGTAAAATAAAGCCTAAGTAACTAAGACCTAGAAGGGGCGCCACTTTCAATGGGCTTTTCTAGCCTTTCTTGTGTCATCTAAGCCCACAAGATAATTATTAAATAAAGTCCACATAAAATAATTAAACAAGTCCAAACAAAACTAACAATGGCGCCACAAGCATTAGGTGTTGTCTTCAAGCCCAAAAGCATAGTGCATAAACAATATTGGAACTTCATCACTCTTTTTGGGCTGTCCAAACTCTTCATGGATCTCTTTCAACAATGTATTCAAGGCTTCTCTCATATTCTTCCTTTGGAGCCTTGTCAATGGTCCATCTCTAATGATCAATGGATCAATCTTCTACATGGTTGCCAATGGATCGGGATCCCCATCGTAAAACTCATCATATATCACATCATTCCCTCCCGGTTGGGAAGGATCTGTCCTCAGATCAAAGGGATTGTCAAAGAGAGTCAAATCAGCCACGTTGACAGAAGAAGAAATATTCCAATCCGGCGGCAAGTGAATCTTGTAAACATTATGGTTGATCCTCTCGAGAACTTGGAACGGTCCCTCGCCTTTCATGTGCAGCTTGGTCTTGCGTTGCTTTGGGAACCTATCCTTGCGCAAGTGTAACCAAACATAATCGCCAGGTTCGAAGATGACTTCTTTGCGTCCTTTATTAGCTTGCTTAGCATACCGCGCCGTGGCTGCCTCCACATTCTTCCGTGCTTTCTCATGGAGCTCACGAACAAGTGCAGCCCGTTGTTCACCATCCAAGCTAACCTGCGCAATATCAGGTAAAGGAGCCAACGTAAAAGGCGTGTCCGGATTAAAACCGTAAACCATCTCAAATGGAGTAAATTTAGAAGCAGAGTGTTTACACCTATTATAAGAAAATTCAGCGTAAGGTAAACAATCTTCCCAATTTTTGAGATTTTTCTGAACAAGACAACGAAGCAACTGACCCAACACACGATTAACCACTTCAGTTTGACCATCAGTTTGAGGATGAAATGCAGTAGAATAAAGTAACTTAGTTCCTAAACGCATCCACAAAACTCTCCAAAAATGACCAATGAATTTTGAATCTCGATCACTCACAATCGTTCTAGGCACACCATGTAATCTAACTACTTCCTTAAGAAACAAATCAGCAATATATGAAGCATCATTAGTTTTAGAGCATGCAAGAAAGTGTGCCATCTTAGAAAACCTATCCACTACCACAAAAACAGAATCGTGACCACTCTTAGAACGGGGTAAGCCTAACACAAAATCCATAGATAAATCGGTCCACGGTTGCGTAGGAATAGGGAGGGGCGTATATAAACCGTGGGGGTGGGATGTAGATTTAGCAGACTTACAAGTAATACAAGCATCACAATATTTAGCAACATCAACTTTCATACGAGGCCAATAAAAATGAGATTTAAGCATATCAAGCGTTTTAGTAATGCCAAAATGACCCATAAGACCACCACTATGTGCTTCACGAACCAATAAATCACGCATAGAACAACGAGGAATACAAAGGACATGATCTCGATACAAAAAACCCTCGCGTCTAAAGAACCTACCATCGGTTTTATTATCAGTATTATGCCACTTAGTCATAAAATCCTCATCAGAAGCATATAAATCCTTGATAAATTCAAAACCTAGGAATTTAGTTTGCATAGTGGTAATTAAAGCAGGTCTACGAGAAAGAGCATCAGCGACCACATTATCTTGACCCTTTTTGTACTTAATAATATAAGGAAAGGACTCAATAAATTCAACCCAACGAACATGCCGCGGAATTAACTTACCATGCCCTTTCAAGTACTTAAGCGATTCGTGATCAGTGTGTATGATAAACTCTCGTGGACGTAAATAATGTTGCCAAGTGTGAAGGGCTCTAACTAACGCAAACAATTCCTTATCATAAGTTGCATAATTCAAAGAGGCACCTTTAAGCTTTTCACTAAAATATGCAATAGGTCTACCCTCTTGAGTTAAGACTCCACCAATACCCACACCCGATGCATCACATTCAATTTCAAAATGTTTATTAAAATCAGGAAGTGCAAGTATAGGGGCTGAAATTAAACGAGCTTTTAGAGTTTCGAAAGACTCCCTTTGCCGTGGACCCCAATAGAAGGGTACATTTTTCTTCACAAGCTCGTTCAGAAGGGCCGCGATGGTGCTAAAATCCTTGACAAAACACCTGTAGAAGCTCGCTAAGCCATGGAAACTACGCACATCAGCCGCAGTTTGAGGTGTAGGCCAATCCTCGATAGCTTTAACCTTGTCACGATCAACTTCAACACCCTGGTCACTTACTACAAAACCAAGAAAAACAACTCTATCCAAACAAAAGGAACATTTTTTTAGATTAGCATAGAGCTGAGCATCGCGAAGCGTAGACAAAACAGCACGTAGGTGAACTATGTGGTCATCTAAATTGTGGTTATAAATCAGAATATCATCAAAATAAACTACCACAAATTTATTTATAAACTCGCGAAGCACCTCATTCATTAAACGCATGAAGGTACTAGGTGCATTAGTCAAGCCAAAGGGCATAACCAACCACTCATATAATCCAAATTTGGTTTCAAAGGCTGTCTTCCATTCATCACCTTCTCTAATACGAACTTGGTGATAACCACTCTTAAGATCAATTTTAGTAAAATTTTTAGCACCCTTAAGTTCATCTGGCATGTCATCTAAACGAGGAATGGGATAACGATATTTTACCGTAATTTGATTAATGGCACGACTGTCCATTCACATTCTCCATTCACCTCCTTTCTTGGGCACAACGAGAACTGGTACTGCACAATGGCTCATAGACTCTTGAATTTTGCCTTTAGCTAATAACTCATCGACTTGTTTCTTTATCTCTAAAGTTTCGGCTGGGTTTGCTCGATAAGCCGGACGATTGGGCAATGCAGAGCCCGGCACGAGGTCAATATGATGCTCCACGCCTCACAATGGTGGTAAGCCACCGGGTTCCTCCTCGGGGAATACATCAGCAAACTCCGTAAACAGAGCACACAACACTAGGTAGAGAACCGGTGAGATCGCTTACAAGCATTAAACAAGGGGAAGGGGGAGGAGGGCAACTCGGCCAAGTCACCTTTGGTGAGTGTGTGGGGCCGGTTGTAAGTGTAGGAGGAGGGATTATGGGGTCTGTACATAAGAAAAGAAATACAACCTGGTCGGAGTCAATGGTATCAATGACTTCAGTGGCTTTGGCATAGAAGTTCCTACACACGCGCGCACATTTTGACTTTTCAACTTTATTACCTCCCTCACTAGATGTGGCACCGACACTCGCAATTGACTTTTCTACTGTATCACTCCCTCATCGAGAAACTACATCGACCTCCCTTACCAATTTTTTGTTTTCAACTTTTATTTTTCCCTCAGTCCTAAGGCCCTCATTCTTTTTCTCTCCCGTCAATTTTTTTTCTTCACTTTTCAACTTTTCACCCTCTTTCCTTTTATTTTCCTCACGAGCTCGTGTGAGTGCGAGCTGATCTTGACGGACTTGCTCAGGGGTAAGAGCGGATAATGCATAACTCTTGCCCTTATGACGAACCGTGTACTTGTTCAAAAACCCATCAAACAAAACCTTTCGATCGTATTGCCACGGACGACCCAATAAAATGTGGCTGACTTCCAAAGGGACTACATCACATAATATCTCATCTTCGTATTTCCCAACGCTAAAAGAAATCAACGCTTGTTTTGTAACATTCAATTCTCCTGCGTTATTGAGCCATTGCAACTTGTAGGGGTGGGGATGAGGAACAGTAGGTAAACCCATACGATCTATCAAATCCGCGCTAACAACATTAGCACAACAACCAGAATCAACAATAAGAGAACAAAGTTTACCATTTAGCAAACAGCGGGTATGGAAAATATTCTCACGTTGGACACCGTCTTCAAGTTTAGCACTGGTAGTTAGAACCTTTTTAAGTACAAAAATCGAACCCGCAGGTGGGTCACACTCAATATCATCCTCTTCAACTACATACTCATCCAGCTCAAAGTCCTCCGCATTCAAACCATCATCATCTACAGTCTCTTCAACTACTACCATATTACGTCTAGTAGGGCATTCAGACGCAACATGACCAACTCCGGTACACTTAAAACACTTAACATCACGAGGCTGCTTAATGCGGCGGTCAACACCTTTACCCTTCTCACCTTCCTTAGCTTTAGAAGCATCATAGGAAGTAGTAGGGGCTGTCCGATGTGCACTCCGTACAAAATTCTGAGCATCTCCTCTAGGCTGAAACGGATGGAAAGACAAAGAAGTACCTCCAATGGATTTGTTAACAGTGGATTTTTGTCGTTTCAACTGCCTCTCAATCGTACGAGCCGTTTGTAACATGTCATCCAAATTATTACAACCACGTAACTCCAATGGTTGCCCAATTTCCAATCGCATACCACATAAAAAACGTTGCATAGTGACCATGTCCTCTTCCTCAACCTGTGATCGTGCCAAAGTAGTCATCATCTCTTCATAGAAATCATCTACCGAACGTTCTCCCTGTTTCATTGTCTGAAGAGCACGATAGAGGTCTTGATAATACGATATAGGAACAAAACGAGTGCACATTATCTTTTTCAAAAGTGTCCATGAACGTATAGGTGGCTGTCTGTGTTTTGTACGCATGAACTGTACCTGATTCCACCACACCATAGCATAACCTGTAAACTCCAATTGAGCTAGATTGCACTTCTTCTCCTCGGTATAATTGTTACACGCAAAGATCTGATCTAGCTTACTCTCCCAATCAAGATATACCGAAGCACTACCGGAACCCGCAAAACTAGGAAGCTTAATCTTTACATGTGTCATATTATTATCCGGAATGTACGCATCCTCGTCAGCATGTTCATCAGCATGATCACGGAGCTGTGGGACATTAAGTACACGGACCGGTTGTCGAAGTCGAGGTACCGCAGCAGGAGCTGCGGGTTGTGCACCATCAGGTTGGGCACCACGATTAAGATTAACCATTTGGGCTGTGAAATGCTGAATGGATGCCCTCATAGCAGTCATATCCGCAAAAACCCTTTCGAATTTTGCAGCATTCTCGTCATTAATTTCCTTGCTAAGTTCTTTGACATGGGCAGCCAATCTCTCTTCAAGAAACTCATTACTCAAAGTTTTAGAATGTTTAGAGTCCTCCATAGGATAGACAATAAACCCTCACCAAGACACTCGTGTTTACACTCACCCTCGCTCTTGTGGAAAGTAAAGCACCCCTTTTATAAACAAATCAAAATAACAAGCAAAAACGAATCTAGGCGAAGGTTGGGGTTGGGGTTCGGTTTGGGACGGGTTCGGATCACCAAAATTTTCGTAACACCAAATTTTGCACAAGAACTCTACGACACAACACAAGCTACAAAAAAAAAATTCTGGCAGAATTTTCCTGCCAATTTTACTCGGTTTTGTAACACAAAAATTTTCGTAACACCAAATTTTGCACAAGAACTCTACGACACAACACAAGCTACAAAAACAAAAAAAAATTATGCATAATTTTCCCTAGGCTGGGATGCCTTTTGGACAATTACACAACCTACAAAATTATATGCACAGTAAATAAACGACTGACGAAACCACTAAACACAAACTAGGGTTCGTAATTTCAAGAACGTAGATCTTGATTACGAAAGAATGAAACTTGTTGAGTTCTTGATCGTTCTCGGTGTGAAAATAGGGTTTAGGGTTGAAAGGTTGCGGTTTTGGGGGTGTTGCAACCTTATTATCCGGGGATGGTTAGGGCGTAGGTATCCTTACGAATCAAATCCTTTGTTTTGCCCAGGATGAAATTGAAGGTAGTCAATACGAGCTATGATCCGCGCCTTAGACCAAGACTACGGTTGGAACGCCACAATGTAATGCTCACTTACGTTGATAAGTTCTCAAAGGGGGCGATCCTCCAATCCAAGAGAATCTCACACACAAGGTGCACAATTAAGACAATGCTTAATCGAAAATAATATTTCACTCAAAACTAACTTGTTCATGAAAGGAGATAGTATGTGCCTTATATAGGCTACAAGTAAAAGACTAGTTTTCCTCCTAAGCAATGTGGCAGAAAATTAACTAGTAAAATAAAGCCTAAGTAACTAAGACCTAGAAGGGGGCGCCACTTTCAATGGGCTTTTCTAGCCTTTCTTGTGTCATCTAAGCCCACATGATAATTATTAAATAAAGTCCACATAAAATAATTAAACAAGTCCAAACAAAACTAACAATGGCGCCACAAGCATTAGGTGTTGTCTTCAAGCCCAAAAGCATAGTGCATAAACAATATTGGAACTTCATCACTCTTTTTGGGCTGTCCAAACTCTTCATGGATCTCTTTCAACAATGTATTCAAGGCTTCTCTCATATTCTTCCTTTGGAGCCTTGTCAATGGTCCATCTCTAATGATCAATGGATCAATCTTCTTCATGGTTGCCAATGGATCGGGATCCCCATCGTAAAACTCATCATATATCACATCAATCTTAACCGATGATTTAGGGTTGTCGTGCTTCTAGTAAACAGGCAGTGTCTGAAAGTTTGGAGCCTAGTATGACTGGTGCAACTTTGTGGAATATCTTAGCACGTACGCTAGATGTTATTTGCTTACCTTTGGAGCAAAAATGTTTATTTCCAAACATGCTGTCTTCTAGAGGAAGTGTTTCTTCCAAAAGAAATAGTGGGTGTAAATTAAATCTCAAAGTAGTTTGAGAACCACAAAGAGATATTCAACCATTGGAACATGTGCTGGCGCCATATAACGATGAGGTGCATGGCACTTCTTAGTGCACACAAGTATTCTATAAATTTATAGATAACCACACGCCTAAAAAAGCTATTGGTATGTTCAACTTGAAGAATAGAGATTTCATGACTTATGCAAGAATGCTTGAAAGGCAAGATTAAGATATATTGCTTGGAGCCATAATGTCTAAAGTAGATTCCATGAGTGACAAGAAGGTTATGAACCGGGTCTGTTTCATCTTAAGGGAATGTCTCTGAAAAGTGTAGCAAGTATTTATGAAAGACTGACATGGATGGTAATATGATTACTAATTAAAGCTAAGTCGCCAGCTAAGCTTAAGTCTATTCAGATAGTGCTTGTTGTAGCTACATATCATGGCTATTTGATAGTGTTGAAAACGTTGGGCCAATGGCTTGATGTTCATAGACGATAACGGGATATGTAAGCTTATGAGATCCATAAATGGACTCAAACAAGTTCCCCTATATAAGTTCATTGGATTGGTAAATCAAAAGAGTTTGATTTCATCAAGTGAAAGGATATGCCTTATGTGTAGAAGGGTTAGTGGGAGTGTCACAGGTTTTTGAGCAAGGTATTGGATATCCTTCTCGAAATCAACACCCCATGTCACAGTCAATTAATGTTTGGTAGTTCAAGGTCTTTACGAAAGATCCATGAATGTCAGTTCTTATTTTGAAAATAAGAGTCTATAGTGATAGATTGAGATATTGCTTAATCATCACAGTTCACCCTGATAGATAGGATGCTAAAAGAGTTTAGCATAGATCATAGTTAGAGATACTGCTAGCCGGTATTCTTGGGATCAAACTATGACAGGACGTCAGTCATAATGATAAGGTGAAGATGATACTTCTGGAAGGTTCCCTTTGCTACTACAACAGGATCCATCATAAGAGTTGTGCTAGATGTTCCCACTTCATGAAGAGTCATGAATGAGTATGAAAGTGATTCTGGTAGATGTCAAGATTATCCTTAAGGTGTTAAGGATGGGTTCTTGGTTTATTTAAACTTGGAATCAAATAAACGTGTATATACAGATGTAAACCCTGAGTCTTATGAAGATAGTGGGAGCTGAAGTCTGGGTTTTCAGTCACTTTGATAAGTGATACAGTGAGCTGGAAATGTTCTTAGATAGAGATTACTGTGGATTCTACAACTGGGCCAAAGAAGTACATGGATCTAAAAGGTTCATTCCATAACCTTGTGCGGTTCTTCCACATTTTCTATATAGCTGATATAGTAATGGATTCATTGCATGAAGCAAGGACCAGGGTCTTGTCAGAGATTCATGTGTGTGTTGAGGCTGTTCATTTTGACTTGGCCATTTTGAGCATGATATGAAGATAGTCTTAGTCCCCATGGATAGTGATCCGTTCACACTGAGGGCTGGTTCCAAGTATTGCATGAGATTCTTGTGTCTGAACTTGGTCTGGTGTGTACGAGTGATTGGTTTTAGGCCATGTGGGAGATTGTTGAAATAGTGTCCTAAATCCAATCGGGTTGGACCGAATCCGACATGGTCGGATCATTTCTACTATTTCTTTATGTTTATACATATGATAAATGGTTTTTCTGTTATTATACATTTGTTCGTTTAATGGACCAATTATGATATTGTGTATATGATAACGTCCCTAGTGTCAAACTGTGATAGAGAAACCATGATAGTGTTTATGGTTGATGAGATCTCAAATAACTTTAATTGTTTGATACTTAAATGTCTCTAGTCGTACGTACTATTAAATAGGACAATAATAGTATGATTAGACTAGCACGAATGAGATGTCTTTTGTCTTATTAAAGATAGGGATAGATCTCGTCAATCTAAGTGTAAAGACATTTGGACTGTACGTGGACATGTATTAGAGAATGCGTATGTTAGACTGACCCACTTACTTTATTAAGTGTCGCACTATGTGGCGGTTGTGTAATTATCCTATGACTGGAGTCTTCATGACATCATGGTGTGGATTGTCATGCTTTGACACTATTGTAGTTTCCTTTAGCCATGGAGCGATCATGCGGTAGTGATTGGGTGTGATACTGAAGCACACGTAGGATTCTTATTGCTCATCCGGAAATCGCGTATCCTATGATTAGGAGTAAATATCCGAAAGGGCCTTCTTATAAGGAATGCCTTACTCTCATGAGTCTTTGCAAAGTGGAAGTAAATGAGTAACTTCGAGAGAGCATGATATCCAGATTATAAGATACGGTCATTGATGTATTGACACTCGACGTACGACCGTATGGATATTGTAAGAGCGATAGGATTATATTACACAGTAACCGTTTCACATGAAAGGTAGTAGTCATTGCATTTGACTCTTTCCATGATTAGGGGTCACAGTGTGTTGATAGACGCTATTCCGTGATCGTTAGGTATGGAGGGCATTTTCGTGATTGCACTTTGTGTACACGGCCAACATATTCGGAAGCTTATCGGGTCACACACATAAGAACATCTAGCCGAATTAAAATGCGGTAATGGTGATAACCAAATAAGGAAAGTTTATCTCGACTATAAATTGTTATAGTGATAAATTAATATGGTGGTATATATTTATTATGAATAAATTAAATACAAGATGTTAATTATGTTAATTAATTAAATAAACATATTTTTATGTATATGTCGAAAGTACATACATACTATATATATATATATATATATATATATATATATATATATATATATATATATATATATATATATATATGATATACATGTATTTTTGTGAATTAATCAATCATTGTATTATATTAATTAAGATTATCCCGAAAGCCAATTTTTGGCTATATGGGGCGCAGTGTATGTGTATATGATACAAATGGATTTTGCAAATTAATAAATAGACTTACCATATATTAATAATAGATATGTATATATTTGCACACATATGTAAATTGATTTATGGTAATATATTAAAGATATATTCAACGTAAGATATTGTCAATATATATCTTGGAAAAATATTTAATATAAGAGATTAGATATTACTGAGATAAATCAATCAAAGATATTTTCCTTATTTTACGAGTAAAAGGTTTTCTTTCTCCTCAATCTATTAGGAAGCTTCTCCCAATCAGATTGGGACTTCTGAGGCACAGACACCACTATAAATATGTGGTGGGTGTCAAGCTCTTTTGTATCATTCATAATTAGAAGAGTTCTAATTTACTAGAACAATTGAGACGTTCCTAGAGTGATTTTTAAGAGAGAGAAAAGGTCGGTCTAGAAATCGAGTTTTTCTAAGAGCAATCCGATGGTGGATTCCGGCGGGTTGTTCGTGTGGACTAGCAGTAGAGGCTGAATGCTTGGGCGGCTCCGTGCACCACTACTCTTTCGTAAACGATAAAGCTTCGATCTTTTAGATCATCCAAGGTAACTGACGCGATACGATCCCAGGAGATCGACGAAAGGAATCAATGAGAGCAAGAAACCCTAACCTAACTGGGCAGCAGTGTAGGAAGAGGGACAATAACAACTCAACGCTTTGCTCAAGAACGCTGATAAGCTCTCGAAAGGGGTGCAATCTCTATGACAAAGAAATCACTCACTCGCAAGTGATTTTTAAGCCAAATTGACTTAAACAAGAGAAACTTCTCTCAATATATTGATAATGATTTTCATAATTGATTGCCCCCTAATATTACAAGTAGAATGCCTTTATATAGGCTACAAAATAAAAGACAAATAACTTCCTACGCAATGTGGGATAAATTACATAGTAATTTTCGCCACTTTATTTTGCACTAAACCTAACCTGACCCAAATAAGCCCAAATAGCTTTTATTTGCTAAAAATAAACATCTGGCCCAATATACTAACTTGTGGGCTACTTTTGACATGGGCCTAATGCCATTTTATTGATAAAACATCGATAAATAAAATAAATTATAAAACAAATAAAATGTCTCGGGACCTCGGGATGGATCACATCATTCCCTCCCGGTTGGAAATGATTCGTTCTCAAATCAATAGGACGTCATAGAACCGAGCAGCATCACAAATCAAACCCGAACAACCCGCAATCAGAAGCAAAGATATACCGGGATCAAATATGAAGTGGACAGATGACATCACAACAATGGTGCATGGAACGAACGAGTCATTCTTCATCAACGCACCAAAAGAAAAGTCCAACGGCTTGAGAGTGATGTCGAGAACACTCGACGTAGAAGCATTGTAATCATAACAATATGGTGTAGGGGCATCGTCAATACGCATATCAAAAGGATCAATAAAACAATCCACCAGTTTTTCACCACAAACTACCTGCAAAGATAAATCGGTTACCTCAGATGGTGTATCAAGAACCTTAGTATGCTCATCACTACTCTCAACAGGTTCTTCAAGGGATGCCTCTTCAACGTCAACTATCTCATCCACGTGATCTTCAACAATTGGCGCATCAGTCACCTCCACCACACTATCACTTGCCTCCTTTGACATCACCACTTTGCAATCACGAACAATCACTTCGTTATGCTCCCTACATTCAAATCCCTCTACCTCTGCCAACCTACGTTCCAATTCTTGTCGCTTACGCTGCTCCCTAAGTTCAAACTCTTGCTGTATACGCTGCTGCTTAAGTTCAAACTCTTGGTGCCTACGTTCACATTCCTTTTTCAATTTTTCCTGCCACTCGTTCCACTGACGTCTGTTAGCCAATAGGTACTGAGTGTGACATGTGTCCTCTAGTTATTGATGACACTTTGTGTGTGTTGTTATTATTTGTTATGAGATTCCCTATATGATAGTATTAATATGTGTGCCACATTGAATGTATATATGAGAACAAAATCAATGAAATAAGATTTTTCTGCAACACTTTTAATGATAGCCGACCCGAACTACGCCACGCGTCATCCTTTTGTAATGTGTAATAAATGACTAACCTCTAAATGAAGGGTAGTAAGGGCCAGGAACCAAAAGATATACTTAAGGGCAGGTCCTTTAGCCCAGGTGGGAGATCGGCAGAAACTCCTCCTCCAGCCACTGCAGGTCGGCCGAGGCCTGGTGATGAGGAGCAATCCAGTTCAGCCATATGGACTTGGGGGCTCAGCGCACGACACTCAGAGCAACCCGACTGTTATTCCACGCGATGGGAAACTAGAGATAAATGAGGAAACAATCCATAGTCATAAAGACTGTGATATTGACATTAAATATATCCATAATTATCCCTAAATCATAAGGATTTAGTCGTATATATCCTTATGCAAATAATAATGATAATTACGATGCAATTCCTTGCTGGACAAGGAAGGGGATAAATCATACCCAATATAAATAACTCAAAGGAACTACGAAAGACTTGATTCCAATTAAGCTATTGGATACATAGGCAACTCGAGAGAAATAACTCACAAGCTCAGTCTTAAATACACCAAAACCCATCCTCGTTAAAGACGATTTAGGGTTCTTAGGGTTTAAGGTCATTAACACAAAGGTAATCGGCCCGGATTTATTCACAGACGAGATCCAGCATCGTCAATTGGTGCTTGAATGAGGGTATTTTTCTGATAAAGTGATCACAAAATCCTAATATCCTCATACTCAACATTAGCAATGGCAAAAAACACTGGAAAGAAAATTGCAGATCCTGCGGATCCGACACAATAGGCTGGAACGGCTGCATCAACCCAGGGAGACGGCCAGGCTACAAATACTCAGAAAGGGGCAAACGTTACTGAAGGTCAAACTCATCAGCCTAATCCGGCCCTTTAAGACCCAGCCAAACAGGCGTTGGCTGAAGCCTTGAAGAATTTAGACAATATCACCATTAAAGCCATACTAGATGAAACCCTCAAAGGAAGGGACCCACAAGAGGTTTCAGATTCAGATCTTTGTGAAGATGCCTACAAAAAGGCAGAGATCGTGGAATCTAGTGCTCACACTGAACACGGAAACATACATCAACCTAACGACACGGCTAAGGCCAAACTGGATGCCCTGGTCTGGAGAAGATCAGACGAACTGCTCTGCGCTTCACCTTTTACCGAGCATATTGACAACTACACCGGGCCAGCGGGGTTTAAGATTCCGAAAATTGAGTCTCATGATGGATCTAAAGATCCTTATGCATCAATATGTCTCATATATGAACCTATATAACGCCTCAGATGAAATGAAGTGCAAGGCTTTCCCTGCACTATTAACAGGAAGGTCCAGAGAATGGTTCAAATAAATTCCTCCTAGGTCAATCTCGACTTCGGAACCTTAACTCGGAAGTTCGTCCATGCCTTTATCGCAACTCGTCATTTCTAGAGAAATAAGACTCATCTTCTCACTTTGAAGTAGAATCATGATGAGTCCATTCTGCACTTTATAAAGCGTTTCAATGAAGAATCCGCACATGTGTGGGATGCTGATGATCAACTGTTGGTTGCCTCTTTCGTAGCAGGTCTACGAGAGGGACGGCTGCACGCCAAGTTGAAATGTAAACTTCCTCAGACGATGGAAGAGTGTTTAGATGTTGCCTACAAACATTGCCAGAGAGAAGAGGCAAATAGGCTCAAGAGAGAGATGGAAAGATGCGAGGGAAAGAAAAGCAAGTCTGAAGACAAGTTAGATAAAAAGAGAAAGTCTGTTTGGGATAGAGTAACTGCGCCAGTCTCAGATCGCCTGGGCAAGAAAGGGGCCTTGCGGGACGGAGACTTCATCCCGTTGAACGGATCTCGCAAGCAGGTCCTCGCAATTATAGAAAGAAACGGCATAGCTAAGATCCCACCTCCTATGAGGGGGCCTAGAGAGAAGCGGGACCCTAACAAATTCTGTAAGTACCACAGAAATGTAAACTTCTCGACGATGGAAGAGTGTTTAGATGTTGCCTACAAACATTGCCAGAGAGAAGAGGCAAATAGGCTCAAGAGAGAGATGGAAAGATGCGGGGGAAAGAAAAGCAAGTCTGAAGACAAGTTAGATAAAAAGAGAAAGTCTGTTTGGGATAGAGTAACTGCGCCAGTCTCAGATCACCTGGGCAAGAAAGGGGCACTGCGGGACAGAGACTTCATCCCGTTGAACAGATCTCGCGAGCAGGTCCTCGCAATTATAGAAAGAAACGGCATAGCTAAGATCCCACCTCCTATGAGGGGGTCTAGAGAGAAGCGGGACCCTAACAAATTCTGTAAGTACCACAAGGATGTTGGTCATGATTCAGAGCAACGTCGGGATTTGATCAGAGACACCGGTGCAGTAGTAATGGAAGGAAAGCTTGATGAGGTCATAGATAGGTCTCATCAGGCCGAACCGTGTGGACGATGTGAGTTCAGGCGTTGGAATAACAATGATAGAGATAACAGAGATGAGTATCGAAGAAGAAGAGATCACTCACCAGGTCCTGATGGTCAGATGGATAACCGCCCAATGAATATAATCAACACGATCTCTAGGGGACGAACAACCGAGCAAAACTTAAGACGCAGGCAGTAACAGGTCTATTGCTCCCCCTCAATCGTATAAAAGACAGAGACTAATGGGAGAAGTGACTTACGGTCCAAACGACTTCCTTCTTTTAGTAACCAATAATGAAGGATTAGTAATAGAGGCGGTGATCAGTAGAAATCTGACAAAGAGAATATGTGTAGACACAAGCAGGACTGTGAATGTCCTATATTACAATGTTTTTAGAGCTATGGGACTGAAAGAGGTTGAACTCACCCCTGTTTCAGCTCCTCTGTTCCGTTTTGCCGGACCCCCAGTTCATCCGTTGGGAATGATCAAACTCCATACTACTTTCGGAGAAGAAACCAAGGGTAGGACCCTGATGGTGGATTATGTGGTGGTTAAGGCACCCTTAGCATACAACGTAATCATGGGAAGACCAGCGCTCATCGATCTTCGAGCTATGATTTCACCAGCTCATATTAGCATGAAATTCCCCATGAGAGAAGGTTCTATAGAAATCAAAGACGATGAGGAACCAGCCAGGAGCTGTTACACAGCAATAGTGAATAGGAGAATGATGGTTTAGCAAGTGAGCATCGAAGAACTGCTCCCCGAAGATGAATAGAACTGGTCATCTGAAGATCAGACAAAAGCTGTTCGTCTATGGGACGAAAAAACGGATTCAACAGTTAGTGTGGGGGCATGGATTCCAGCCTCACATAAGGAATCCACTATAAGAAATATGTGTTTCAGTGACGAAAACTTAATGACGGGAGGTTAAACCTGTCATTATATTGTAGTTTGATGACGAAATTACCTATCCTGTCATTATTTATACAAAATCCTCTCATTATTGGTATTAGTAAAAACTTCCCGTCATTATCCTTAAATATATTATTTTAAAATCATTTTTTAATCCTAAATCTATCAAAATACCTAAAAAATATCTACCAAAGTAACCAAACCATTAAAAATAATTACCAAGAAGACAACTAAACACCCCTGCCTCAAACACACGCTATTTTCATCTACCAAACCCTAAATTTCTGGCTACCCTCCTCCTACCATTCCTCCATCACCCCTTTGCTCTAATGGCACCGGCCTGACTGCCTACAGAGCAGCAGCAAAGCTATGAGCCAGCGACTTCTTTTTCACTTTTCTCGTGCTAAACCTAAAGTTTAGGCTGCCCCTTCCTCTTTTCCATCCATCCTTGCAACGGCGGCCGACCAACAAAGTAGCAGCAATGCGGCGAGCCAGAGACCAATTCATTTCTTACCCTCTCAAAGTCACAGGCTTACTGTTGCACTCGCCTTAGTCGTCGTCATGTCCTCAATATGCCATGTGATTTGGAAGTCCTACCGCCCATCTCTGGATGTGCAACAACTATTGCTAGAAGACGAATTGGAGCTGATATAATGTAATTTTCCTTATTGATGTTAAAATATAGCTTTTTTTTATTTGTTTGTTAAAAGAGGAATAGAGCTTCGTGCTTTTCTTATTTTTGAGGGCTAGTACTTTGATTTCTTCTCAAGGCAGTTAGTGGTTGTTGGAATAGCAATTGGAAATTCATATTGACACATTCATAAATTAGTTTCTCAAATTATATTTACATCTTGCACCAAGAACGATTTTGTTTATTTTTTGGCCTAGTAAAATGTTTGTGTACTTTGGAGTTCTGTGAATTAGTGGAGGCATATATCTAAATCTAGTGTTTGGTTATTTTGTTTTGAAATTCAAGGGTGGTTATATAGGCATTCTAGTTTGTTTCTTTGTTTATCTATTTTCTGCTCGTTTAGATGTAGTTTGTGATGGGACCAATTATTCATGGGCAAATTGATATACACTTGTGCCCATGATTGCTAACGGAGTGATGTTGGGACTTGATCAGCCTTTGATACTACACATGCTTCATATTCCACCTTCAACAGAGAACCTAGATGGAGTTAAAATGGAATGATTGATGCTTCTTTTTCTTTGTTAAAAGGTTAACTTATATTGCTTTTAAAGATCATTCACAATATGAACTCTTTTGAGAGTTAGGTCCACTGTTATTGATTTACTCTTATTGGGTACAACCTTTTTTACCAGGGCATTCTTTTTTTGATGGTCTTCTGTGGAGTATGGAAGTAGACAAGTAGTTGGCTTGAAATGTTTGAATCATGCATCTTATTCATCTTTAGGTTATTGTTTGTTGTTTTGTTCAATATATACTTAATCTCCCTTTCGACCCCTGTTTTATGCATGTTTCATGGTGATGGTTTGAATGAGTTGATGTGTCATATATTGTGGAGTTCTATAGGTGTAGGAGCCGAGGCACTCAGTATCATTTAATAGTATATTCATAAATTCGGTGTTCCAACTTTATGAATTTGAACAACTTGCCCTTTCTTAAGACCTCAAACTTGTTGCTTTCTATGTTTCTCTTAAATATGACCTCAAGAATAGTTCCAAATTTTCCAACATTTTTCTCTTTATAGGCTTGTTCAAATAGAGATTAAGGTGGATGAAAACATTAGTACCGCACCGCTGAAAAGACACATCTATGAATTCTGAGAAAAAATGTGATAAGTGTTTCTGCCACCATCATGGATCAGCCAAAGAAGACGAATATAACATCATGAATCTGTAAGTTCAATAATTGTTTTTAAGCCTTTTTGTTTCTTTTTGTATCTTAATCATTTCTAAGGTTAATGATATCTCTGTATGCGGTTCAAATCCCAAAAAAATTAAGCTCAAAGTGTATGTTTTATTTTAATCAGGGAGGGAATTAGTGGAAATTAGTGGTGCCAGTGAAGCCCTCAATGCCTTAGTATTTGGTAACATTAAGTTTTGGAGGTATGGTATACTGCCAGCTGTATGGTTATTGGTACCAATCTATTGTACTTATGTTTATAATATTTTTCATTGTTATTGGTCATTAGTTTTCCTTTATTTCCCGTTTATCTTTAGGCTATGTTAAGTCCTTTAACGAATTTGTTTATGACCTTCTTATTTTGCAGGCTTAATGTGTTCCAGCTAGCATTTGGTTTGCTATTTCTTAGTTTCGTTAAGGTCCTACTGTTAGGTGTAGTGCCCGAAAGACAATTTGTGTAATTGTTTTTAATAATGAATGACAAAATTTATCTCACCTTATTACTTGCTTTGTGCTTGTAAAGTAATACACTGCTGCAAACCGTAAGTATATCTGTATGTAACCACTTAACTTAGTGTATGGATTACACGTGAGTATTGAGTTAGTGGAGATATGCTTAAACTGTTAGTCCGTGGTGAACTTAATCAGAGTTTAAACACCAATAATGCGCCCAGAACACCTTAGGGTGTGATAGTCTTATCCGGACTATCGGTAGAGGGTACCTACGTGGGGCATTTATATATGATGGCATTCATATAGGACTGGACCGATTTAATCTGAATTTCTCGATATAATTCCGTAATCGAGGAATCTTATTAAATCATTAGATGATCATATATGGATCAACCTTAATCCTGAGGTGATCACAGGGTGTTGCTTGTCTCGGGGTAGTGTTTGATGTGTTAGTTACGGTCCACTTGAATATGTGTTCCAAGCCACTTCTCATTGGCACTATCTCCTGATGAGTGAGTAGTTCTGATTTTCACAGACATGGAATCCATTCCTTCCTGCGGAAAGTAGAGAGACAGCCCCCTTATTTGTTAGCCCTAAGAAAGTGATCGATCCCGGGAGTTTGCATTTGACTAATTAGCTACTAGTCAGATATGCATACTAATTGATCATCAGGGGGTTAATGGTAAATAAGGATAAGATATTCTGAGTCGGGTTCACGGAGACTTCCCATTCAGAATGGACAGTCTATGGAGGGTTAATCCGTATGTAGTGATTATATCAATGGACGCTTATTCACTCTATGGGTTGAGTATAAGTATACATCTATAATCGGTAGAGTTCAGTTCCGGGTTTATGGTGGCGTAATCCCGGAATTAATAATTAATGTACTTATTCTGTTCGATGAATAATTAATTATTGGAGCTACTGGTTATAGGTCCATGGTCCCCGATGTGGCTTCTGTAATTCGGACTAATAATCTTGTTATTTGGGCCTCAATGATAATTAATTGGCTGGGCTAATTAATTGATATGCGAAATATTATTTAGTTGGGCTAAATAATATAATACACATAAAAGACATTTTCTATGGGCCTAAACCCTAGGTGTGTGTGGCGCCTCCTACCTCTTAAAATGCAAGAATTGATTTTCTTGTATGATTAATTATTTACTTGGTAAGTGATTAATTAATAAAAGATAATTGATTTGTAATTGATTGATTGATTAATCACAATCTTTTATAAATGGAATTATCCTTTATTGTGATTTCTTTTTAATTAATTATTTAATTAATTAGAAACTTGGAGGCCAAGGATTTACTCTCCTATATAAAGAGAGTTCTTCCAAGACATATGGCAATGCAAAATTTCGACATACACACTAAAAAGAGAGAAAAAATTTGTTTCTTGTCTTGGGTTTCTGGTTGAAGAAAAACTTGGAGTTTTTCTTGGTGTTGCATATCAAGGAGGTTCGTGTATCAAGAAGGGTGTCTACCAACCGCCGTTTGGAGAACACATCGGAAGATCTTGACTTCTCTTCCTACTATTGGTAACATGATCTTAACCCCCTTGTAGTAGTTTAAGTCCTTTAATTATGTATTGTGATATATAAGTCATGATCCATCCGCTGCGTGTAGATCTAACTCGTTTAGATCTAAGAACCTGCATCCTACATGTGGTATCGGAGCCAGATTCCATGATTTATATAGTCATAATCATAATTAAACGATTTAAAGGAGTGAAATTGCATGTAGGTAAATTTTATTTATTGTTTTATGCATTGATAATGATTGGTTGTTGTGGTTGAAGAGATGGATTGGGGGTTGGCACTGTTTACCCGTTAGATCTATTGTAAACTCATATAAACGATGAAAATTCGTTCATATGAGTATAGGAAATTATGTAATTTTTTTTATTGCAATTTTTAATTTCCAGAAAATAGATCTGTTTAGTAGTTGTTTAGTTATTTCGCTTTTCCTGTTGATCGAGCCGTTGAAACAACGATCCCTCCGGTCCGAATCAATATTGGAAGATGATGAACAATTCTACAAAATTTGGGGTCGATCGGAGTCCGCCTCCATATCCATTCGTTGCTGCAAAGAAGCTGCTGTAACAGAAAAACGCAGGATTCACAGAAACCCTACCTGTGACTTCCTCGAATTTCTGGGAGAGTTTGGACCGTTGAAACGCAAATCCAACCGGTCAAATCGATAAATAAAGATCTTTTGACATGGCATAAAAATTTCAGATCGATCGGGATTCATCTGATTCCCGATCGGCCTCGGGAAGTTTTTGAGGCGCTGCTGTAAAAGTCAGATCCAGCAGCAAGTTGGGCGGCTCACTGGAGAAAATTGACAAGTCAAAACTCCGACCCAACCGTCCATATTGAAGCCCAAAGAGTGAGGAACAGATCTGGAAAGTTTCGTCGTGATCCGAGTTCGTTTGGTTTGCCGATCGTCGAAGATTTTGAACAGCTGCAGATTATGTTAGAAAGAAGTAAACCCTAGTTAGGGTTTTGGTTATTTATTTTCTAATAGATTAGATACGGGGGTGCCAACGGTCCATCTCGGTGTTTATTTTCCGCTCTAGTATACATGTTTAGATTGTATGTGTAGAACCGGAAAATTGTCATGACATGCATCATATCATGAATTGCACTCCATATGCATACATGTAGAAATTAATTCGAGGAATTAGTTAGGCATGTATAAAATACGCAATTAGTTTTAATTAATTGTTTGATATTAATTAGAAACTAATTAGGGTAAAAACCGAGGAACACAGGTTTTTTCAATCGTCGAGGTTGGGTGATGGATTCTCGGTGAATCCCCACTCGCGAAAGCATAAGGAGTAAAATCCCGAAACCTCGTGGTTAAGGTGTTGGATTCTCTGTGAATTCCACCTTACCTAGACGAGATTACGTTTTTGTTCCGTAGTGTCTACGTGAAAGTTTGATGTTTAAGGATTGGATAATCACGGGCAAACATGGTTCGAAAGTGGTTTTAACCATGGTTGGGTGGTCAACAGAAGCTACGGCTCGATCGACTTCACCCTCCACGTGTGACGTTTGCACGGGGGTCCGGCAAGGCTGAGCCATCTGACGAGCCATTACGGCTCAAAGGAGCTCCACTAGTCTTGACCCATCCGACGGCCACATATGTTCCAACGAATAGGTCGGGTGGGCTAGCCCACAAAACCGACACCATTCGGGCCTATGATTTATTGTTCCTTAATGTAACATAAAAAACGTGATCAGTAAACCCACCACTTTTTTTCTAAATATTGAGTGGGAGCGGGAGAGGCGACAACCGACCCCACAGCCTCTACCGTTGACACAAGCAACGTGAGAGAATGGTGACGCCTTGTGCCGGCTTTGATTTCGGCCCCCTAAGGAAGGCCTTCACCGCTATCAAAATTCAAGGCTTGGTCTCCGAAAGGATAGGATTTTGGGTACTCGCCGGGTCACTGACCGACCCTAAGGCGGCACACTCGGGGTCTACCTAAAAATCTGAGACAGTAGGTCACACTCATAAAGGGTATTTTTGGTAGTACCTTGGCTGAAAAAGGAAAGGTGATTGACGATCACAAATGAGATGTTCGATTCTCAATCTGATCTTAATCGAAACCTCTTTGACCTACCCTAAGACGGCACTGAGGCATTAGATTAAATCTTTGGAACGGTAGGATAGACTATAAGTACTTCGTTTATGTTCCTAAAATTTATTAGTAGTGTATGATTTGGATTTATTTTCTGTCAATTTTATTTACAACTGTTATACATATCTCTCTAGGGTGCTAGACTGCTAGTGTAAAATTGACTAGTAATGACTTCGTTAAAAAGTGGTAAGTAACTAGAACGTTGTACTTATTGATCTTACATGCGATTAATTTTTCGGAAGAGATATTTCTCTTGAGCCTTCAAGACTTAAGTGACGTAAATAAGTATGTCACTGCTGTCACTCGTGTTGAACGAGAGACAACCATAGTTAGTTTGAAAGATGATTGGGACGATAAAATTCTTCTAGTGAATTTTAATTGTGTAGTGTCTACACGAGAAATTTTCTAATAGAAAAATTAGAGAATCATAAATTAAAGTGTCGCTAGTTAGACGGTATTTGGAACCGATAAACTAGTGGGAGCTTTTGTTGTATGTTTTTCTAATTTATTAGAAAATTATTCCCACTGGGTAACGCTTTCATTAGACATCCCACAGTTCACGAGTAGTGTCTACTCATACGAACTGCTAGTTCAAAACTATTTCCTTTTAAGGAAAGTTAAGAATGGGAAAGAATGTCTATAAGTGTTAATCATCTTAACTGAAGTTTTGAGGCTAAACCGAAACATTAAATAAAGAAAGTATAGGATAAGGAAAGTGATTTCGGATCACTAACCAATGAATCCTTAGCGACTTTCTTAACCGAGTAACTCGACTCGGCAGCTAAGTTCTTTGGAAGAACAAGAGAGCTTTGCATTAACGATTAATAGAGTAACAATGGGCAGTAATTTCAGCTAGAATAGTGGGAGTGATATAAAGAAATGAATTTCGGATTCTATCCTTGAATATCACAGAAAAATTTATTTTTCTGTTTACAGATTCGTTGAAACAAATGGATTCACTTTCAACTCGATATATTGTTGTCTCATAAAAGGTGAAAATGACATTTGTAGTACGAATCCGAGACTCGGACTTTTGTTTGATAAAGTCAGAACCACTAAGAAATGCTGAAAAGTTATATGTAACACGTCTTAAACTATTATAGGCGAATGGTTTCCGTATTAAGATAAATGATTCTTCAAAATCTATTAATTAGTGCATATATCCTAGAGATAAGACCTGACGACTGGCTAAGGGTGATTCCTATCTCCCAGTCTAGGAACACTATCTCAAAAGAACAATGACTAAGTTTCCTTTCAATCGGGAGAGGGTAATAGATTTGAAGGGGTAACATAGCTTGTTCATCATGACCTTCGGGGTCTAGTGAGAGATACAAGCTAGTGGGAGTTTTTGAGTGGTGACATTTTGTCTGATAACTACTCGAAACGTGATTTAGTTTATCAAAAGAATACGAGGAGGAGTCTCTGATTTTAGCAGAGAATAGAGTATTCCATGCTCAGAAATAGGCTATAGCATAGTCTTGGGACTGATGCTCACCGCCTCCTAGTGGAATGTTTCTCACCGAGAAAGAAACCATAGACTTGCCCTATATAGTTATTGATGTACTACAATACACTGCTAAACTCGATTAAGATAATTGGTTGCAAAATAACGGTTAACATTATTATGTAAACCGAGAAGTCTACCTAGAAGATGCTAGTGAATTTATGGATAAGGAGTGACTTCGGTTCACACCACTTCCGTAAATGTAGGCATTTAGCATTTAATGCTTGAAGGTAGGATTGGAGATTTTGCGCATACGTTCAGATTTTGACTGTTCGTGAAATGCCTTAATGAGACGAGTGAAGGTTGGTTATAAGATTCTTGAGATCAGAATGTGACAGTTCAACTGTCACAAGGCTTCTGATAGAATCTATAAGTAACAGCCTTAAACCTTGGAGTACGGTTACCCAAAGGTAGTTACTATCTGATTTAATCAGACCACGTCCAACATCGGTTGTTGGTGATTACACTGATAAATACTACTAGATCAGAATGTCAATCCACCCAAAACACAGTGGGAGTATGGTTTAACCGTTGACCCAATGTGGTTTTGTGGACTTTATAGTCTGCTGGGGTGATTGATGACCTATGGCTCTTAGTGGGCTGTATAGGATTCTGATCATAGAGGTTGGTTTGAAAGCCTTAACCCTATGAATGGAGTTTTGATACTCTAGTTCTGTTCAGCCTCTTGTAGAACCACATGAGTGTCTCAGGCCTAGTGGGAGCAATTGGGTCTACACGGAAAAGAGTCGAATGAATAGGAAAGTTTAAACTTTCAGCGCAAAGCTGACTGGTATAGGGGTGATTCCCTGACAAGTAGAGAGTTAACCAGACCTTGAACTCTCTCACCACTCAGTCTTACAAGATTTCGTTAGAAAGCGGAAAATAGGGGTGATACCCGAGACTTTCTTGCCACAAAAAACGGATTCTGAATTCATACGGAACAGAAGGTTCTTGGTTAGAACAAACGGCAAGGTGACTGCCGGGGCTTATATCCTTTGTGGATTTAAGAGAACCTCTCGGTCATTTAAAGTCACATGTTTTAAAATATGTGGACTTGACCAGAATATTGATAAGTCTTTAGTAGACTGGATATCAATATTGGTAAAGTAGTAGTATTAGTGTGTGCTATCTGAAGTCGGAAACTGACAGGCCAAGATTCTCTGGATGAGAGAATTGGACAATATTCTAAGAATTTAATTCGGTCAAATTCACAGGAATGAGTCATTGGCTATCCCATCCATCTTATTGAATAAGATGATCATGCATATACGTATGCAACATTCATCGAGAGTAGTCCTACCCTACCTCTCAGGAATGATTCTCCAAATCTTCAGATAAAGAGAAAATAGGATAGAGTCTCTCTTGGATAACGGCAAGTCAGGTTATAACAAGTCAATAGTAGTCGAATCTCGGATTCGAGCATTGAATAGCGGTTTAGTACGTCCTCAAGTATCTTTAAAGAACGAGGAATCATATGCTTGTATATTTAGGTGCAAACTTGAATATGGTTGACTACACTGATTCTGACTTGTAGTCAGATTAAGGATGATCATTAAGTTGATCTCGGGCTCAGTGTTTACTCATAGTGCTTAGAATTTCCTTTTTGTTCTGGGAGTAATTCCAGGTCTGATAAGCCGATATCACTTCATTGTGAAAACAGTGAAGAGATAGCTTAGAAGGATCTTCTCAGTCACAAGAAGTCAAAAGCATATTGAGAGAGAGTACCGCCTGATTGGAAGGACCGACAACGTTTCAATCCTAAAGATCGTCTCGAGTCGACAACCTAACTAATTAGTGTACCAAGTCGAGTGGTTGGAGGGTACGGCATTGATGGATATGTCTCATATGCTTTTAGAGCAAGTGGGAGAGTGTTGTGAATAAGATGAGAAAGGGTGTGCTCTAAAAACAATCGTTGCTTGTCATTTCGTGCAAGTGGGAGATTGTTAGGTGTAGTGCCCGAAAGAAAATTTGTGTAATTGTTTTTTATAATGAATGACAGAATTTATCTCACCTTATTACTTGCTTTGTGCTTGTAAAGTAATACACCTACGCAAACCCTAAGTATATACGTATGTAACCACTTAACTCGGTGTATGGATTACACGTGAGGATTGAGTTAGTGGAGATATGCTTAAACTGTTAGTCCGTGGTGAACTTAATCAGAGTTTAGGGTCTCTTGATTAAAACACCAATAATGCGCCCAGAACACCTTAGGGTGTGATAGTCTTATCCGGACTATCGGTAGAAGGTACCAACGTGGGGCATTTATATATGATGGCATTCATATAGGACTGGACCGATTTAATCTGAATTTCTCGATATAATTCCGTAATCGAGGAATCTTATTAAATCATTAGATGATCATATATGGATCAACCTTAATCCTGAGGTGATCACAGGGTGCTGCTTGTCTCGGGGTAGTGTTTGATGTGTTAGTTACGGTCCACTTGAATTTGTGTTCCAAGCCACTTCTCATTGGCACTATCTCCTGATGAGTGAGTAGTTATGATTTTCACAGACATGGAATCCATTCCTTCCTGCGGGAAGTAGAGTGACAGTCCCCTTATTTGTTAGCCCTAAGAAAGATCCCGGGAGTTCGCATTTGACTAATTAGCTACTAGTCAGATATGCATACTAATTGATCATCAGGGGATTAATGGTAAATAAGGATAAGATATTCTGAGTCGGGTTCACGGAGACTTCCCACTCAGAATGGACAGTCTATGAAGGGTTAATCCGTATGTAGTGATTATATCAATGGACGTTTATTCACTCTATGGGTTGAGTATAAGTATACATCTATAATCGGTAGAGTTCAGTTTCGGGTTTATGGTGGCGTAATCCCGGAATTAATAATTAATGTACTTATTCTGTTCGATGAATAATTAATTATTGGAGCTACTGGTTATAGGTCCATGGTCCCCGATGTGGCTTCTGTAATTCGGACTAATAATCTTGTTATTTGGGCCTCAGTGATAATTAATTGGCTGGGCTAATTAATTGATATGCGAAATATTATTTAGTTGGGCTAAATAATATAATACACATAAAAGACATTTTCTGTGGGCCTAAACCCTAGGTGTGTGTGGCGCCTCCTACCTCTTAAAATGCAAGAATTGATTTTCTTGTGTGATTAATTATTTACTTGGTAAGTGATTAATTAATAAAAGATAATTGATTTGTAATTGATTGATTGATTAATCACAATCTTTTATAAATGAAATTATCCTTTATTGTGATTTCTTTTTAATTAATTATTTAATTAATTAGAAACTTGGAGGCCAAGGATTTACTCTCCTATATAAAGAGAGTTCTTCCAAGACATATGGCAATGCAAAATTTCGACATACACACTAAAAAGAGAGAAAAAATTTGTTTCTTGTCTTGGGTTTCTGGTTGAAGAAAAACTTGGAGTTTTTCTTGGTGTTGCATATCAAGGAGGTTCGTGTATCAAGAAGGGTGTCCACCAACCGCCGTTTGGAGAACACATCGGAAGATCTTGGCTTCTCTTCCTACTATTGGTAACATGATCTTAACCCCCTTGTAGTAGTTTAAGTCCTTTAATTATGTATTGTGATATATAAGTCGTGATCCATCCGCTGCGCGTAGATCTAACTCGTTTAGATCTAAGAACCTGCATCCTACACCTACTTGATCGGAAATCAATAAATAAGAAAATTCACAGACGTAAACCTTTCTTATCTGAACTAAAGTTTTAGTAAAGCTTAACAGTATGAACATTCTTATATTTAGATGATATGCTTGAAAAGAATAAGTGTAACTCATAGATCTGTGAAAGAAGTGTGGAAAATCAAAGTTAGTGTTTTAGAAATTTGTAATCTTAGTCACATTCTCAAATATGTCTACAGTTTGTCGAAAAAAAAATTAATCCAATGATTTTGTTGGTAGTGGGTACCATACAATAAAAATTACTTTCTTTTCCATAGTTAGTGTTTTAGATAGTATAATACATTCTTAATATACACTTAGGTGTGTTTTTTCGTACATGAATATCGGGTAGAATATACATTTTTTTTTCTATGTAGTGAAAATTTCAAGTTTTTTTTCTAGTGATTTTACTATTTGAGAAGAAACGTAAAACAAATATTTTGGTGAATAATACTACAACATTTGCTCATGTATAAGTCCTGAGACATTTTTTCTCCCTCTTGAAATATTTTGGATGACAGCTGATTCATTGAGTAGGGAGTTATTATTCTTTTTGTGTTGGTTGCATGTGTTAACATACGTAGTCTTTTGTATGTTTCTTTGATGACATATTTGGCATTTTGGACAGCTTGTCGAAGATCACCAGTTGTACTCATTGAACTAAGTGCATTTAGGGGATCCAAATATATGGTATGGTGTTCTAGCAATGGATGAACTGAAATTAGAAGAAGCCACACGGATACATATTCCTGATCTATTTGAAGAACAACCTGACTTGCTTTATAAATGGTGAGATTTTTGTTATAAGTCTGCTTTAGTACAACAAAGTTTCCTTCTTTCTACAATATGCTTTTGAACTCTAGTTATCGTGTTTTTCTTGAACTTCATACTTGATTCTGAATCTATTTTATTCAGACAGCCTGCTGGAAACCCTTTATGTTTAATGATGAGGCGGAGTCTATATTCTAAGATGAATTATATAGACTCCGAAATATAGACTAAAATTATAATTAGCGACTCATGCTTATAATTAGCGACTATATAGACTAAAAAAGCGACTCTGCTAATTAGCGACTAATTATAAGCGGTTGTGTCTGAATTAACTGGTCTGAATTAGCGGCTGTGTCTGACACAGCCGCTAATTGGCATAAGCGACTATATAGACTAAAATGTGTCTAGCATGTGTCTGACACAATAATTAGCGGCTGTGTCAGACACATGTGTCTATATAGCATGTGTCTATATAGACTAAAATGTGTCTAGCATGTGTCTGACACATGTGTCTATATATACAGATTAGCGGCTGTGTCAGACACATGCTTATAATTAGCGACTATATAGACTAAAATATAGACACAATAATTAGCGACTCATGCTTATAATTTCCTTCTTTCTACAATAGCGACTCATGCTTTTTTAGTCTGCTCTTCCTCATAGCATTTTGTTGCTAATTAACGGCTTAGAGAATGGATTATTGTGTCTTTACATGCGCCAAGTCTGTTACAATACTTCTGTTTTGGCTTAATGTATGTTGTAAGAAAGTATGATTATTCTTCTTCTTTGATGGTTTTGTGCTTTGTTTCTCAACGTAACTACAATAACTTTAGAATTGGGATGTGTATGTTACTACCTAGTCAGAATTGAAGAAGGTTACATATTTTCTGGTTTTGGTTATGAGTCTAACATCATTGATGAGACCAGAGTAATCCATCTGTATGCACATCTGTGAATTGGTGATTGAGGGTTGCTTGTGTTTTAGCTATGCATTTGGAAATGATGGTAAACACTAAGCTTCAGGTGGGATTGAATTGCTTGATGTTAATGTTGGTGGAGTCATCTAGATTTAAGTTAAAGTTAAAGATAGACTTTACAACTTATTCAAAAGTTAGGTGCTGGAAAGTTACTTGACAAAAGGTCCAGGTAGCATATTCACTCCTCCTTTCCTCTTTAAAAAGTTAGTTGAGTATCAAATATAAGAAAATGCATTTAACATATCTTCTTTAAATTGCGTGAAAAAGAAAAATGCACTCAATACCCCAAATATTTACTAAGGTATGTTGATGAAATTGATACCTACATATTATATGTCCACTTGAATTAATGGAACGTGCTGAATAAAAGTCATTAGTATTCAAACACTTTACTGTTTTGAAACCAAATATGAGTTGAATTTTCATGGTATTGTCTTATAATATGACAATTTTGGATTTAAATACTTTCTTTTACTTTGGAATTTTATGATTATGGAATTAAACATTTCTTCTTATTGCTATATATTCGAATGCTATCTTGGGCCAAGGAAATACGTATTCCAATATACAATTAGTTTGCGCCTATTTTTTCTTATTTGTTACCTTTGTTAGGTTTTGTTGATTATGTGATCTGATTGTTTGTTGATTTTTTGTACACATTTCCCCTTCAAAACTGGAAATGACTTTTTTTATGCATGTTGCAACTATGAACACGAATTTAGATTCTTGTCTAACATGGTATGTTTTACATGTGCCATATAGGTGTTCACTTGATTGGAGAAAATGCAACTTTTAGTGCAGAGAAACTCAGTCATTGTACACCTTCTCAGCTTAAAGAATCTGACGAATAGGTTTTCTCCCTTCACACTTTTGTTGCTTATTGCGTATTACTTAGGAATTAATTCAGTTGATCATATCTCATATTAGTCTAGAAACAAGTTGATTATTTTATAACACCGACTTTGTCATGGATGTTGGAGGTTACACTTTTTCCTTAATTATTTACCATTAACAATGATCTGTTCAGTTTGATCTATGTCAACGTTGTGTTGCACTCTTCAAACTTTTACACTATTTCTTGTTCCATTTGATATTTATTTCAAAGAAATTCACTGAATATGTCATTTAGGTAATTGTCCTGTTCCTTTTACCATTGAATTATGGCTTGTGTTGTTTGTGTTTAGCTTGAGGGGTGGCATTGGTGGTCTTTTTATTGCATGCTTAATTGGTACTTTTCATCACAAAAAGCGTATAGTAAGGGTGAAATAACCATCTAATAGTAATATATCGTTATTATATAAGGATTTAACGATGGGAAAACTATCATATAGTGATGGGTGTGTAATCATCAACTCAAGATTTAGTGACAGAAAAAAGACCTATAATGAGGGTATATGTCGTCATTTAATCATGATTTAAGAAGCGGAAAATGACCTATAATGAGAGTTTATATTGTCGTTAATTTATGTTTTAACGAGGGGAAAACGAACTTTTAATGACGGGATATGCTGTCAATAAATTGATATTTAATGACTGGAAATGAACCTATAATGAGGGGATATGTCACCGTTAATTGATGTATCTATGATGGGAAATGATCCTATAATGATGGGATAAGTCGTATTAAAAAGAAATTTTAATGACAGGATAGTACCATCATTGAATATGATTTACAATTAATGACGGGAGTCATTGAATATGATTTACAATTAATGACGGGAAATCACTTTCCCGTCATTGTAAGCTTTAACGGGAGAGGCAAATATAAGAGGAAATTTCCCGTCGCTAAAAGTCTTTAATGACAGGAATCGGACATATAATGACGAGAATTCCCGTCATTAAAACCCGATTTTCTTGTAGTGATCTCTGATAAATCTCTTAACAGAATTCGGAGACGTATTCGCATGGATATATATGCCAGGGTTATCCCCAGACCTAGCAGTTCACAGGTTGAACATAGACCCAAACAAGAGACATGTTTGTCAAAAGAAAAGGCACTTCGCCTCTGAGCGCATCTCGGAAATTAAGCAAGAAGTGACCAAATTGTTGCAGGCCAACATTGTCAAAGAAGTCGTGTATCCGGAGTGGTTAGCGAACCCAGTATTAGTCAAGAAGCTAGACGGGAGCTGGAGGATGTGCGTTGACTTCACTGATCTCAACAAGGCATGTCCGAAAGACTGTTATGCCCTACCCAAGATTGATCGCCTAGTAAACTCAATAGTGGGGTTTGAAGTGTTTGCATTTCTAGATGCTTATAAAGGATATCACCAGATCGCAATGGATCCTCAAGATGCAGAAAAGACTTCTTTCATAACAGAGTTTGGGACGTACCGCTACGTCACTATACCCTTTGGCCTGAAGAATGCCGGAGTAACATATCAAAGGGCTGTAAATACAATATTCGCTGAACAGATCGGCCGGTGCATGGAGGTATATGTGGATGACTTCCTAATAAAGAGCAGGTCTCTTGGTCAATATTTAAATGATGTCAGAGAGGTATTCAAAGATTTGAGAAAAACTCAGATGAAACTTAACCCCAAGAAATGCACATTCGGGGTCAAATTAGGAAAATTCCTAGGATACATGATATCCAAAGACGGAATTAGAGAAAATCCAGATAAGACTGATGCACTGAAGACTATGTCGCCGCCGAGGAATATCAAAGAGGTACAACGGCTAACAGGGTGAATAACAGCTTTGAACAGGTTTCTCTCCAGATCGGCACAGCGTGCCCTACCATTTTTCAAAATTTTGAGAAGAGAAAGTCCTTTCAGTTAGGAAATCTATACGGGAACGCATCGGAATTCAAAATTTTATTTCATTTCACCAGGATTGACTTAGTTTAAGCAATAAACAAATAAGCTAGTAGACGGTTATTACCTTGGTTGATCTAAAAGATCGACGCTTTGACCGTCTAAAGAGAGTAGCGATGCACGGAGCCGCCCAAGTGTTGGGCCTCTACTGCTAGTCCACACGAACAACCCGCCGGAATGCACCATTGGATTGCTACTAGAAAAATCAGGTTGCTAGACCGGCCTTTTTTCTCTCTCTAATATTTCTCTAAGAAGCTCTCTATTTTTCACAAGAACTATTAGCTCGTGGAATTGTGATGTACAAAAGATCTAGCCAACCCCTCTCTTATTTAGGGTGAGTGGCTCGACTTAAGTCTCCCAATCTGATTGGGATTAGCTTCCAAGTAGATTGAGGAGAAAGAAAACATTTTCCCAATAAAAAAGGAAAATACCTTTAATTGATTTATCTCATTAATATTCAATATCTTATATTATATATTTCCAAGATATATATTGACAATACCTTATATTGGATATATCTTTATCTTATTACCATAAATCTATTTTTTTTTTCAAAATCAATTAATATCTATTATTAATATTATGGTAATATTATTAATTAAATTACACAATTCAAATGTGTCATATACACTTGTAAATCTGCGCCCGTTATCCAAAATAATTGGCATCCGGAATATTCTTTAATTAATATAATACTATGGTTAATTAATTTGCAAAATACATGTATATCACATATATTCATATTTCTAAATTTATGTATAAATATACATATTTAATTAATCAACATAATAAATATCTTGTAATATATTTATTTATAATAAATAAATACCACAATATTAATTTACCACTATAACCTTTATAGTATGAGACAAATTCTTTCCTTATTTGGTAATCAACTATAACCACATTTTAATCCGACTTGATATTCATATGTGTGTGACTCGATAGGCTTCCGAATATGTTGGCCGTAGACACAAAGTGCAAATTACAAAAATGCCCTTCATGCCTAACGATCACGGGATAGCGTCTAGAAACAAACCGTGACCCCCAATCATCGGAAGAGTCAAATGCAATGACTACTAACTTTAATGTGAAACAGTTACCATGTAAATTACAATCCTATCGCTGTATTAATATCCATAAGGTTGTACGTCAAGTGTCAAACATCAACGACCGTATCTTATAATCTGGATATGATGCTCTCTCGAAGTAACTCATTTACTTCCACTTTGCGAAAATTCACGAGAGTAAGACAATCCTTATAAGAAGGCCCTTTAGGATATTCGCCCTTACTGATAGGGTACACGATTTCCGGATGACCAAACATGTATACTCTGTATGTTTCGGCATCACACCCAATCACTACCGTATGATCACCCCGTGGCTAAGGGAAACCACAATAGTTTCAAAGCATGAAAATCCACACCGTGATGCCATGTAGACTTCGGTCTTAAGGGTAATTACACAACCGTCACATAGTGTGACACTTAACAGTGTAAGTAGGTCAGTCTAACGTACGCATTCTCTAATACACGTCCACATACAGTCCAAGTGTCTGTACACTTCGATAGACGAGATCTATCCATGCCCTTAAAGACAGAAGACATCTAATACATGCTAGTCTATTCATACTATCAATGCCCTGTTTAATAGTACATCAGCCTAGAGACATTTAAGTATCAAACTTGTTAAAGTGATTAGAGATCTCATAAACCATAATCGCCTATCATGGTTTCTCTATCACATTCTAATACTAAGGACGTTATCATATAACAATTCATAATACGAACATTTAGTTGAGATTCTTCACCTATATCAACTATATAGTGACATCAATCTAGTATGTTAGATTCAGTGACCTTTCAACTTTTTCGGAATTACATTTATTCTTTACAATTGAATATGTCTACTAAATCCTAACAAATAACCGAAAATCATTTCTTGATAAGAACCGGAACATCATAACATGTATTTAGTTTCTTTATCAGTTTACTAGACTCAGAACAGAAAACCAAAAATGTCGCAACGTTTGCTTCACTTTCCGTATTTAATCTTTCTAATTTAATCACACTCGTAAGATATCATATATCTAAGAGTTTACTTGAACTTAGATAGATTTATCTCAACTCACTTGCCTAGAATAGAGACTTCGATAAGATCTCTCATTTTAAGCACATGCCCTAACTTTCCTTTTTAATCATTTAAGCACTTGTAAAATATTTCATATTGTAGTGTTCATAAGACTTAAGAAAGATCACAAGAGCTATGTCTTCTATTTCCTTTCATAAAGAAAATCTAAATTTTATTAAATAGTTTATTTAACCTTTTGAATCACATTCAAAACATGAACTATTTAATTAATCTTCAAGCAATGATTAAAGAAATAAGTCTATACTTAAATCTTACAATTTTGAAAACAACCTTTCCTAAATTTGATGTGGTCATTCTTATCCAACGTTTGAATTAATTGTCATCGTATGATTGAATGATCATATTGGATCGTATCCATTATATGATTAATTCGTTGAAACTTATTTCAAGTGATTTAATCATATCATGAGCTTCTGCTTTTCATTAATAATTAAAGTCAATAAGTACTCCATCAAATATGTAGTCTCATTGTCTCTAACTACTATAACGGGGCTGCTCGCGTCATTGCTTATTTTAAAAGGATTAAAATTACTTGACCATATTTGAGAACATTTCTTACAAGGTAACAGTCAAAATTTGGTTTTATTAATCTAGAATTGAAAACTTAAATATAGAAGTTTGCTAAAAACTACAAAATAAAATAAAGATAAAAGAGTGTTTTTGTTTATACATGCAAAATCAAAGATGGTCTTTTGATTTATAATTTTGTTCCCACTAGTCAACTACTCCCAGTCGACTTTCAAGAATCTTTCAAAATTCTTTAGTGGCCAAGATCCCTTCTGGTTACCCCAATTCCTGATGGGGGCCGATCAACCGGAATAATTCGAAAGGTAGGTAACACTTTACCAATCACATCTCTATGTGACTCTTGGTGGTTGATTAGTCAACTCTTTGACGATTCACATCTTATGTGATAGTCAACCCCTTGTCTCTAAAATTAGACGGTCCTGACGAGGGCCAATCACCGCAATATTCTTAGTCGATTCGTAACCCAAATATTCATGAGATCTCATAACAATCATATCTCGATAAAGACAATATACCTGAGCTAGGTCAACTCCCGACGAGGGCCGATCAGTTGGATCCGAACAAGAGCTCTTCACCATCATTATAATATTGGGAGACAAATATAACTCGATTTTAGTTGTGGGAGTAATTTTAAATTAATTCACTTAATTAATTTCGAATTAATTCTCTTAATTAATTTTAATCATGGTCTCATCAAAATATATCTATCTCTATAGATATACATCCAACACATTCATCTAGATCGTGCATAGTTATGCATCTATCGTATCATATAAGATAAATACACGCACAAAATAAATAAATGCATAAAGTAACCGGTATGATAATCGACTTTTCCTAGGTACGGTTTCGAATACAAACTGACGAAAACGCGTGTCACATCTAAAGGTAGCTGCAACCGCCAATAGGATCTTTAATGCTCCATTCTCCAATGGGGTATTTATTTTCTTTTTCTTTGGTCTTCATCTTCCGCTCCATTCTTGTTACATTTAATTCTATCTAATAAAATAAATACGCCCGCCGCACACGGGGGGAGCTAACGGGAATGGGATAAATGCAGAAAATAAACTAGGTCGCGTTCTTCATAACAGCCTTGGACAATTTTTAAACCAACAGAAAAATTAAATAATTCACATCTATCCTATCGGTCGAGTCCATGATCAATCGAGGTATATATAATCATATTATATCTACAATATCTAATCCATAGAATAACATCTTATGAAAAAGATAAAATTAAAAGCTAACAACTTGCATCTTAATTAATCGATTAACGTTTAATCTATTAAATAATTTTATCTAATCAATCAATTAATTCATTTTAATCGAAATAAAATTAACGGTTAATTTTAACGATTTTAATTTTAATTTTATTTTTAAATTAATTAGAACTATTCTAAGATAAATCAAAATTAAAATTAAGTCCCCTTTGTTTCTTTCTTTTTGATTCATAATCAAAATGGATGCATTTAGTTTCCTAAACCAAAATGCATCTACCTTGTCCCTTTCCAAAATAAAATTTTGAAAAGGGCCTAGGCCTAGGTATTTTCCAAAATCAAATATTTTGAAAATGGCCTAGGACTATTCCAAACAAAATTTGGAATGACCTATATTATTTAAAGGCAAATCATATTTACCAAATTATGCCATGTGGCATCCCAATGGTCCAAACTATTTGAACCATTAGTTAGCCATATGACATCAACTATACAAAGAGATATCAATCACAACTATTAACCATAATGAATCACAAAATACACAAAACATTTTTTTTTGTGATCCACCAAAAAGATGCACCAACCGACGCCAACCGCCCCCGGGGGGGGGGGGGGAGCCGCCGCCGCCGGTGCAATTTCCGGCGGGGTGCCGCCGCCAATCGGCCGAGCACACCAAAAACCGATCTCCCTTTTTTCTTTTCGTGTATCGTTTTGCGAATAAAAAATCTTTCATCATTTAATTACGTGATTTAAACCATAAAATTAACTACGCAAATTAACATGCTTATTGCTTAAGCTCGAAGCTCGCTCCGATACCACTGTTAGGAAATCTACGCGGGAATGCAGCGGAATTCAAACATTTATTTTCTTTGACCAGGATTGACTTCGTTTAAGCAATAAACAAATAAGCTAGTATACGGTGATTACCTTGGTTGATCTAAAAGATCGACGCTTTGACCTTTTAAAGAGAGTAGCGATGAATGGAGCCGTCCAAGTGTTCGGCCTCTACCGCTAGTCCACACGAACAATCCGCCGGAATCCACCATTGGATTGCTACTAGAAAAATCCGGTTGCTAGACCGGCATTTTCTCTCCCTCTAAGAAGCTCTCTATTTTTCACAAGAACTATTAGCTTTTGGAATTGTGATGTACAAAAGAGCTAGACAACCCCTTTCTTATATAGGGCGAGTGGCGCCGCTTATGTCTCCCAAACTCATTGGGATTTGCTTCCTAGTAGATTGAGAAGAAAGAAAACCTTTTTCCAAAAAAAAGGAAAATACCTTTAATTGATTTATCTCATTAATATTCAATATATTATATTAAATATATTTCCAAGACATATATTGACAATATCTTATATTGAATATATCTTTATCTTACTACCATAAATCTATTTATTTTCAAAATTAATTAATATCTAATATTAATATTATGGTAATCTTATTAATTAAATTGCAATAATTCATATGTATCCTGTACACTTGGAAATCTGCGCCCCTTATCCAAAATAATTATCCAAAATAATTGGCAAAAAATTATCGGGCACCACATGATTTTTTATATAGGGAATATTTCCACAAGGAACACCAAGTGTGGCCGACGTTCCCTATTAATATAATGCTATGATTAATTAATTTTCAAAATACATGTATATCATATATATACATATTTCAAAATTTATGTATCAATATAAATATTTAATTAATCAACATGATTATTATCTTGTATTATATTTATTCATAATAAATAAATACCACCATATTAATTTACCACTACCTTTATAGTATGAGACAAATTTTTTCCTTATTTGGTTATCAACTATAAGCACATTTTAATCTGACTTAATGTTTATATGTTTGTGACCCGATAAACTTCCGAATATGTTGACCGTAGACACAAGTGCAAATTACAAAAATGCCCTTCATGCCTAACGATCACGGGATAGCGTTTAGCAACACACCGTGACCCCAATCATTTGAAGAGTCAAATGCAATGACTACTACCTTTCATGTGAAACAGTTACCGGGTAAATTACAACCCTATCGCTGTATTAATATCCATATGGACGTATGTCGAGTGTCAAACATCAACGACCGTATCTTATAATCTGGATATCATGCTCTCTCGAAGTAACTCATTTACTTCCACTTTGCAAAGATTAACGAGAGTAAGACAATCCTTAAAAGAAGGCCCTTTCGGATATTCACCCTTACTAATAGGGTACGCGATTTCTGGACGACCAAACTTGTATACTCCGCATGCTTCAGTATCACACCCAATCACTACTGCATGATCACCCCGTGGCTAAGGGAAACCTCAATAGTGTCATTGCATGACAATCCACACCATGATGTCATGTAGACTCCGGTCCCAAGGATAATGTTAAGGAAGATTGAAGAACTGAGGGTCATAGACTCAGTTAAGGAAGATTGAAGAACTGAGGGTTCAAACACAGTTATAAAGATTTTAAGCCGAGACTGTAAAGTTAGAATTCAGGTAAGTCTGTGATGGCCTGAACTGACTTTATGAATCTTGAAAGAAGACCTAAGTATCGTAAGGACAATGATAGCTTAGATGATCTATAAATGAAATGGTGTAACCTTATTCAGTCACATAAAATCAGATAAACAGAGTACTGAAGTTTTGAAGAAGAGTAAAAACTCAGGTAATGCTCTAAGTCAGTTAACAAACTGAAAACTGACGTACTCAGTATAAAACTGATAAGGACACTCAGTTTTATAGTCAGCCATCCAAGCAACTGAAAGTACATTCGAACGTTGCAAATCAATGATTTCTATTGGTGAAGAACTGACAGGTCAGAACGGTCACTGACACCTGACATCTGAAAATATAGACGTTGATACAATTCGAATTCAAGAAAGATGAACATTGGACCTCACACTATAAATAGAGGACTTGGCATCAAGGATCAAACACCGAATTAACAAGATTACAAGCATTTTTGTGCACAAGTATAGTTCATTCGAATTGCTATCAATATTTGCGCTCAACAAGATCATATCTAGAATTTCTTCAAGTGTTCAAGCTACATCGATCATATCCAGATTTTGACACTCTGAAGACCACAAGCAAGAATCAGTTTTTTGATTCTCAGCCCAACTTTGATTCTTAATCAAAGGTTTAGACTGTGAAGCAATCCGGTCAAGCTGTTGCCAAGGACAGTTGTGACATTTGCAGTCGAGTAGACTGTGTTTATGGTGGTAGCTGGTGAGGAGGCAACACAACCCTCTAAGGATCAGTGGTTCACGCAGTTGAAGAGCAGGAATCCAACATGTTCTTTAGTTGTTTAGATAGTGACACTAGGGATTAGTCAAGGACTATGATATAGGACTTTTTGTAACTGCGTACCTCAAGAAGTTCTAATGGAATTTTCCTCCTACATCACAGGGGAAGAGTGGACTGACAGGATTACACCACCTGGAACCACTATAATTCTTGCTCTACTTACTTTACGTATTTACTTTCTATTATTTACTTTTATAGCATTTATATTTGTTTATCTAGCATACTGAAACTGATTGTTATAAGCATACACAGTTCACAAACTGACATTCACCAGAATTCAATTTTGCACACTCATCTTTTTCTTATAGAATCAACAAGAGCCGGATAAAGGCTAAAACTTATATACACTGCCGGTTGACTCAGTTTTGTCATAAGTCTGTTTGACTTAAACTCAGCTATGTCGGCTTAACTCCACACTAGTTAAAACTGAACCTTAATTGTGATAATCTAGTTTTTGGTGACAAGTTTATTCACCCCCTCTAAACTTGTGTTAGACTTTCCAAGGGACCAACGGATAATTACACAACCATCACATAGTGTGACACTTAACTGTGTAAGTGGGTCAGTCTTACGTACTCATCCTCTAATACACGTCCATGTACTGTCCAAGTGTCTCTACACTTCGATAGACGAGATCTATCCATGCCCTTAAAGATAGAAGACATCTAATACGTGCTAGTCTATTTATACTATCAATGCCATTTTTAATAGTACATCAGCCTAGAGACATTTAAGTATCAAAATTGTTAAAGTGATTAGAGATCTCATCAACCATAATCGCCTATCTTGGTTTCTCTATCACAGTCTAATACTAAGGACGTTATCATATAACAATTCATAATTGATTCTGTAAAAGAACAAATACATGACAACATAAAAGATATTTATATATGTACAAACATAAAGAAATAGTAGAAATGATCCGACCCGGTTGGATCCGGTCCAACCCGATTGGGTTTAAGACACTATTTCAACACTTACTAATGGAACAAGGAAAGTCAAAAGGCCCTCGAAGAACTGAAGTTATACTTGGTCAAACTGCCGACGTTAACAGCTCCTCAAGAAGGAGAACCTTTATGTCAACTTAGCAGTAGTTGAAGAAGCGTTGAGCGTTGTACTGGTTAAAGAACTGGATGGACAACAGATTCCAGTTTTTCTTTGTAAGAAAAGCACTCCATGGACCAAAGGTCAGATATTGAAATGCATAGAAAACAGCATTGGCTTTGGAGTATGCCTCTAGGAAGCCAAGACCTTACTTCGAGGCAGATCCATCACGGTAATCACCGATCAGCCTTTAAGGCAAATCTTAGGTCGACCAGAAACCTCAGGAAGGTTAGCGAAGTGGGTCGTCGAACTAGAAAGTATGACATTGATTTTCATCCCCGAACTGCCTTCAAAGCACAAGCCTTAGCGGAAGGGATAGCTATTCAACTAGAAGACGATCAGCCTAAACAGAAAGAGGGCAAATAGAAGTTATATGTGGATGGTGTAGCAAGCAAAGATGAGGAAAAGGTAGGCCTCCTGCTCGTCAGTCCAAAAGGGGAAGAGTTCTCTTATGCCTTATGGTTTGGATTCCAAGCCATCAACAATGAAGCGGAGTATGAGGCCTTAATTACAGGGCTCAAATTAGCAAGCAAACTTGGATCAGATAGTTTACAAGTCTACAGTGACTCACAACTCATGGTAAACCACATAAATGGGGAGTATGAGGCTAAAGAGGAGCCTATGAAGAAATACCTAACTGTGGCTCGGTCTCTATTGGAAAATTTTTAACAGGTCCAGGTTGACCGAATACCCCGAACAGAGAACCGAAGAGCAGACGCCTTATCAAAGCTGGCGTCAAACTTTGTGTCAGATAGAAAAGTGCTAGTGGAACTCCTTAAAGAAAGAAGCTACGATCAACAGCTTGTCCAGCCGATCCAGCAAGCCGGTACATAGATGGACCCCATTGTGTTCTATCTTAGGGATAACATCTTGCCTCAAGACAAAGTCCAGGAAAAAAAGATGAAACTCCTATCAACGAGGTACTCTCTGTTCGAGAACGTTCTCTATCGCAGGTCGTATATTGCACCATGGCTTAGGTGTGAAACAAGTGAAGAAGGGAACTACCTTCTCAGAGAGATACACTTGGGAATTTGTGGGAATCATCCTGGAGCTCGGACCTTAGCAAGAAAATGTAGCTGTTCGGGTACTATTGGCCAAAAATGTTGGAAGATGCCAAAGAGTTAGTGGAAAAGTGTAAATCGTGCCAGGTGCACGATAATCTGTCACACCAGCCATCTTAAGACATGGTTCTAGAGGTTTCCCCCTGGCCCTTCGATCAGTGGGGGGTAGATCTAGTGGGACCACTACTGTGACCTCCCGGAAATGTTCGATTTTTGATAGTAGTAGTGGACTATTTCACCAAGTGGGTTGAAGCCAAACCACTGACTACCATAACCGGGAAGCAGATACAAAAATTTCTATGAAAGAACATAGTATGCAGGTATGGAATCCCAAAGACCTTAATTTCAGACAATAGGACTCAATTCGAAGACAAAATTGTCAAGGAATGGTGTGCCGAATTGCACATTACTCAACACTTTACGTCTTTTGGTCATCCTCAAGCTAATGGTCAGGTCGAACAGACCAACAGACATATCAAAACTAGGTTGATGAAGTGCCTAGAAGAAGAAGAAAATAACTAGACTGAGCATTTTCCCAATATCTTATGGGCAAACAGAACAACACCCAACTCGGCCACATGAGAAACTCCATTCAGCTTAGCATACGGATGTGAGGCTGTAATCCCGGATGAGATTGGCCTGCCATCGCCACGATCTGTGCTCTATTCTGAAGAACTACTACTAACTGAGCTCAGGCACATGAAAGATGACCTGGAGAAAACTCGGAATGTGGCCCTCATTAGAATGGCCAAGTATAAATAGCGTATATCTCAATACTATAACACCCGGGTTAAACACTCATACTTTAAGGAGGGAGATTTAGTGCTCAGAAAGAATAAGGTCAGTAGACAAGGACTTCATGGAAAACTTGACCTGAACTGGGAAGGCCCATACAAAGTGGTCAAGGTGAACGGAAAAGGAGCATATCAGCTGGCTGATGCAACTGGCAGGACCATACCACGCAGCTGGAATGCAACCAATCCGAGGAAATTTTATGTCAAGGACAGGTTCCAGACTTTATTTATGGCTTATATATGTTTAAATTTTATGTCCAAAAAAGATATATTAAACATCAATTATTATAATAAATTATTATTTTGCACATGTACATTATTTATTTTATAAGGTTTATAAAAGTTTGCAAAGGACAAACTCAATTAGTCTGCAGGACAGACCATACGAACTGAGCTGCAGGTTGGACTCAGAAAAGTTTTCAAAGGACAAACTCAATTATTCTGCAGGATAGACCATATGAACTGAGCCACAAGTCAGACTCAAAAAAAAAAATTTGCGAAGGACAAAATCCATAAGTCTACAGGACAGATTATACGAACTGAGCCGTAGGTTGGACTCAGAAAAGGTTTT
Source organism: Gentiana straminea (assembly GCA_036785695.1). NCBI lineage: Eukaryota > Viridiplantae > Streptophyta > Magnoliopsida > Gentianales > Gentianaceae > Gentiana > Gentiana straminea. The sequence continues at coordinate 168,190 of JAVUPR010000247.1, forward strand.
CCATAGACAAACTCCATAAGTCTGCAGGACAGACGATCATAACTGAGATGCAGGTCAGAGTCAGAAATAGTTTGCAAAGAACAAACACAATTAGTCTGCAGGACAGACCCCACGAACTGAGCCGCAGGTCGGACTCAGAAAAAGTTTTCAAAAGATAAACTCAATACGTCTGCAAGACAAGCCACGCGAACTGAGCCGCAGGTCGGACTCAGAAAAGGTTTGCTAAGGCAAACTCAGCAACTCTGCGTGACAAACCATACGAACTGAGCTGCAAGAATGACTCAAAATTGGGTACAAACCATTATTAACTGAAAAGCAGATGATCAGAACTTATGAACTTAGAAAATTCAAAAAACTTTCAAAGTCTGCAGGACAGACGATCAGAACAGAGATGCATTATAAACTCAGAAAGTTGAAATAATCAAATTTTCTAAGTCTGCAGGACAGACAATCAAAGCTTACACTAAAGTACATCATTCAAAAAGTAAATCTTGTAAATGATGTACTTCAGGGGTAAAGGACCCTAAGTTACACTTGAATAAAAGCAAAGACTTGGACAAAAGCGAAAAATAGAACAAAAAACAAAGGGCTAAAAGCCAAAAAAGTCATTACAGAACAAGTGCCTAAAGGGCACAAAAGTTACGAATTATTACAAGTATTTCAAAATAGGAAAAACAAATGCCTAAGCCTAATAGTCAGCAACATGATCTTGTTGAGAAGGCTGATCGGAGGAAGAACCAGAAGGTTGAGCTGAAGACGCACTAGCTTGCTGAGCAGCAGGTGTGAGGGCATACTTCTTGGCCAGGTCTTCACCGGCCTGAAACTCCCTAAGTCTAGCCTCATAGAGCTTGTTACTCCCTAAGTCTAGCCTCATCTGAATTTTTACAATTGTCATACTCCTCTTGAGTAAACCTCAGATATGGCTCAGGCCGAGAGTCGTCTAGACGAGCTGCCTCGATTAGTTTGGGGGGCCACTCTTCAAAATTCAGATGGACGCCCTGAACACGTGTAAGTCACTAACGTCGATATTAATAGCAAGAGTACTAGGTACATCGTAGTATAGTAAATGCGAGTCAAGGTTGATCCCATAGAGACATGTAACTTTAATTATAAACGATTCTAACCTATTTATGAAGCAACATAGCGGCGGTCATTGACCAACAATAGACATAAAACAAACTTGGTATTTCTTCCCCTATTCTCACCGATCTACTAACTTGGATTAGTTAATCGGTAAGTTTACTTCCACACATAATTTCCTTAAATTAATCGAGAGAGCTTTTGATTTAGTTATCATAAGCTATGGGTGCAACTCCTAACCCTATCTGCTCCGACAGTGGTAGTACACAATCTAAACGCAAGCTACCCTCCTTAATTGGTCCATAATAGCCCATACTTATAAAGAACTAGAATTGCCGATATCGAGCGCTAACTCATACCGCTAACCCGCCTAGACAGCTATCGACATTTATTAGCACGTTCATAGGGTCCATCGGACTATGTCCAAACTAACAATTCATTGTTCATATTTCATTCTAGTTTTACGATTACAATAAGCAGATTGGCTAGATCTAACCTATTGTTAATTAAACCTATCGATCAACGTAGCTGTAGTGAATCCCAATTTTAGGTTTTCTAAATGTTTCCTCGGTAAACCGGTATAGACCGCCGGTTTACCAGGGTCAGCTTTTCCTATCCCTGGATCTACATTACTCAATTACAAATAATCTAAGTAAATCATGGGGTCTTTGAACATGCAGATTAACTAAAACACATAAATACCAACAGATCTACCATATTGAAGACAAATAGGAATGTGTAAAGCTTCATACCTTCAACATTGGAGATATAGCTCGATCTACTCAAGCTAGAGATGGTAGAGAAAGGGAGAAAACCAGAAATAACTCCTCAAAAGCTTGGAATACCTTTATTTCATCCAACTATAATGTAATGAAAAGATTTGATAATAATAATATGAAAGCTTCTAAAGACTTCTACAATAATATGTAATTGTGGTCTTATATAGATACAATGACCGACTTATGACTCTCTAAAACCCTAACCGACCTAGTAGAGGCGGCATAATCAATTTCCTGTCCAACAAGCCCTCGGTTTACCGGACCTAGCCCTCGGTAAACCGGGCCTACTTTTCCTCTATTTCTTCAGCAGACTTCTTTTCTTGGACTTTAATCACTTAGGCCCAATATACATTTTTTGGTCCAGATCCGTTCTACAATGCTCCAGATTCGGTACTTCCTATAAAACACAAACGAGACAAAGCAGTACCAAATCGTCAGGAAAATAACATAGATACAGAATTACGATCCTAGAAACATGCACATAGCATTTAACACATACTCCATATAATAATGAGCCTCAGAATTTGGGGTGAATAAGGGTATAATTAATGGTACCATTTAGGGCGTTATCAACTACCCCCCACTTAGCTTTTGATCGTCCCGAGCAAAAATGCGAAAAGAAAACAACACTCGGATCAGTACATAAGTTAATTAAAAACAACTATGCCTTACAAAGTCAAGATCAAGATCATGCCACTCATATCCATCAGTGACACATTAAACACTATTCACGTCATGAGCCAATGTGTGTGTGCATAACTTTCACAACCGCTTAGTAATGCAGACAATCTCATTACCTCAATCCATAGTCGAACTAACCAGTCTCGAACATGTTATTTATGAGTCAAATTAGATGGCAAGGTGGATCGAGAACCGAGTATATATTACTCTTAGGCTCGCATTTATCGGTCTATGCAAAAGTCGTGCGTCTTACGCTCCATCGACTCATGTTTTTGCCAAAGAGAATGTGGATGTGTATATTTCAATGCACTTCTCTTTCATGGCGGGTGAACTCTCATTGATTTATCTATCCTCACGGCCCCACTCTTGATAAACTACCAAATCTAAAATTCCTTTTCCTTTACAAGCATTGGTGAACCATAATTCGGGATAAAGCCAGGGTCAACTCTAGTCAAAGCAATATGCTATCGACTACACACCAAGGAAAGTGAGTTATACGTGCTTAAAATGGTGGCTCATAACAGAATATGCGCTTAATACGCCGCTACTTCAAAAGTAGGCACTTACTCTTACTTGTCCATCGTGAAACAAAGATGAAGTCAATTAACTTAAAAAGATCAAAGATATCATATTTTTTTCAAAATTCTGTCGAAATGAATCAACGTCTAGGTGGTGAACAGTGCATCAAAGAGATTCAAGATAAACATGCAGTTCACGGAGTATAATGCTAAGAAGCTAAGTGACGTCCAGTACCCCCCACTTAAACGAAACATTGTCCCCGATGTGTAAGATGAAAAAGAAAAAAAAAGGAAATTAGCTTCGGTTAAGGGTGGAACCAAAGAAGAAACGGATCGTCGTATAAAGCATCGGGCTCATGTAAGTGGTCCATGAATAATCTGCGCTAAATATCTCAAACAAACCAAGAAGAATAGTGGTGACAAGAAACCATATAAGAAAATTGCGGCAGTAAAAGAGAAAATAAATTACTCCAAACAATTTAAGCCGTCAAAATCATTATATTAATAAAATTCTACAATATCAACTAGATAGGAAAAGAAAAAGAAAATAAAAACATGAAAATGCAAAAGAACAACAATAAAAAGAAAGAAAAAACTAGTCATCGTTATAATAATCCTCCCAGCCATCTCTAGGCTCGAAAGCGGGAGGTGGTGCAGAACTCGAGGCAGCAGCGGTAGAAGATGATGCTCGGTGACGTGGGGCAGTCCTAAGTGGTGGGGTCGTAGGAGGAACTCCTAGAAAGTCTATGATCCTGTCCATCTTGAGATGCAGACTCGCAATTTCTCGCGAGTGCTCCTTTAGCAAGGCTCTCTGAGTCTGGGGTGCTCTGAGGACCGGAGTACGGTCTCTCTCTCATCTTGAACTTACCCGTCTTTGCGGCTCAGGGTTTTCCAATCATTACTAACCAGAACTTTGACCTCATTCTCCAAAGCGAACATGTCAATCATCAGTCCATATGGCAACTGCTGGCACTCAGATGTGGCGGTAGCTCATGAATACAGCTATGCATTAGGAGACCGATGTTGACTGGAGATCCCTGCACCAGTTAGAACATCAACTCTACCCTCTTCGGTGTGACAAACACCGTGTGCTTGGTCAGCAAAAGGCGAGCACAACAAAATCTATTAACCACCTTCCTATCCCAGGATAGCCCGTTTTCTAGGAAGATGGTGGGGGCTCCCGTAGGATTGCGCTTCCATTGCACCCCAAATAATTCAGTTATCATATCCATCCTCTCTAGATCTTCAATATTGCTCGAGGATGTGTACTCATCTGGGCCCACTGGTTGATTTTACACCCCAAAATACTCATTGATCTGCTCGATCGAAAAGTCAACTTTTACTCCCTGGACCATTGCAAATGTGGCTCCTGGGTTGTGCGAAACATAAGCATAAAATTCTCTTACCACCGTAGCATTAAACCATGACGGTGCCTTGGCCATATCCAGAATGTCTTGTATTCGTAGGGCTCGAGGCAAGATTTCATCGCAATCGTCCAAATCTACGCCCCATTCTCGAGCAACTGGTCTTCCGTTCCAATGCCCTCGGAACGACTCGTATATTTCTAATGAAATAAATTGCTCAACCCTATCTATCAAGGGGTTATCATCTCCATAGATACTCTAATAACCACTTGGACGAAGGACAGATCGGCTACGCTTAGGACACATCCTGGATGATAACAGGACCTGCAAATGATGTTGATTCTAGAAAAGGTACCCTCATCAAATTCCCCCCACTTAGACTTTGATCGTCCCGAACAAAGCATCAATAAGTCATTCCCCAAGACAACATTTTCCATGGTCAGATCATACTTACACAAGAAACTCGAGTCAACTCATACCATTCATGCTCATAAGGTATCCATTATTCACTACTTTCTATGAACCGAAGTGATGTGTGCATGTGCATGTGCATTTGGTTTTATCTATTCGTGGCAAGATTAAAGTTTATGCTAACTTCGCAATCTCAACCTACCAACATCAGTATTCCCACTTCTTAAGCCTCGCAATGGTTAAAGACATGGCGCAATAAGCAAGAGCTTCATCCATAAGGTTTTTGGACTTGGAGACCGAGAAAAATACTCGAAGCCTCTTAAAAATTGAATTTTTTCTCACATTTTCATATTTTCAAGCATTAACACATCTCAAGAAAGAAACTTGCTTTAAAAGTAAATTATGCATTGCAAGAATCTCCTTTCATGTATTGGTCAATAACATTGAATATTACCACAAGCACGAAGCTACTTTGGTAATGTTACTACAAGCCCAGTGTTTAACATTTTGTCAAAACACAGATAAATCTCAAGCTTATTACTCCGCTTAGATGGCTAGAAGATAGGAATACATCAACAGATAAATATCGACTCTAAGTCTACATAACCAGTCATCTACGCAATGTACACATAATTCTTCAGTTATTATAATTTGTGCGGTAAAAATCGATTCAAAGATTGAGTAATCGAATAATAAATAACTACTTGCAACAATCGGCATGAATATCCTTAAATTTACATTCACATAAGTATAAAATGATCACGTACTCATGCAACTTGGTTCCTTTCCTATCAATTCTTAGCTAGGAACTCACAATTCTAAGGGTACAAGATAAATAATATGGCATTTTTTCAATTTTTTACCGTTTCATTCAATTTTAACACATATCACATCATAACTAAGTCTCCTACCCCCCACTTAAACATGGCATTGTCCCCAATGACAAATAAAAATGAGAATTTAAGTAAAAGACTTAGCTCTAGAAACGGCTCTCAAGTAAAGGCAGAACATCAGAGTAATCCAAGCACGGCGTGGAGAAGCAAGTGAAAACCTGTTGAAGCAAACCAAACAGAAACTCCACGAAACCGTTAATAACATGTCAATGGAAGTTATAAAATAATATGGCAGTAATTAGATATAAAATATCCAAAAACAAATTAAGCCACTTTATTCCATACAACCAATGACAAGGAAAGCCAAAGAGTAAAAACGACTTGTCCAGACACGAATTCTAAAATATATAAAGACGCAAAAAGAAAAATACTAAATAGAAAGAAAGATAAACAAGCAACTAAAGATGGTAGTCTTCCTCTATAATCTCCACCGCCTAAATATTCTTAAAACCGGGTGGAGAAGACAAAAATCAAAAAGCATTACCCCATGTGGGAAAACACGAGGTTTACTGGATCAACCAATGTAAAAGAGAAACCTGGTAGGGTATAACAGATTGAATGAGACCTATTGGTAAAAGATAGGATCAGAAACTCGGCTCAGACGCTTCACGTTTGGATTGGATATCAACAACTTAGGGAGATGTAGCTTCTCCTCGAAATTACTAATAACCCAATGTATCACGTAAAAGTCATCACCGGCATCAACAAGGTCGGATTGGTGTGATATTTAGAACGAAATTCATCATCTCAAAAAGCCGGAATAGGCGTAAAAGTGTGAAATTTAAAACATCCGGTAGAAAGATAAATTGTATGTTGATCGAACCAAAAAACTTTTAAAATCTAGCTAGGGTCAGAGCTACACGTACCCCAGCTAGGATCATGAAAACCAAAATGATAAAAGATAATCATTAAAACTTAGCAATATTTCTAATTCCGCAACACAAGGGTATTATGTAAACAAAATGGAGGTTAAGAGTATGATGGGCAAGAAAAAGATATACATAAGGATGGTAAGAAAAGATAAAGGGTGGGTAAGAAATTGTGTTTTGGGTGGGTATTGGTTAAGGGATTGGGTTAGGGTGGGAGAGTGAAATAGATGGAAAGAAAGAGGGGGGATGAGAGAATGGTTAGAAATATGAATTGCGAGGTAGATTGGTGAGAGAATAGAAAGGGTTGAAGGGTAAAAAAAAGTATAAAGGAAAGGATAAGGATAGTTGCAGAACGAATTGCACACAACTTTGGATTTTCACTCGGATCGCCATTCTAAAAAGTTTTGGGGGTTGACCAAAAAGCGTTCATGTTTGCACCAAGCATTCTCTATTACATTTTCAGTGATTCTCAAGCTCTCTTATTGCTTCCATCTTAAGGTTGATTGCTAAATTTCCTTTTCTTTAGCAATTTCTCGACTCTCCTACGGAACTCTATTTCACGTGGCCTATATTGAGTAAAAAAGTTTTGCGCATCCTTAGCCCAATGGCCATCGAAACACGGCAAAATAAAAAACCTCAACATATGTCACGTTACTCTTATTTGAATCAAAGAAAACGAAACCTAAAAAGAAATCCTAAGGGTTTTAAGGAATTAGTTCTGAGTTTAAAGTCCTCAGCTCGACTCTCCAAAAATTATCCTTGTCAGTCATCTTTCATAGCTTGCCAGACTTTGACCCTTTGAGCACTATATGAGGTGGGCTCGTCGCTGTTGCGGATTAATATCCTTCCCTTGGTTGTGAGACCTAGGAAACGACATTCATCCATACCATTTATACAAAGATCTTACCTCGGCTCACGTTTTAGGAACTAGTGAATTCTATGAAGATTTAGTCCTAGGGACCCATTTTAATCACATCCTCTATAATGCTGCTTCATTATGCTCTCTCAAAACTCAACGTCTTCTTTAGATTGCGAATGCTTAACTACACAAATTGTTGCTCCCGTGGCCACTAGAAGCAATCTCATGCATATGACAAGGAGATTTTGACAGAACTATGAGGAACTCTTTATTCACTGCATCCTTCAACTACTACAAGTTTCCCTACACTCGCTAGATGAGACAGATATGGGGCAGAACCTTCGGCACTAATAAAATTAATCTTACAAACCAACTCTGGGCTAAGATTCATACTCAGGTTCATGTATAGGCTAACTTATATTCAAAAAAAAAAACAAAAGATAGTAAAACATAAGCAAAAAAGGTAATACCTTGCCTTCAACATTGTACCATGAATAATTCGAACCTTTTAATATTTATTATCTCGGAGCCATCTTGGTGCTTTAAAGGTGTTGCTTCCATCACTTTTCCCATCGAAGATTCGTAGCTCCACATGTTGCTGGGTTATTTTCTCAGCGCCCACAAAAAATTACTGACTCAGATTATTTCTTCTCTGGTTTCTGCAAACAGAAGAAAAAGAAAACGGACCATAGACTGATTTTAACATGGTTTCCCATACTGGTATCAGACCTACGGATTAAACACACGGAGATAAACAGACACGCGAAATTCCAGAAAACTAAACCAGGCTCGCTGGCGGCGAGAGGTAGTCTCACTGGGAGCGAAGCCAGCTGTTCTAGATTCTGGAATTTTTACACAAAGAAGACAACCAGAGGGACTCAAAAACATAAAAACAGACTCTAAAACAGAAAACTCGACATGAATGAAAAACTATTTATATATAAAATTGACCGTTGGTTCCCCGGCAACGGCGCCAAAAACTTGATGACGTAGATCAAGTGATAATAAAATACTTGACCACCATAAACCAATAGTAGAAAGAGGACTAGGTCCATCGTAGTATAGCTATAGCGAATCAAGGTCGATCCCACAGGGAACCAATTATGGATCATTTATATACAAACAATTAATCATTCATATCAAGGTCATAAAGCGGTCTACGACCAACGAAAGACAAGAAAAGATAAACGACACGACTTGACACAACACATAAACAATGTAATTAACCTCCCCAATTATTATGTTGTCGTTTGGATCTAGAGATTCTATATAATTAAGCGATACTCGACAACTATAAATCCGATTCGTATTTCTTTTATATTGGCTACGGGAGTCATCCCCTAAACTAGATCTAGCTCCGGGTAGGCCATCTAGATCACTATGCTACATTACGTGACTTCGCTTTTTAGGCCTCCATCTCGTATGACTTGCACGCTTACAAAACTAGGGATGCCGATATTAACCGTATTCCTCACCTATGCAACATTCCTGTGATTAGGCGTACTTCCTAAGCGATCGCATCAGTCTCCGTCCCATTAACACTAACCTTTTACGTATCATGTTAATCTACGATTTACATATAACTAGGTGCTAGCAATTCCCAAATATAACACAGATCTAGATCTCGCTGAAAGTCCCGGAAGATTAATTCATGAGCCGACCTAGGAGCACTATATTGGTATTTCCTAATAATACGCTAATTAAAACAGATGAGCAATGTAGCCGTAGCCATACCTACTAAGATAAGAAATTCTAGGTGGACATTCACACCATAAAGACGTGGCTAGATTGACTCGGCGAAAAACTAAATCTTAGCGTTTCTCTATACTTATCGGATAAAATAGAAGTTCATAAAGAAATTATATAGATCTACTAAAAACATGGCTGTCGATCATACCAAAGTCATCTATAGGTCACTGGATAACAGATCTGGGCGTGTGGATCCTTATAGACAAGGAATCCCCACTGCCTCATATCGTATCCTTATATCTACATCGTTCGGTGAAGAACGAACAACCTCAAACGATAAACAATAATTGGGGAGACATAATTACAAAGAACAAAGAACAAATAAATACAAGAACTTACATAATTGCAGAACTTGTAAAAAACTGCTCTAAGAAAAACTGAGGATTTTATTATAAACTGAGAGAAGTGTATAAGGTGTCTTGTGTGTGTATGGCGTGTATGATATGCCTTTATTTATAGGGGTTCAAGCTAATTAAGAGATATACTTCAAAATATCAAAACAGATAAGAGATAACTCTCAGCCGATCAAAAAAGAATAATGCGCCCCCCCCTTCCATGCACATCCTCCATTGGCGCCACTCTTCGGATTGGTTCGCCGGCTCTTGTCATGCCTTACTCCTCTTTTCGTGCTTATCCGATCTTTATCTTCAATATATCCTAATTTTCATGGATTTATCTTGTAATTTAATTTATCCATTTGTAATTATCCTCCAAAATTATCTCAATCTATAAAATAGATATTTATCCCAAAGTAAATAATAAAATAAAAACGGATAAATACCAAATTATATAATAAAAATGGATAAATACCAAAATATATTTTATAAATCATATAACATTAAATAATCAATATAAACATGTGATTCATTATAAAATATATATTATTAATCTCGAATTAAGGTCAACGTTGATGACTTTTACGGGTATAATTTGACCGTCATCACCTACTATAGCTGCAAACAACTTCGAACTAAAACCCGCTCTTATTCAGATGGTTCAACAAAATTCATTTGGGGGGTCGCCTATAGAAGACCCTAATCTGCATCTAAAGGTCTTCCTCGAATATTGTGATACCCTCAAAGTGAACAACATCACTTCAGATCAGATCAGATCAGAACCATGTTGTTCAAGTTTTCCCTGAGAGATAAGGCAAGAGCCTGGTACCACTCCATACCACCAGGCACAGTGACTACTTGGGATCAACTCTCTCAGGCATTTTTAGCCAAGTATTTCCCTCCCTCTAAGACAGTTCAGTTGCGGAATCAGATTAAAAGCTTCACACAATCAAATGAATCCCTTTATGAAGCTTGGGAGAGGTTTAAAGAAATGTTGAGAAACTGTCCTCACCACGGGTTGGAGAAATGGCAATTAGTGCAGACCTTCTACAATGTGCTGGATTATAGAGATATAATGGATATAGATGCTGCGGCAGGAGGTGCACTTCATAACAAATATCCTGATGATGCATACAATCTGATTGAAGATATGGCAACAACCAGCTCCATGTGGTCTGGAAACAAAATGCCCAACACTTCAAAAAAGGAGGCAGGTAAGTATGAGGTAGACACTTTGACCCTTCTTTCTGCTAATGTAGATGCTCTTAGCTCTAAATTTGATAAAATGAATGTGAGTGCTTTAAGCTATGCAAAAGTGCCTTGTGAAGTTTGTGGTGTGATTGGACATACCGCTCCAGAATGTCAACTGCTTACCCAACCCCATGAGCAGGTTAATGCGTAAAACACTTTCAACCAAAGGCCTATCAATGATCCCTTCTCGAATACCTACAACCTTGGTTGGAGAAATCACCCAAACCTCTCATATAGAAACAACCAGAATGCAACATCGCAATACCCTCCGGGCTTCCAACCCAAGGCACCCAACCCATCTCCTCAAAAATCTAATCTCGAAATCTTGATTAAAACCCTCATGGTGAACCAAACCAAGCAAAATGAGGAGAACCAATTGATGATTAAGGCTCTAACAACTAAGATGCTAGAGAACCAAATTGCTCGACAAGCAACTGCTTCCTCTAGTGCTCCCGGAATACTACCAGGAAAACCCAAACTTAATCCTACAGAGCATTTTCAGGCCGTCAAGTTGAGGAGTGGAAAAGAGTTAGATGACCCTAAGGTGATGAATAGTGAGAGCAAGGAGGGAGAGGTAGAGAAAGGTGGGACAGACGAGTCTATGGTAGAGGCTACCAAAGAAAAGGAGCCAGAACCGGTGCCTAAATATATTCCCCCGCCACCTTATCAGCCACCGGTGCCTTTCCCACAAAGATTGGCCAAATCAAAGCTTGATAAGCAATTTGGGAAATTCTTTGAGGTTCTGAGGAAGCTCTATATTAATGTCCCATTCACAGATGCCCTTACACAAATGCCCACATATGCTTAGTTTTTGAAGGAGATTCTATCCAATAAATTGAAGCTAGAAGACCATGAGACTGTAGCTTTGACCCAGGAGTGTAGTGCTATCATCCAAAATAAACTACCTCCAAAGCTTAAGGATCCGGGTAGTTTCTCCATTCCATGTGTAATTGGCAATATGGCTATAGATAAGCCTCTGTGTGACCTTGAAGCTAGTGTAAGTTTGATGCCCCACTCTATGTATAAGAAACATGATCTTGGTGAGTTGAAGCCCACAAATATCTCTTTGCAATTGGCTGATCGCTCCGTCAAATATCCGGTGGGTATCCTAGAAGATGTTCCTGTTAAAGTTGGCAAGTTTTATATACCAGTGGATTTCGTAGTTCTTGAAATGGATGAGGATATCCATATCCCCATTATTCTTGGTAGACCGTTCCTTGCCACTACTGGGGCTACTATTGATGTCAAGAATGGAAAGCTTACTTTGAGCGTAGGAGATGATAACGTTGAATTTAGTTTGCCTAATGCTCTCACTTGCTTTTCTGTTGAGAATGTTCGTTGCCGGATCGATTCTGAGGAACAATTATTGGAAAATACCATTAAAGAGGGGTCAACTGACCCCGAGGAAGATGAGATACCAAGTGAGGATGAGCAAGAGGATGGAGAAATTGATGATAAGGCCACTGAGGGTCAAGATAAGAAGAACGATGTTCTTCCACCTTTTGATTATGAGAGAGAGAAATTTGATGCTCAAGTTGATGCCCAATTTTGGATGAGGATAGAATTAAAACCACTCCCGCCGAACTTAAGGTATGAGTTTCTTGGAACAATTTCTACATATCCAGTCATTGTAAGTGCTAGTCTAAATGAGGATGAAACTAAACAGTTACTTTCTTTACTTAGACGGTACCGCAAAGTGATAGGATATACCATCGGTGACATCAAAGGAATCCACCCCTCCATATGCATGCATAGGATTTTGCTTGAGGACGATTATAAGCCTTCTATTGAAGTTCAAAGACGCTTGAATCCTACTCTGAAAGAGGTGGTGAAGAAAGAGGTGCTGAAGCTTCTAGCTGCGGGTATAATATACACTATATCTGAAAGTGAATGGGTTAGTCCCACTCAGGTTGTACCTAAGAAGGGATGGTTCACAGTAATAAAGAATGATAATGATGAATTAATCCCTTCAAGGTTGGTGACGGGTTGGCGCATGTGTATTGATTATAGAAAACTTAATAAAGCAACCCGTAAGGATCATTTCCCGCTCTCATTCATTGACCAAATGCTAGAGAGGTTAGCAAAGCACTCATTCTTTTGTTACTTGGATGGCTATTCGGGTTTCTTTCAGATTCCCATACATCCAAGCGACCAGGAAAAGACGACCTTTACATGCCCTTATGGCACATTTGCCTAAAGACGCATGCCTTTTGGCCTGTGCAATGCCCCCGCTACCTTTCAACGTGCTATGATGTCTATATTTTCAGATTACATTGAGCATATCATGGAAGTTTTCATGGATGACTTCTCTGTGTATGGTACTTCATATGATTCATGTTTGAATAATTTATCTAAAGCACTACAAAGGTGTGCCGATGTTGATCTGGTCTTGAATTGGGAGAAGTGCAATTTTATGGTGTGAGTGTGAATTGTTTTGGGACATTTAGTGTCCGAAAGAGGTATTGAGGTAGACAAGGCTGTGATAGAAGTGATTGAGAAGTTGCCGCCACCTAACTCAGTTAGGGGAGTGCGCAGTTTCCTAGGTCATGCGGGCTTTTACCGTCGTTTCATTAAAGATTTTTCTAAAATATCTAAGCCTTTGACGAACCTTTTGCAAAAAGTTGTGGCTTTTAACTTTGAAGCAGATTGTCTTGTGGCTTTTAACAGGTTAAAGGGGGCACTAATTTCAGCCCCAATCATGCAAGCACTGGATTGGAACCTACCGTTTGAAATCATGTGCGATGCTAGTGATTATGCGGTTGGGGCAGTTTTGGGTCAACGAAAAGACAATAAAGCTTATGCCATATATTATGCAAGTAGAACCCTAGACGATGCACAGGTCAACTATGCTACGACAGAAAAAGAGCTATTAGCAGTTGTCTTTGCATTTGAGAAATTCAGATCATATCTCGTGGGTTCCAAGGTAATTGTTTATACCGATCATGCTGCTATTCGGTATTTATTGAGCAAGAAAGACGCGAAGCCTAGATTGATTAGATGGATTTTGTTGCTTCAAGAGTTTGACCTTGAGATCTGAGATAAGAAAGGTACTGAGAACGTCGTGGCGGATCACCTATCAAGGTTGAAGCAAGAAGTGAATCAAGAAGTTGATGAGGAGTTGCCTATAGATGATTCATTTCCGGATGAGCATCTTCTTGCCGTTTCTATAGGTAGTGCCCCATGGTATGCAGACTTCGTGAACTATTTGGTCAGTGGTGTCTTGCCACCCGAGATGAACTACCAACAGAAGAAGAAGTTTTTTTTTTCTAACTTGAAGAAATTGGGATGAGCCTTCTCTATATAGAAGATGTGTTGATGGTATTTTTAGACGGTGTGTCCCTAAGGAGGAAATTGTGGATTTTATTGGCACTCTTCTGCCTATGGAGGGCATGCTAGTACCTCAAAGACCGCCGCCAAAGTCTTACAATGTGGATTTTATTGGCCCACGCTATTCAAGGATGCTAAAAATCTCATGGTGAGTTATGACAGATGTCAAAGAACGGGTAATATATCAAGAATGAATGAGATGCCTCTTAATAATATCCTGGAAGTTGAGATCTTTGATGCATGTGGGATAGACTTCATGGGCCCGTTCACATCATAACTAAGCAATAAATACATCTTCCTAGCGGTTGACTATGTATCCAAGTGGGTCGAAGCAATAGCCACTCCCACCAACGATGCTAGAGTCGTGGCCAAGTTTTTAAATAAGGTAATTTTTCCAAGGTTCGGGAAGCCTCATGTTATAATAATAAGCGATAAGGGAACACACTTCATTGAGACTAAATTTGAAGCCCTTCTAAAGAAGTATGGAGTGCATCATAAGCTTAGCACGCGGGCTATCACCCCCAAACGAGTGGGCAAGTTGAGATTTCTAATAGGGAGGTCAAGACAATCCTTGAAAAAATAGTTAATCCATCAAGAAAGGACTGGTCTATGCGATTGGATGAGGCCTTGTGGGCCTATAGGACGGCCTATAAAACTCCCATAGGTATGTCTCCATTCCGTTTGGTGTATGGTTAACCGTGCCACCTTCCTGTCGAGCTTGAACACAAGGCACATTGGGCAATCAAGGCATTCAACAACGATATGAAGAATGCAAATGAAAGAAGACTACTCCAATTGAGCGAATTGGATGAGATAAGGTTGGATGCCTATGAAAATGCCCGGATCTACAAGGAAAAGACCGAGCAATGGCATGATAAACACATCTTGAGAAGGGAGTTTAAAGAAGGCGACCTTGTGCTCCTATTCAACTCTAGGTTGAAACTATTCCCTGGAAAGCTAAAATCTAGATGGTCCAGACCATTCCACGTTCGTAAAGTCTACCCCTACGGTGCAATTGAGATATGGAGTGACTCCACGGGCACATTTAAGGTAAACGGGCAAAGGCTGAGGCACTACGTTGCGGGAGAGCCACTCAAGAAGAGCTCCACGTATTTGGACTCTCCCTCTGCAACTCCACCATGAATTGAACAGGGGTCGAGCTAATGACCTTAAACAAGCGCTTCTTGGGAGGCAACCCAAGTATTTTTTTATTTTTATTTTTATAGGATTTGTTTTGGTTTGGTCTTGTCTGTGTCTGTTTTGAAGAGAGATGGATGTGCGCAAGTGGTTATTGAAGACTCGTGCATGCAGAGAAACAAAAGAGTTTTGAAGAATAGAAGATCACGCCTAGGATGTGATTAAGGACCATGAGTGTGGTATCGAAAAGGAGAAAAATTTCTTGGCCGTAAATCAGATTTTGTCACACCGAAGGTGTGACGATGATCATCACTATGATGGGGAAGAGGAGAAATTGTGGAGACATAAACCAGTGTGTGTCATACCCAGGGTGTGACACACACATTTTCTCTTTAAAAAAAAAACAGTAGCTATCACACCTTGGGTGTAATGGTGGCAGTTTTTTTTATCACTTGTGCTGCAAAAAAAAAAAACTTTAAAATTTCCAAACCCTTTTCCCGTCCCAGCATATACCACATTATCACATTCTATTTTTTTTAATTTTTTTTAAATTTTTTTTCCCTTTTTCCTTTTTCTTTTCTAATCTTCTTCTCCCAACACCAAACTCTTCCCCCCCCCCCCGATCGCCCCTGCAGCATCGTCCCCTCCCCATCACCCCCCTTCATCATTTTTTTTTCTATTCTTCCTCTATTTTATTTTACCATCTTCTTCCACCAATTCACCTCCTCAACAACATGGGTAAAGCCAAGGATTTTCAAAGCACTACTACTCAACATACACCACCAAGAAAAGGGCCACCACACAAATCCGGTGATATTGTCGGAGCTCCGATTAAGGTACCTTTTGGCTCACCTATTGCTTCTAATTCCGTTTTTTCGTTCTCCCCACCCCAAATCCTTCCCCAAACTGTGAAACCCATCCCCTGCCGCCCCACAGACACCCTACCCAACCGGAAACAGCCAATTCCGCCGGTCATCTCCCCAATTCCGCCGGTCAACCCCCTCTTCAACCCAATACATCCAAAACTTTCACCACCACCTCCTCTCATGAACCTATTAGCCAAAACTCCACCACTCCCACTAAAAACAATCTAGCCACCCAAAAAAATCCATCTAGACTTGCCACTCATCCACCTAAGCCAACAAGTACCTCGGAAATTGCTTCTCCACGTGCCAAAAGCGTAAACATGATGGTGCACCTTCTTCAAACTCTAAGTCCAAAGCAAGGGCATCAAAAGTTGACCAACCACTCTCCACGAAGTCAATGAAGTCCAAGCCATCTACCAAGAAGCCCACCCATCCCCCATTGGGACCAAACAAAGAAAAATCACAAACGGTGTTACCCACACGGTATGCGGATCCATTTGCATTATCTACTTTGGGTATGGTTTCGGATTTCGAATGGCTATGTACGCAATTAGGAATCACTAAATTAATGATGAATCATTGGCCCACTTATGTTGAGCTCACACTCAGTTTTCTAGAAAAGTTTACTTGCCAAATCACGAGGGGTGCGTTATGTGACGAGGGTCACATTACTTTCACAATCTTTGGTATGGACTATGCACTTACTTTAGAAGAGTTTGCTTCAATTTATGGCTTACATTTTGAGGGCCCTCGGAGTACCATTCACGAGGACTCATTTCAAGAGAATTCATTTTGGAAGCTACTCACTACACATGAATCATTTAAAGTCCACCTTCATCTTTCTACCTCTATTGTCCATCCATGCCTCCGTTACTTTATGCGGGTATTAGCTAACACGGTTTTTGCACGGGGTGAACTTGATAACTCACTGAGATTAGATGAATTGTTTGTCTTATGGAGCGCTTATAACCCCCTAGTGCTTGCATCACCGCGTTCTTGGCTCAACAATTCAAGAGTATTGCGACTTCCAAGCCGAAGATTATCCGTATCGGAGGCTTGATCACACCCATAGCCGAGCACTTTCACATTCCATTGGATGGCCTTCACATTGCCCCGGGCACCAACACACTTAAGCTCGGCATCTGTGTTGCTATGCAGATTATTCATGAAACCCCATCTGGCTATTGTGTCAAGTATGACGCGGATCATGTATTTCCGCTACCCTATTCAGAGGAATACTCCATTCGTGATCCAGCCAACTGGAAGCGGCCCTATGATTATATTCCTTCGATTCCTACCAGACCTGCTGAGGAGACTGCCACTACTGAGGGTGATCCTATTGATGTCCCGGCTATATTATACACTCCTTCTATCGAGGCGGGACCTTCTGCACCTCCTCCACCGGTTGCGCCTTCCCCTGATGTGCTTGGACAACTTCTTGCCACCCATCACCACATGCAGTCTGAGTGGGCTACACATTCAGCTATCTTGACAACACTTCAGTCCCAGCTTCAAACACTGACTGACATGGTGGCAACACTGCTTTCACGATCTGCTCCTTCGGGTCCACCTGACCCCCTTGTACAGTGATTCGGTGAGTCTTTCCCCTTACCCCGCTTGTTTTTATTTGGTACATTGAGGACACTGTACGCTTTAAGTGTGGGGGAGGGTCAATTGCGTACGTATCTTTCAACTCTGCAAAATTGATATTTCTATTTAGAGTCTTAGTCGGTGTCAGGCGAGTCAGTTGTGTCGTTTTGTATTGATGGTTTTGGTGATCACACATAGCTACTTTAGATAAGATTTGCGATGCGTGAAAATTGATATAGTTTGTTCTGACAAGAGAAATGCATGACATGGAGTGAAAAATCCTTTTTAGACTATCATGTATAAAAGTGCCATTATTTTCTTTTGGAAACAATAGAGTCCGAGTGAATAGACAAATAACCTGGTGAGGTATTTTTCCGGCCATATGACTGACCACTTCAGTCTCACCCTAAATTTGTGCGTATTTTCTCTTCCTTGGACTTGTTCCTTTAGAACTTGTGTTGAGTCTTGTTGATGTTGCCTTGGTATGTGCAAACACATAGAAATGATTGAGGCATTCGTTTCTACTTTCCACCACATTATATACCTTATACCTTTTGAGCCTTAATCTTTGTTACACCCTTTTTTTTCCCACTTTACCTTACTTCACCACATCATACACTGAACAACCTGAAAAAGAGGCAGCCCAATTCCTTTCACCCAACCTTAGAACTAACTGGGTCATGTGGCTATCAAATTTCTTGTACTTAGTATTTAATGATCAAGCTTGGGGGAAATCCATATTGTTACCATTTGTCTGTTTCTTAGATTGAAAAAAATGACAAAAAAAATAAAAGAAAAGAAAAATATATGAGAAAAAAGAGAAAAAATAATCAATAAAGGAGGAAATCAAAAAAAAAATAAACCTCCTAAATATTATTTGTTCTATTTCTTAGTAATAAAGAGGGAGTTGTATCATTATTCTCCCAAAGTAGAGATATCATCCATTGTATTCTCTTTTGTTTGGAATAAAGTCTAGGACCCCATTGACTTGTGTGATGTTGAAGTTTAATAGTCATGTGTCTCGCTAGCTCTAATGGTTTTGCCGTCTCTTATACATTTTCCTACACCTTTCACTTCCTTTTTCTTACTTGGGTTGTCCTCACCTACCATTTTTCCCCAAAGACCTTATGATTTATGTGTTGCACAAAGCCTTGGTGATTTATATGAGACGATATACAAGCATATAGTAGGACATTTTCAATGGAATGACCTTGAGAGTTTAGTCACCTCACAAATATTGAGCGTTGAGTGATTTATCCCGTGAGGGTCTATCTTCTTGGTCTATGTTGTTTCCCATTGATAATTATCGTTACTTTTGCTCCTGATATGATAAAAAGGATTAGTTAGTCTATATCTTGTGTTTTGAATGCCGGGATGAACTTTATTAATGCTCGTGTGTTGTACATCTTTGTCTATTTGTATGTCATGTGTGATCTTCTTAGTCCGTCTCGTCTTGAGTCTTTTTGTTTGCTTGGGGACAAGCAAAGTCTTAAGCTTGGGGGAGTGATAAGTTCCTAAAAAGTCAAATAATTCTAGATGTTTTGGACTCAATTTGGTGTCGTGTGTTGCTATTTTGCGATGTTTTTATCCTTTTTGGGTGAGATTACTGCGGATGATTGAATTATTGCAGGATGATTCGAGATTAGAAGAAAAATGCCCAAAAAGCGGAGCTAAAGTGGAAGAATTCAAAAATCAGCCTCTGTCACACCCAGGGTGTGACAGTTTCCAGAAATCTGATCCTGGCCAACAAAATGTTCTGATTTGTGGAAACTTTCACCAACGTATTTTCCTTCAAATTGGTGTGTTTTTCAATGCAAATGAGGATTCCACACACTAGAAGAGTCCAAGATTGATAGATATTTGGTTTTTAGAGATTTTCTTGATTAAATTAATTATGGAAACTTATATTATGATGTAATTATCCCTTTTATACTCAACTAAGCCGTAAAAATCAACATTCACGCCTCCCCATCAGTTTTTTTAGTCGAATTTTTCCTCTTTTCTTCATCATCTTCTCCCATCCCCAAGAAAAAGGATTTTAGGTTCAAGAAATTCAAGAACAAAGCTTTTTCGAGGTTTGATTATTTATGCAATACTTTGACGGTTTCTTTCTCTCCCTTTTCTCCTTTTCTTTATTTATTTATTTTTGTTGTCAAAGGATGTATTCTATGATTGAATCTTGGAATCTTGATATGGAACGTGAGTAGATATCAGTTTCTAGGATTAGGAGAGCCCGGTAAATGAATATATGAGGTAAAGATTCGATCTTTCCTATTATTATGAATCGATATGCTTGTGTATTGATTTTGGTCTGCTATTTCGTATGAATTTATGAATTGATGGATCGAAAGATGAATTTCCATAGGTTTATATGAAGAATTTATTATCAATTAGGTGATGGACTGTTAGGTGAAATTTAATTGATAGGTTAGAACCCTAATTTCAATCAAGAAAATTCATGAGAGCGAAAGTTAATTGAAATTTCTTGTGACAATATGAATAATGATGTTTTAATGGGTCTAAATTGATTTAATGAGTGAGAAATCGGATTTAATATTAATTTAGGCACGATTAATAGTAGTTCGAAAGATTATTGTTAATCACTTTTGATTATTCGTCAACATAAGTAAATATTCATAGTAAATGGAAAGGTCGTTGTAAAAGTCATATATTTGCTACCGTGGTAATCCGACATCCTAGAAGTTCTTACAACTTGATCTCTAGTAATTTCTTGGACTTGTGTTGAGTTTAAATAGGACCTTAGTTTTTAGTTATTTTATTACTCAAAACCCCTAAATTTGATTAGTTTAGCAAACATAAATTGATAACTATTCGGTGATTGTCCCAAGTCCCTGTGGGATCGACATCCTAAGTACTACTCGATAAGCCGTGTGCTTGCGGTAGCATTTAGTGATTAAAGTGAAAATTGAAGTGAGATTTTAATTAGTTTATTCGCAAAATGAGGTTGTGTACGTGTTTTGATTATGGTTTTATGAGTATTTGGATTGTGTTACGTTTTGCGATGTCTTAATGTGATGTAGATACATGTTGGAGGCTAAATTGATGATCAAATGTTGATATAATTCGAGCTAAATCGAGATAGAGATGAGAAAAGAAGGATAAAGATGGGAGAGTTGAAAGATGTTTAAGTGAAGAATCATTGAAGAAACCGGAACCAGGCACTTCATGGGGATTTTGTCCACACTTGTAGGCACTTTCAGGGAAAGTTGTCTTGATGAAAGTTGTAGAGGATTGAAATAGCTTTCCAACGCATGTTGAATCACCTCATTTGGAGCCCTAGAAGTGAAGTTATGAGCAAAATACTAGAGCAAGGTAGTGGACGGGCGTCCATAAAAGTGAAGCGGCGTCCGAGAATCGTATTTTACATTCGAGAGAGTTCGGACGCGTTACGAACGAGCGTTCATTCTCCGTTCATAGAGGCTGGACGAGCGTCCAAGATGGTGGACGGGCGTCCACGGCACCGACTCGGCGAAACCGACCTAAAAATCTATAAATAGGCGCGATTTCCCAAACCCTAATCATACAATTTTCGAACCCTAAACCCTAGGGGCGGCTTGGCTGCGTTTTTCCTTCGAGTTTTTCTCTAGTTTTATGCACTTAAACTTCTAGATTAGATTAGATAATTTCATGTACTTTTATTCATCAATTCGAGTTGTCAAGAAGATGCTAAGAGGCTAAACCCTCTTTGAACAAGCGTTGTGAAGCCTTCCTTCAACCATTCGGTTTTGATTCGTGATTAATCTGTGAGTATCTATTTCAAGTTCGTTTCTTTTATCATGTTTTGTATGTTTTATTGCATGTTTAATCGAAAGATGCTTGCTTTGATGATTGGTTATGTGATGAGAGTCATGTCAACCCTAGATCACCATGATAAAAGAATAGATCTTCGATCTAACTAAAACGAGAGTTATTAGATTGATTTTCTAGATTAGAAATTGAAAGATTTCACGCCTAGGTTAGAAAGACGTAATCTTTAACATCGAAAGATAAAAGATTAGAAAACGAACTCGTCTACGAGAGTAGGAGTTTATGCCTTTGATTAGGTGAATCACGACTTGAGTAGAGATCACGAATTAATCCGAATTAGAATTGAATGTTGATAGGATAGGTGGATCAATTGCTTGTTCGTTCGTTATAATTTGATTTTAATCCTTAAAACTTGAATTGTTTAGCTTTAGTTTACTTTTCTGTACTTTAGTTTAGTTTTGTTTATCGCTTTCAATCTTTCCTAGCTTTGGATTTCGTCCTCTGTCTAGTTTATTTTCAGCATGTTTGTCCAGTTTTAGTTCCCTGTTTAGGTTAGTTTTCGTGACAATAGTTAGTTAAAACAAAAGCTAGGATTCACATTCGTCTAGTTCCCCGTAAGATCGACCCGGCATTAGCCTCTACACTACGATCCTTGCACTTGAGGTTAACCGGTTTATTACTTGTTGTTTTGTATTGATAAAATCCGGGACAAGTTTTTGGCGCCGTTGACGGGGAACCGGACGGTTTGCCTAGTTTTTGTTTTATTTGTTTTTCGTTTTTCTGTGTTAGTTCAGTTCTTTTTTTCTTTCTGTTTTCTGCGTTTTAATCCCTGTTTTCAGGTCGATTCCTAGGAAGATTAACCTTTAAGTAGTTAGGATATTGGTGTTTTAGATTAGGGTTAAAGTTTCTGTTAGTGATTAGTTTTTTCTCCCTGTTTTTCCTGCTCTGTTTTCTTTACTTTTCTCTCTGTTCTGAAATCGTTTCTGTTCTTTTTCTGGAAAATTTTGCATATGAACGAGCGTCCGTACCTATGAACGCCCGTCCACTGTAAAAATTTCAACTCTGTTCTGTTTCGACCCCTCAGACGAGCGTTCGGTTTTCTGAACGCCCGTCCGATTCAACCTCCAGGCAGACGCCCGTCCAGGACCTTGGACGCCCGTCTGCCCTCCTGTTTCAGTGTCTTTTCGTAGGTAGGGTTTTTGTTTCTATCCTTTCTAGTTTCCACGTTGATTCGGTGACATCTAAGGTTGAATCATCTGACTCCACACCTTTCACGATCAAATTTTAGGATAAAAGGGTCCGTTTTAGCACTTGATAGTATTTTGGCCATAACTTTCGGCTCGAGTGTCGGATTGGCGCGCAGGACCCCAATTCGGAAAGCTCGTTCCGACGCCGACGACGTGGCAGACCGCCAGAGGCCGTCCGACACCATTTTCGAGGTCAAAATCCACTGTTTTCCCTTCCATTTTGGGCTCAGAAGATTTCAACACGTTTTTGGTGTTTCCTGTTTTTCTGTTTTTAAATGTTTCGTAGTTAAGTTTCGTAGTTTTTGATTCCTCTAGGTTTAGTTATCCTTTCCCTCTATCTGATCTGTCCTTTCGTCACTTTCTATCCTTTCTTGCTCAACACCTTGAGTTGGTGTTCGGTTTATGCAAACTCGTAGTCATAAGGGACCACTAATCTATTCCCCTGACCCCGAGCGGACCATAGTCCGACCCAATAGGCGGAGACTTCGTTTCGACGAAGGAAACGCTCTAGATCAAAGATTTGAGCAATATCTTTCAGGAGAAATCGAAAGAATAGTAATAATGGCAGCGGAAGATAGACGGACGTTGGCCGACTATACCATGCCCGGTACAAATCACCATCAACCCGGCTATCGTCATGCCTACCATTACTGCTCCAAACTTCGAGCTTAAACCCGGACTTATATAGATGATGCAGCATGCATCAATTTTCCATGGTTTCCCATCTGAAAACCCCCACACTCACTTACACACATTCTTGCAAATATGCGGTACTACCCGTATCCAAGGTGTAAGTGAGGACGCCATCAAACTTAAACTATTTCCATTTTCCTTACGGGGGGAGGCACTCGAGTGGTATCACTCTCTCCCTCTCGAATCCATCACTACGTGGGCGGAGCTCGAGAAGGAATTTCTAAGTCAATACTTTCCTCCTTCAAAAACAGCCCACTCTCTGAACGAAATCTTCACATTCCGTCAGCTGGAAAATGAATCATTCTTTGAGGCGTGGAAAAGGTTTAAGTCTCTCCTGCGAAAGTGCCCCCATCATGGCTTGCCAAAGCAAAGGCAAGTCCATACTTTCTTCAGCGGATTGACCGAGCTCACCAAGGGCATGGTCAATAGTTCCTCTGGTGGGGCATTTCTCAAGAAAACACCTAATGAGGGGTGGGCGTTGTTCGAGGACATTGCCAAATATAACTACGCCCCCTCTTATCAAGCCATCCAAGCACCTCCTCCCCCTCCCAAGGTCGAAGAGGTGACTATGCAAAGTCTTGTTGCCATACTGCAAAAGCACATGGCACCTTCTCAACTGACAGCCTCTCACACCGGCCCCTACCCGAGTTATCAGGCTCCTTCACTTTCACAGAACTCTCAAGTTCTGTATTGTGAAGCATCTTTGTCGGACCGGCCATATGACCGGCCAATGTCAATTTTCTTCCCCTCTCGCTCGGCAAGTCAATGCCGTTCATGACTATGGACAAGCATAATCCAATCACATGCCAAGTATGTGAAAGCATGGGGCATGCTCGCTCGCTTCGTCCCATGATTGGGCGAATGCGGAAGTCAATGCTTTCTCGGCCGGACAAATCGAGATTCAATAACCAATTCTCTCGGCGATCACGGTTTCCAAAACCAAGGGTTTAATCAATCTTCGGGATTTAATCCTAATTCGAACTTCAATAGAAACCCCTGGTTATAATCGAACCCAAGCTATAATTCTTCCAATCCACAAGAAAGGTTCAATCGAATTGGCCGACCAATTCTAATTTCGCATTACAAAGTCGGCCAAGCCCCATTTCCCAGAACTTTCAAAACTCTCAAGGCACCTCCCACCGGGACGATATAAAAGCCGAATGGAGTTCATTTCGGGAGGAGCAAAGCGGGACGATGAAAAGCCTTGAGAGGCAAATCGGGCAATTGGCTGAGCAGTTAGCCTCTAGACCGTCAGGGCAGTTGCCCAGCTTCACGGAAAAGAATCCAAGAGGCGGTCAAGTCGCTCAAGCCGATTTAAGCAACAACCAATACACTGACCTCGTGCCAATAATGCAATACGGTAAAGAGGAGGCCAGTGCGATGAACTTAAGAAGTGGTTCTCAAGTTGGTGGTCCCCCTGGCTTCCAGGGAAACCACTAGCCCCTCCTGCCACTGATAAGGCAGGAGGGGAAATTGAGCAACCATCATCCCCTCGGCTGCAGAAGGAAAATCAGGTGGCTGATCCCCTGATAGGTGAAAAGGTTGGAAATCCTCAGGTGGCTGCCCCCCTGAGGACTGAACAAGTTGGAAATCCTCAAGTGGCTGATCCCTTGAGGACTGAAAAAGGGAAAGAAAGTCAGGTGGCTGATCCCCTGACCACGAAAGCTTCTGAAAAGACGGTTCGGTGGAAGGATTTGGAAGACAAAGCTATCAGCGCATCCTCAAAGAAAGTCTTTTCCGAGAGTGATCTGAAGAAGCTTCCGTTTCCACCGAGGAAGAGCAACATTCCATTGGTTGAAGACAAAAAGTACGAGAAGGTGCTAAACCTTCTGAAAAATACTCAAGTAAATCTGCCATTATCCGAGGTCTTGGTAGAGATGCCTAAGTACACCAAATTCATAAAGGATGTTGTTTCTTCGAAGAAGAAGTTAGCAGAAATGGATCAGGCAATTGGTGAGGATTGTTCAATGATCAATTATCCAGACTTACCAATCAAAAGAGGTGACCCCGGGAAATTCGTGCTCACATTGCAGATGGGAGGCCTAGTCTTTCCAAATTCTTTATGTGACCTGGGTGCATCCATAAGCTTGATGCCATTATCTATTTGCAAGCAGCTGGGTTTACAAAGTCTTCTAGAACCCACTACCATGAACTTGCAGTTCGCTGATAGATCTTCAAAGAAAGCCTCAGGGATCCTAAAGGATGTATTGGTTCAAGTTGGTAGGTTTACCTTTCCCGTTGACTGGTATGTCTTAGATATGGAGAAAAATGAAAATGTCCCTCCGATTCTTGGAAGACCTTTCCTATCTACGGCTAGAGCCCTCATCGATTGTGATGGTGGGAAAGTAACTATCCGAGTTGGTGACCAAGAGGTGAGCTATAGCGTTTCTAAATCTATTCAAGTACCCTCCGGTTCTCCAACCGGCTTTTCCATTGAGGAGACGTCGATGACTTCAATGACTTCATGGATAAGCAAGTCTTGGTTTGTAGAAGCGAGAATATGAGCGATTGATCGATAATCGAATAATCATGGTGTGGTCAATCTAGACCGGTTAGCGGTGATTTTGAGGATGGGCTACGAGAGGAAGCTTTGGCGGTAGGGCCACTAAGTAAACTCAACGATGTTGAGTTGAGGAGTGGAGATCTTAAATCAAGTCTAGAGGAACCCCCGTAGACTTGGTTTTGAAGCCGTTGCCTAAACATCTTAAGTATGTATTTCGAGAGAAGGTGACAAGCTTCCTTTGATCATCTCTCGCAAAGTTTGTCTCGAATAGAAGAGCTTAAAGCGTTAAACGTCTTGCGCAAAAATGAGAAAGCCTTTGGATGGCGAGGTGGGAGATATCCGAGGGATATCTCCCGACATCTGTATGCACAAGATCAAGGCGAGGAGGGTGCAAAACGAGTTAGACGACCTCGAGAGAAGGCTCAACCCTCACATGCAAGAGGTAGTCAAGAAGGAGATCATTAAACTTCTAGATATGGGTATCATTTACGCCATTGCGACGGCGAGTGGGTTCCCCGACTCAAGTAGTTCCCAAAAAGGGTGGAATTACTATTGAGAAGAACGAGAAGGGAGAAGAGATAGCATTGAGGCTCGTTACAGGCTATAGAGTCTGTATTGACTACAGAAAACTCAATGAGGTCACAATGAAAGATCATTTCCCCCTTCCCTTCATAGACCAGATGCTTGAGCGTCTGGCGGGGCACGCATTCTACTGTTTCCTAGATGGATATTCAGGATACTTCCAGATACCCATCGATCCTATTGACCAAGAGAAGACCACTTTCACTGCCCGTATGGTACATTCGCTTATAGGCGGATGCCATTTGGTCTCCGTAATGCCCCGGCCACCTTCCAAAGGTGTATGATGGCAATCTTTGACGGGCTAGTTGAAAAATGCATGGAGATTTTTATGGATGATTTCTCGGTCTTTGGTCAATCCTTCGACGATTGCCTCGATAATCTTGATCAGGTGTTGTCTAGATGTGTGGAAAAGGACTTAGTGCTCAATTGGGAAAAATGCCATTTCATGGTAGATGAAGGCATAGTTCTTGGCCACAAAGTGTCAGCCAAAGGTATAGAAGTAGATAGGGCCAAGGTTGAAGCTATTGAGAAGATGAGTTATCCTAAGAATGTTCGGGAGGTCCGAGGTTTTCTCGGACATGTCGGCTTCTATAGGAGGTTCATCCAGGACTTTTCAAAGATTGCCAAGCCCCTGTCTACTTTACTCAAAGAAGACGTTACTTTTGATTTTGATGAGA
The DNA here is from genome assembly GCA_036785695.1 of Gentiana straminea. Classification (NCBI taxonomy): domain Eukaryota; kingdom Viridiplantae; phylum Streptophyta; class Magnoliopsida; order Gentianales; family Gentianaceae; genus Gentiana; species Gentiana straminea. Next base: position 195,369 of record JAVUPR010000247.1, read on the forward strand.
ATTGCAAGCGCGCGTTTGAGGAGCTTAAGAGTAGACTGATCTCTGCTCCAATTCTTATATCGCCAGACTTGAACCTACCCTTTGAGCTTATGTGTGATGCATCCAACTATGATGTTGGTGCAGTCTTAGGGCAAAAGCTTAATGGAAAGTTCCAGCCTATCTATTATGCCAGTCACACACTGAATCCTTCTCAAGTTAACTACACGACAAGGCGAAAAGGAACTATTAGCCGTAGTCTTTGCTATGGATAAGTTTCGTAGTTACTTGCCGGGTGCTCAAGTGATTGTGTGGACCGACCACGCCGCTTTGCGATATGTCATGACCAAAAAGGAAGCTAAACCGCGCCTCTTGCGTTGGATACCGACCCTCCAAGAGTTTGACGTTCAAATCAAAGATAAGAAGGGCGGTGAGAACGTAGTGGCGGATCATGTTTCTAGGGTGTTAAATGAGGAAAAGGATGAACCGGATGATATAGATCTTTACTTTCCTCAGAGAACATTATGTTGATAGACGGTTGTCCTCCCGATGTTCCATGGTATTCCTCCATTGTAAACTACCTTCATGCCCGTTATCTCGATCCCGAAATGTCTTATCAAGAGAAGAAGAAGTTCTTCTCTCGATATGAAATATTTCGTTTGGGATGAACCTTATTTGTTCAAGATCCGCAAAGATGGTTTGCTTAGGAGATGCGTTCCGGAATCGAGCAACAAGAGATTATCGAGCAATGCCATAGTGGACCCACAGGTGGTCACTTTGGTCCTTGGAAGACGGTTGCGAAGATCTTCCGGTCCGGTTTCTATTGGCCTACGATCTTTAAGGATACGAAGCCTTCGTAAAGCTTGCGATAGGTGTCAAAGAACCGGAACTCTGACAAGGCGTTTCGACATGCCTTTAAAACCCATCTTAGAGTGCGAAGTCTTTGATGTTTGGGGCATCGATTTTATGGGACCTTTCCCATCATCGTGTGGCAACAAATACATCTTAGTCGCGTTGACTATGTTTCGAAATGGGTGGAGGCAATTGCCACTCCTCACAATGATCATAAAACGGTCATGAAATTTACGAAGAAGAACATCTTTGTGAGGTTTGGATGTCCCCGTGCCTTGATCGGTGATGAAGGGACACACTTACGCAACCGACCTTTGGAAAAAGTCCTCGAGAAGTATGGTGTTCGCCATAAAGCGGCACACCATATCATCCGATGACTAGTGGTCGAGTTGAGCGAAGCAACCGAGTCTTAAGAAAATCCTGGAGAAGACGGTGAATAGTCATAGAAAAAGCGGAGTTTGAAGTTGGACGATGTACTTTGGGCATATGGGGATTGCGTATAAGACCCCTATGGGTACATCGCCATATCAAATGGTCTACGGGAAACCATGTCATCTGCCTGTCGAGCTAGAGCATAGAGCTTATTGGGCCACAAAGTTTTTAAACTTTGATGCCCAAACTTGTGGACAACATCGACTTCAGCAGTTACATGAGATGGACGAGTTCGGACTTCGGGCATATGAAAGTGCCGGGATCGGTAAAGAGAAGATGAAACTACTCCATGACGCCAAGATAAAGAAGAGAGAATTCCAGGTCGGCGAGCAAGTTCTCTTATACAATTCTAGGTTACATTTGTTTCCTGGGAAGTTGAGAACACGTTGGTCCGGTCCTTTTGAGATTCTCCAAATCATTCCTGGAGGTGTTCTAGAACTACGCGGTTATCCAGACCAACCGTTTCGAGTTAATGGTCAAAGGTGCAAGCACTACATTGGTGAACCTAAAGAAAAACCTTTGATTGTTAAATTTCTCGATATTCTCGGATGTGGTGTTCTAGAGGTCAATGAATTTGATGAGTTTTCATCCGATTTATTCTCCGAGAATGACGGTATTGGTTCATCGGCGAAGTTCTAGCGGGTAGTTGGGATATGGAGGAGTATGAAAGAGAGCAAAAGCTTAAACGTCATCGGAGGAATCGAGAGAAGAAAGAAATCAGCCATGGGGAAGATTAAACGAGTTTGGAAGGCTATAAAAGATTTTACCCCATGTGTTAGATGTTGTTTACGCAGCCACACTACGGACCGGAGCTTAAACGAGGTAGTGGGTGGCGGCGAAAGGTTAAATGGCCGATCCAGTGAGCTTCAAATGTGTCGAGCTAACGACGATAACCATTAGCGCTACTAGGAGGCATCCTAGATATCCCTTATTATATTAGTTTCTTTCTTTAGTTATTTTTCCTTGTTCTAGTTGTTTTACTCTTATTAGGATTGTGTTGTTTTTATCGGTCGGCCGTCCTAATCTTATACGGGGTCGAAGTGTTGTTTTGCTTATGATTTCCTCTTATCTTTATCTCTATCACTTTTGCGCGATATGGTTTAATCCCTTGTATCCCCGAGGTACGTTTTGTGTTGTTTTTCATGTATGCGGGCTATTTGCTATAGCACTTGTGAGGGTTCGGATGATGTCGGTTTTCCGGTGGATGGTCCACGTTTCATCGCACTTTCATCAAGCCTTTACGGAGTTGATACGTAGCACTTCCGGAATTGCCACTTTAGAACTACAATCAGCTAAGTTTCTCTTATTCTGCACAACATGAGGACATGTTGTTATTTAAGTGTGGGGGAGGGGAATGATCGCTATGTATCTACAATTTGCTTAATATATGATGTTTCTGTGCAAAATGGGGGCTTAATTTTTCAAAATTTTTCGACACTTTTGTTTTTGTTTTGTCCCGAGTAGGCAATACACGTTTTTGTTCGGTTTGTTATAGTCATTGATGCTGTATACCATATTTTCAGTGAGTTAGTTGTTTCACCAAGATTTATTTTCCACGTGCCATAGTGAATGATGAGCTAAGTTATAAAGCTATACCCCGTTTGGATTAGTAATTTTTGATTTTCTTATAAGTCATGTGCTTAGTGCTACGTATGTATCGTGAGATTTATGATAGTTTGTATTTAGTTCCGTAGTATGTTATACTGTGAATATCTAGAAGTTTGAATGTGATAAGTAACACGTAGCTAATGTCATTTGAAAAAGTTGAGTTAATAATGAAATCAATAGTGTGTGTCGGAAGCTGGTCGATGATTTGAGTGCGGTAAGGCATTATCTCGAAATGTTTTATTCCACTATGATGACCAAAAGCTCACGACGATCGAAGAAAGCGCTTTATGATTTGAGTAAGGTAGGGTATACCACGTATGTCCTATTCTCGCTATGACGGGCAATAGCTCATTCGATGTGTGTTTAAATGTGAAGTAATTAAATCAACTTGAAATTGGTTATGAAATGAATATAAGACTTAGTCTTTCGTTAATCTTATCCCAGGTATAAAGCGATAGATATGTTGTAGGGATTATCCCTCGAGTATTTCGAAAGGCCCTAGATATATTCGATCATTCTTCTCGGGATATGTCACGTTTGTAGGGTGCATCTTATGAGTGTCATTTATTGCTAGTCTACGAGGGGGTATTAGCTAGTTTTACTTTGAGTTCCTCAAGTTTGGATTTAGTGGAAGTTTTCTATGGCTATGCACACACACGATGGTGAACTTCTAAGTTATTGAATATATGTTATATGTGTTGAGGTGTCTATATTCTTTCCGAGCCTTTATCTTGTTTTGTTCTGCTCGGGACGAGCAAAGTTTAAGTGTGGGGGAGTTGTTAAGGGTGAAAAGTTTAAGTGTGGGGGAGTTGTTGGGGGAGCAAAGTTTTATATCGTTGTATTTTATGATGTTCTCCCCCATAATTCATATGATTTGCATAGGAAATGTGGTTTTAAATGATTTATTAAGCAAGTGAGATTTTAATTAGTTTATTCGCAAAATGAGGTTGTGTACGTGTTTTGATTATGGTTTTATGAGTATTTGGATTGTGTTACGTTTTGCGATGTCTTAATGTGATGTAGATACATGTTGGAGGCTAAATTGATGATCAAATGTTGATATAATTCGAGCTAAATCGAGATAGAGATGAGAAAAGAAGGATAAAGATGGGAGAGTTGAAAGATGTTTAAGTGAAGAATCATTGAAGAAACCGGAACCAGGCACTTCATGGGGATTTTGTCCACACTTGTAGGCACTTTCAGGGAAAGTTGTCTTGATGCAAGTTGTAGAGGATTGAAATAGCTTTCCAACGCATGTTGAATCACCTAATTTGGAGCCCTAGAAGTGAAGTTATGAGCAAAATACTAGAGCAACGTAGTGGACGGGCGACCATAAAAGTGAACTGGCGTCCAGAATCGTATTTTACATTCGAGAGAGTTCGGACGCGTTACGAACGAGCGTTCATTCTCCGTTCATAGAGGCTGGACGAGCGTCCAAGATAGTGGACGGGCGTCCACGGCACCGACTCGGCGAAACCGACCTAAAAATCTATAAATAGGCACGATTTCCCAAACCCTAATCATACAATTTTCGAACCCTAAACCCTAGGGGCAGCTTGGCTGCGTTTTTCCTTCGATTTTTTCTCTAGTTTTATGCACTTAAACTTCTAGATTAGATTAGATAATTTCATGTACTTTTATTCATCAATTCGAGTTGTCAAGAAGATGCTAAGAGGCTAAACCCTCTTTGAACAAGCGTTGTGAAGCCTTCCTTCAACCATTCGGTTTTGATTCGTGATTAATCCGTGAGTATCTATTTCAAGTTCGTTTCTTTTATCATGTTTTGTATGTTTTATTGCATGTTTAATCGAAAGATGCTTGCTTTGATGATTGGTTATGTGATGAGAGTCATGTCAACCCTAGATCACCATGATAAAAGAATAGATCTTCGATCTAACTAAAACGAGAGTTATTAGATTGATTTTCTAGATTAGGAATTGAAAGATTTCACGCCTAGGTTAGAAAGACGTAATCTTTAACATCGAAAGATAAAAGATTAGGAAACGAACTGGTCTACGAGAGTAGGAGTTCATGCCTTCGATTAGGTGAATCACGACTTGAGTAGAGATCACGAATTAATCCAAATCAGAATTGAATGTTGATAGGATAGGTGGATCAATTGCTTGTTCGTTCGTTATAATTTGATTTTAATCCTTGAACTTGAATTGTTAGATTAGTCTACTTTTTCTGCACTTTAGTTTAGTTTAGTTTATCGCTTTCAATCTTTCCTAGCTTTGGATTTCGTCCTCTGTCTAGTTTATTTTCAGCATGTTTGTCCAGTTTTAGTTCCCTGTTTAGGTTAGTTTTCGTGACAATAGTTAGTTAAAACAAAAGCTAGGATTCACATTCGTCTAGTTCCCCGTAAGATCGACCCAGCATTAGCCTCTACACTACGATCCTTGCACTTGAGGTTAACCGGTTTATTACTTGTTGTTTTGTATTGATAAAATCCGGGACAAAAATCACACAACACCTGGCCCGAGCCAAGACTACAGGACCAAAGCGACTAGAAAACTGCTGGCAATTGTACGTCGACGGTGCCTCTAATAAAAATAGATGCAGGGCTGGAATTGTATTATCCAAACCATGGACTACCGAGGAAATCAAGAAAGTGCTCCGATTCGAGTTCGAGGCATCTAATAATCAAGCAGAATACGAGGCGGTCCTAGCCAGACTCAAACTCGCAAGAGAAATGAGTGTGCATAACGTCGAGGTCAATTGCGATTCACAGCTAGTGGTCAATCAAATATCAAGAGATTATGAAACACATTGCGACATCCTGGGTAAATACTGTGAGGCGGTCAGACAGTTGAAAAAAGAATTCAACTACTATGTGTTCAAAAGGATTGATAGAAAGGAAAATCTGAGAGCAGACTTCTTATCCAGATTGTCAGAAGGAGACGAGTTCGTAGATCCGTCCATAATGGTTGAATACCTTGCAGCACCCTCTATTAAAAGTGACAGAGTGATGGATATAGACGAGCAGGTGCCACATCAAGGTTGGGTTGATGATATCCGGGCATACATCGAATCAGGCCGGTTACCGCTGGATAAAAATGAGGCTCGCTCACTTCAAAAAAGAGCGGCCAGATACACCATCTTAGACAACATCCTCTATAGAAGATCCATCACGAAGCCTTTACTCAGATGTGTCAACAAAGAAGAAAGCCAGAAAATTCTAACAGAATTGCATCAGAGGCGTGCGGTGGGCACCCCTCCAGCCGGTCACTAGCCTAAAAGGTCATATTTGCTGGATACTATTGGCCAACGATTCTAAAGGACGCTCAGACATTGGTTTGAACGTGCCCATCATGCCAAAAATTTGGAGATATACCACGGTTGCCATAGTAGAACAGAGCATTGTTATAACAGCATGGCCGTTCAAAATGTGGGGTTTAGATCTTATTGGTCCAATTGCAAGGGGAAGAGGCAACTGCACCCTCATTATAGTAGCAGTAGATTACTTCACTAAGTGGATCGAGGCCAAACCGTTGCCAAAGATAGGAGCTAAAAACGTGGTTTATTTCTTGCACGACCAAATATGGACAAGATTTGGCATTCCCAGAGCAGTGGTGTTTGATCACGGACCACAATTCAGAAAAGAGTTTTCAACTTTCTGCAAAGATTACAACGTAAAGCACTGGAAGTCATCAGTAGCCTACCCCTAAGGGAACGGTCTAGCAGAGGCTGGAAACAAACAAAAATCAAGATGCTCAAGAAAAGCGTGAGCCATTGTGCCAGGACCGGAGGATGGGTCGACGAGCATTCCGCCATACTATGGTTGCTCCGAACTACGGTGAAAACCCCAACAGGTCAAACTCCTTCCGCGCTTACATATGGCACTGAGGCCATGACCCCCATTGAGATGGCATTGCCAAGTAATCGGGTCGCAAAGTACACCTGTTGTCTGGATGCAAATCTTTCAGATCTAAACTCCTCTGGAGAATTCTTCACCTGGAATGCTGCTGGTGTTTTCACAAGGATTGATAGAGTTTTTGTTAATGCTACTTGGTATGACTGGAATATGGATGCTCTGGCTTTTTTTGACCCTCCTGGCCCTCATTCTGACCATTCACCTTGCAGAATTACCCTTTTTACTGATTGTGTGCCTAGGAAGAAGCCTTTTAATTTCTTTAATATGTGGTTGCATCATGAAAGTTATACTGACATCTTGGCACAGAGTTGGGGGCAAGATATTGATGGAACTGCAATGTACCAATTGTGTAAAAGGTTAAAAAGACTCAAAGAACCTCTCAGAACCTTGAACAAGAAACATTTTGCTCATATTTTAGTTAGGTCTGAAAATGCTCAGAATCTGCTTGGTATTCTTCAGTCTCAATATAATTTGGGGCCCTCTGACTTATTGGCTTCTCAAATTAGGGATCAGAAGAGGATATGTATTGGCTTGGAGGCTGCTGAGGCTTCTTTTTTATCTCAGAAAGCTAAAGGAGTTTATTTGAAACTAAGTGACAGGTGCTCTAAATTCTTCCACTCTATGGTTAAGAGGAATAATGCCAGGAGGCACATTTCCTCTATAAAACTTTCTGATGGTTCTTTTACTACTTCATATGACCAGGTGGGAGATGCTTTTGTGGATTTCTATACTGCTCTTTTGGGGACACAGGCTTCTGCTGTACCAGTTGATGAAGATGTGGTCAATGCTGGTCCTAAGGTTCCTGTTGCTGTTTCTGACCATTTATTGAGGGATGTGACTGCTGTTGAGGTCAAGGATGCCTTGTTCTCATTCTTTGATGATAAGTCCCCTGGTCCAGATGGATTCTCTACTGGTTTCTTCAAAAAATCTTGGGATATTGTTGGTGAAGGCTTCACTAATGCTGTGCTGGAATTCTTTCAAAATGATGCTTTGCTCAAACAGATCAATCATGCTGTCATAGCTTTGATACCTAAATCTACTCATGCTGCTTCTGTTGATGACTTTAGGCCAGTCTCCTGTTGTAATGTTACTTATAAGGTGATCTCTAAAATTATGGCTTCCAGGCTTTCTTCCTGCCGTCCTGATCTTATTGATGAGGCTCAGGCAGGTTTTGTAGATGGAAGGGCTATGTCAGACAACATTTTCCTGTGTCAGGAGTTGATCAGGCATTATGGAGTGAAAAGGGGCCCCTCTAGATGTTTGATAAAAGTGGATATCAAGAAGGCTTTTGACTCTGTTCACTGGTCATTTTTAGAGGCTGTTCTGAGGGGCTTTGGTTTTCCTGACAGGTTTGTGAGGTGGATTATGCTTTGTGTCACCACTACTTCTTACTATCTATCTATCAATGGTGAGTTGAAGGGATTCTTCCCTAGAAAAAGAGGTTTGAGACAAGGTGATCCTATCTCACCCTTTCTGTTTGTTATTGGAATGGAGTACTTTTCTAGAATGCTTAGGATTCTTGGAGAGGATTCTGAGTTTAATTTTCATGCTGGTTGCCATAACTTGAAAATTAATCACCTAGCTTTTGCTAATGACTTGATGCTTTGTGCTAGAGGAGATCCTATATCTATCACCTTATTGATGAGTTGTTTGACTTCCTTTGATGACTGTTCTGGTTTGACTGTTAATCTTTTGAAATCAGAAATGTTCTATGCTGGTTTAAGTGATGATAATAAGGAATATCTGCTTGATATCACTGTTAGGTGTAGTGCCCGAAAGACAATTTGTGTAATTGTTTTTAATAATGGATGATAGAATTTGTCTCATCTTAGTTACTTGCTTGGTGCTTGTAAAGTAATACACTGTTGTAAACCCTAAGTATATCTGTATGTAACCACTTAACTCAGTGTATGGATTACACGTGAGGATTGAGTTAGTGGAGATATGCTTAAACTGTTAGTCCGTGGTGAACTTAATCGAGTTTAGGGTCTCTTGATTAAAACACCAATAATGCGCCCGAACACCTTAGGGTGTGATAGTCTTATCCGGTTTGTCGGTGAGGGTACCTATGTGGGGCATTTATATATGATGGCATTCATATAGAATTGGATAGATTTAATCGAATTTCTCGATATAATTCCGTAATCGAGGAATCTTATTAAATCATTAGATGATCATATATGGATCAACCTTAATCCCGAGGTGATCACAGGGTGCTGCTTGTCTCGGGGTAGTGTTTGATGTGTTAGTTACGGTTCACTTAGATATGTGTTCCAAGCCACTTCTCATTGGCACTATCTCCTGATGAGTGAGTAGTTCTGATTTTCACAAATATGGAATCCATTCCTTCCTGCAGGAAGTAGAGAGACAGTCCCCTTATTTGTTAGCCTTAAGAAAGTGATCGATCCCGGGAGTTCATATTAGACTAATTGATGACTAGTCAGATATGTGAACTAATTGATCATCAGGGGGTTAATGGTAAATAAGGATAAAATATTCTGAGTCGGGTTCACGGAGACTTCCCACTCAGAATGGACAGTCTATGGAGGGTTAATCCGTATGTAATGATTATATCAATGGACGCTTATTCACTCTATGGGTTGAGTATAAGTATACATCTATAATCGGTAGAGTTCAGTTTCGGGTTTATGGTGGCGTAATCGCGGAATTAATAATTAATGTACTTATTATGTTCGATGAATAATTAATTATTGGAGCTACTGGTTATAGGTCCATGGTCCCCGATGTGGCTTCTGTAATTCGGACTAATAATCTTGTTATTTGGGCCTCAGTGATAATTAATTGGCTGGGCTAATTAATTGATATGCATGGATATTATTTAGTTGGGCTGAATAATATAATACACATAAAACACATTTTGTGTGGGCTTATTAACCCTAAGTGTGGCGCCATTTTAGTCTTCATTTAGCACAAGAATTAATTTTCTTATGTTATGGAAAATAAAAGATATTCTTGTTATATGATTGGTTGGATGACTTGTTATTTGATTTCCTATTGGTCAATACATGTCACAATTAGTCATTAAGGAAAATATCTATTTATTTTGTTTAATTAATTATTTATTTAATTAATTAAAACTTGGAGACCAATGATTTACTCTCCTATAAAATGAGAGTTATTCCAAGGGTAATTGGCAATGGAAAATTTCGACCTACACACTTGTAAAAGAGAGAAAAAATTGTTTTTCTTGTCTAGGGTTTTAGAGGAAGAAAAACTTGGAGTTTTTCTTGGTGTTGCATATCAAGGAGGTTCATTTACCAAGAAGGGTGTCCACCAACCGCCGTTTGGAGAACACATCGGAAGATCTTGGCTTCTCTTCCTACTATTTGTAACATGATCTTAACCCCCTTGTAGTAGTTTAAGTCCTTTAATTATGTATTGTGATGTATAAGTCGTGATCCATCCGCTACGCGTAGATCTAACTCGTTTAGATCTAAGATCCTGCATCATTCATGTGGTATCAGAGACAGGTTCCACGGTTTATATAGTCATAATCATAATTAAAAGATTTAAAGGAGTGGAATTGCATGTAGGTAAATTTTATTTATTGTTTTATGCATTGATAATGATTAATTGCTATGGTTGAAGAGATGGATTGGGGGTTGGCACTGTTTACCCGTTAGATCTATTGTAAACTCATATAAACGATGAAAATTCGTTCATATGAGTATAAGAAATTATGTAATTTATTTTTATTGCAATTTTAATTTCCAGAAAATAGATCTATTTAGTTATTTCGTTTTTCCCGTTGATCAAGCCGTTGAAACGACGATCCCTCCGGTCAGAATCAAGATTGGAAGATTTTGAACAATTCCACAAAATTTGGCGTCGATCGGAGTCCGTTTTGGTATCCATTCATTGCTGCAAAGAAGCTTATGTAACAGAAAAACGCAGGATTCACAGAAACCCTACCTGTGACTTCCTCGCATTTCTGGTAGATTTTGGACCGTTGAAACGCAAATCCAACCAGTCAGATCGATAAATATGGAGGTTTTGACGTGGTATAAAAATTTCAGGTCGATCGGGATTCAGCTCGATTCCTGATCGGCCTCGGGAAGTCTTTGAGGCGCTGCTGTAAAAGTCAGATCCAGCAGCAAGTTGGGCGGCTCACTGGAGAAAATTGACAACTCAAAGCTCCGATCCAACCGTCCATATTGAAGCCTGAGAAATGAAGAACAGATCTGGAAAGTTTCGTCACGATCCGAGTTCGTTTGGTTTCCCGATCATCGAAGAATTTGAACAGCTACAGATTATGTTAGAAAGTTTTAAACCCTGGTTAGGTTTTGGTTATTTATTTTCTAATAGGTTAGATACGGGGGTGCCAACGGTCCATCTCGGTGTTTATTTTCCGCACTAGAATACATGTTTAGATTGTATGTGTAGAACCGGAAAATTTCCATGACATGGATCATATCATGAATTCCACTCCATATGCATACATATAGAAATTAATTGAGGAATTAGTTAGGCATGTATAAAATACGCAATTAGTTTTAATTAATTGTTTGATATTAATTAGAAACTAATTAGGGTAAAAACCGAGGAACACGGGTTTTTTCAATCGTCAAGGTTGGGTGATGGATTCTCGGTGAATCCCACTCTGCGAAAGCATAAGGAGTAAAATCCCGAAACCTCGTGGTTAAGGTGTTGGATTCTCGGTGAATTCCACCTTACCTAGACGAGATTGCGTTTTTGTTCCGTAGTGTGTACGTGAAAGTTTGATGTTTAAGGATTGGATAATCACGGGCAAACATGGTTCGAAAGTGGTTTAACCACGGTTGGGTGGTCAACAGTAGCTACGGCTCGATCGACTTCACCCTCCACGTGTGGTGTTTGCACGGGGGTCTGGCAAGGCTGAGCCATCCGAAGAGCCACTACGGCTCAACGGAGCTCCCCTAGTCTTGACCCGTCCGACGGCCACATATGTTCCAACGAATAGGTCGGGTGGGCTAGCCCACGTAAAAAACAACATTTGGGCCAATGATTTATTGTTCCTTAATGTAACATCAAGTCCAAAAATGTGATCAGTAAACCCACCACTTTTTCAAAATATTGAGTGGGAGCGGAAGAGGCGACAGCCGACCCCACGGCCTCTACTGTTGACACAAGAAACGTGAGAGAATGGTGACGCCTCGTGCCGGCTTTGATTTCGGCCCCCTAAGGAAGGCCTTCACCGCTATCAAAATTCAAGGTTTGGTCTCCAAAAGGATAGGATTTTGGGTACTCGTCGGGTCACTGACCGACCCTAAGGCGGCACACTCGGGGTCTACCTAAAAATCTGAGATAGTAGGTCACACTCATAAAGGGTATTTTTGGTAGTACCTTGGCTGAAAAAGGAAAGGTGATTGACGATCACAAATGAGATGTTCGATTCTCAATCTGATCTTCAATATTAATCAAAACCTCTTTGACCTACCCTAAGGTGGCACTGAGGCATTGGATTAAATCATTGGAACGATAGGATAGACTATAAGTACTTAGTTTATGTTCCTAAAGTTTATTAGTAGTGTGTGATTTGGATTTATTTTCTGTCAATTTTATTTACAACTATTTATATATCTCTCTAGGGTGCTAGACTGCTAGTGTAAAATTGACTAGTAATGACTTCGTTAAAAAGTGGCAAGTAACTAGAACATTGTACTTATTGATCTTACATGCGATTAATTTTTCGGAAGAGATATTTCTCTTGAGCTTTCAAGACTTAAGTGACGTAAATAAGTATGTCACTGCTGTCACTCGTGTTGAACGAGAGACAACCATAGTTAGTTTGAAAGATGATTGGGACGATAAAATTCTTCTAATGAATTTTAATTGTGTAGTGTCTACACGAGAAATTTTCTAATAGAAAAAATTAGAGAATCATAAATTAAAGTGTCGCTAGTTAGACGGTATTTGGAACCGATAAACTGGTGGGAGCTTTTGTCGTATGTTTTTCTAATTTATTAGAAAATTAGTCCCACTGGGTAACGCTTTCATTAGACATCCCACAGTTCACGAGTAGTGTCTACTCATACGAACTGCTAGTTCAAAACTATTTCCTTTTAAGGAAAGTTAAGAATGGGAAAGAATGTCTATAAGTGTTAACAACTTAACTGAAGTTTTGAGCCTAAACCGAAACATTAAATAAATAAAGTATAGGATAAGGAATGTGATTTCGGATCACTAACCAATGAATCCTTAGCGATTTTCTTAACCGAGTAACTCGACTCGGAAGCTAAGTTCTTTGGAAGAACAAGAGAGCTTTACATTAACGATTAATAGAGTAACAATGGGCAGTAATTTCAGCTAGAATAGTGGGAGTGATATAAGGAAATGAATTTCGGATTCTATCCTTGAACATCACAGAAAAATTTATTTTTCTGTTTACAGATTCGTTGAAACAAATGGATTCACTTTCAACTCGATATATTGTTACCTCATAGAAAGTGAAAATGACATTTGTAGTACGAATCCGAGACTCGGACTTTTGTTTGATAAAGTCAGAAACACTAAGAAATGCTGAAAAGGTATATGTAACACATCTTAAACTGTTATAGGCGAATGGTTTCTGTATTAAGATAAACGACCCTTCAATATCTATTAATTAGTGCATATATCCTAGAGATAAGACCTGACGACTGGCTAAGGGTGATTCCTATCTCCCAGTCTAGGAACACTATCTCAAAAGAACAATGACTAAGTTTCCTTTCAATCGGGAGAGGGTAATAGATTTGAAGGGGTAACATAGCTTGTTCATCTTGACCTTCGGGGTCTAGTGAGAGATACAAGCTTGTGGGAGTTTTTGAGTGGTGACATTTTGTCTGATAACTACTCGAAACGCGATTTAGTTTATCAAAAGAATACGAGGAGGAGTCTCTGATTTTAGCAGAGAATAGAGTATTCCATGCTCAGAAATAGGCTATAGCATAGTCTTGGGACTGATGCTCAGCCTGCCTCCTAGTGGAATGTTTCTCACTGAGAAAGAAACCATAGACTTGCCCTATATAGTTTTTGATGTACTACAATACACTGCTAAACTCAAGTAAGATAATTGGTTGCAAAATAAAGGTTAACAATTATTATGTAAACCGAGAAGTCTACCTAGAAGATGCTAGTGAATTTATGGATAAGGAGTGACTTCGGTTCACACCACTTCCGTAAATGTAGGCATTTAGCATTTAATGCTTGAAGGTAGGATTTGGACATTTTGCGCATACGTTCGAGATTTTATTTGTTCGTGAAATGCCTTAATGAGACGAGTGAAGGTTGGTTATAAGATTCTTGAGATCAGAATGTGACAGTTCAACTGTCACAAGGCTTCTGATAGAATCTATAAGTAGCCTTAAACCTTGGAGTACGGTTACCCAAAGGTAGTTACTATCTGATTTAATCAGACCACGTCCAACATCGGTTGTTGGTGATTACACTGATAAATACTACTAGATCAGAATGTCAATCCACCCAAAACATAGTGGGAGTATGGTTTAACCGTTGACCCATTGTGGTTTTGTGGTTTTGTGGACATTATAGTCTGTTGGGGTGGTTGATGACCTATGACTCTTAGTGGGCTGTATAGGATTCTGATTATAGAGGTTGGTTTGAAAGCCTTAACCCTATGAATGGAGTTTTGATACTCCAGTTCTGTTCAGCCTCTTGTAGAACCACCTGAGTGTCTCAAGCCTAGTGGGAGTAATTGGATCTATGCTAAAAGAGTCGAATGAATAGGAAAGTTCAACTTTCAGCACAAAGCTGAGTGGTCTAGGGGGGATTCCCTAAAACGTAGAGAGTTAACCAGACCTAGAACTCTCTCACCACTCAGTCTTGCTAGATTTCGTTAGAAAGCAGAAAATATGAGTGATACCCTGAGACTTTCTTGCCAAAAAAACGGATTCTGAATTCATTCGGAACAGAAGGGTCTTGGTTAGAACAAACGGCAAGGTGACTGCCGGGGCTTATATCCTTTGTGGATTTAAGAGAACCTCTCGGTCATTTAAAGTCACATGTTTTAAAATATGTGGACTTGACTAGAATATTGATAAGTCTTTAGTAGACTGGATATCAATATTGGTAAAGTAGTAGTATTAGTGTTCATGAATGATAACACTAAAACGATTGGAAACAACATGTGTGTGCTATCTGAAGTCGGAAACTGACAGGCCAAGATTCTCTGGATGAGAGAATTGGACTATATTCTAAGAATTTAATTCGGTCAAATTCACAGGAATGAGTCATTGGCTATCCCATCCATCTTATTGAATGAGATGATCATGCATATACGTATGCAACATTCATTGAGAGTAGTCCTACCCTACCTCTCAGGAATGATTCTCCAAATCTTCGGATAAAGAGAAAATGGGATAGAGTCTCTCTTGGATAACGGCAAGTCAGGTTATAACAAGTCAATAGTAGTCGAATCTCGTATTCGAGCATTGAATAGCGGTTTAGTACGTCCTCAAGTATCTTTAGAGAACGAGGAATCATATGCTTGTATATTCAGGTGCAAACTTGAATATGGTTGACTACACTGATTCTGACTTGTAGTCAGATTAAGGATGATCATTAAGTTGATCTCGGGCTCAGGTTTTACTCATAGTGCTTAGAATTTCCTTTTTGGTTTGGGAGTAATTCCAGGTCTGATAAGCCGATATCACTTCATCGTGAAAACAGTGAAGGGATAGCTTAGAAGGATCTTCTCAGTCATAAGAAGTCAAAAGCATATTGAGAGAGAGAGTACCGCCTGATTGGAAGGACCGACAACGTTTCAATTTTAAAGATCGTCTCGAGTCGACAACCTAACTAATCAGTGTACCAAGTCGAGTGCTTGGAGAGTACGGCATTGATGGATATGTCTAATATGCTTTTAGAGCATGTGGGAGAGTGTTGTGAATAAGATGAGAAAGGCGTGATGCCCGAAAGACAATTTTTGAAATTGTTTTATTTAATAAATGAAATGATATTATTATTCATATTTATTATTCTCATATTCACCGATGTGACAATAGTATTTACACTACAGAAAACCCTAAAGTATATCGTTAATGTAATCTTTTAACTCAGTGTATGAGATATACACGGGAGGATTGAGTTAGTGAAGATGTACTTAAAATACAATTAGCCCATAGTGAAGTTAATCGAGAGTATTGGGTCTCTCCTTTAACGTGCTATTAATGCGCCCAGAACACAGTAAGTGTGATTGTCTTATCCGGACTTTCGGTTAAGAGAACCTAGTGGGGCATTTATATATGATAGATATATCATATAGGGCTGGACCGATTTGATTAGAGTTCTTGATATAATTCCATAATCGAGAAGTCTTATCGAATCAATGGATGATCATATTTATGGATATATCTTAATCCCGAGGTGATCACGAGTCAAGCGCTTGAATCAGTATGAGGTTTGACTTGACGGTTAAGGATTACACTGAGTCTGTGGTCTGAATTACCCCATCTTGGCATTGTATTGGATTGAGTGAGTAGTCTGTGTTATCACAGATACGGAATCCATCCTTCCATTTATGGAAGTAGATAGACAGTTCCCTTATTTGTTAATCCTAAAGGCGATCGATCGCGCGAGTTCATATTACACTGATTAGCTACCAGTGAGTTGTATGAATTAATTGATCACTAGGGGGTTAATGGTAAATAAGGATAAGAGGTTCTAAAAAGGGTTAACGGTAACTTCCCGATTTAGAATGAACAGTCTATGGAGGATTAATCCATATGTAATGATTATATCAATGGACGCTTATTATTATTCTCGTGAGGAGATAAATATAATCTTATAATCGGAGGAGTGTAGTCACGGGATTATGGTGGCATATTCCTGTGATTGATTTATCAAATATAATTATTCTGTTAGTAAGATAATTATTTATTTGATTTATCGGAGCCGCTGATTATTAGTCCATGGTTCCCCGACGTGCCTCCTAATATAGCATAGCTATTCTCGGACGTCGAATCCTAATAATATTAATTTAGTTCTTGTTGGACTTTATTAAAACGATATGTGAATTAATTGTTTAGTGGACTATTAAATTAGTTGGGCTAAATAATTAAATATGTGGAAAAGACATTTTTCATAATCTTGGCCCAATTTATGTGTGTTGGTCGAAATTAATTAGTGACTAGGTCACAAGCAATTTTCGCCCCATGTATTGATTTAGGAAACAAGAAATTGTTTTCTTGTGTATTAATAAGACATATGCATAAAATATTTATTGGATAAATATTTATGGAAAGAAATAAAGATAAATATTATTCTAGATTTGTTCTAGAATATTATGGAATTATCTTTTATTTAATGGGATTACTATAATTTATTTTGTATTAATTATTAAATCCTTGGAGGCTAAGTTTTACTCTCCTATATAAAGAGAGTTCTCCCAAGCCTTAGACACACAATGAAATTCGAATTCTCCTCTTAGAGAGAAGAAGGAATAAAATTCGGCCAAGGGGTTTAAGGGGAAAATCTTGGAGATTTTCCGGGTAGCATATCGGAAGGATTCGAGTCGAGAATTTCCTACCACCGGGAGTTGCTTGGATCACACGTACGGAAGATCGTGGTGCTCTTCACGCTTTCCTTCGTTCATCCTATTGCGGTTCTTCAACTTGAATTTTGAGATTCAAGAGGTATGTTCTACAACACCCTTGTAGATATAGATCTAGTTTATTTTATTACGTGTAATTTATAGATCTAGATCCTTAAAATCGCTTCCGTTGCGAATGATATTACTAACAGTGGTATCAGTCGCCATGGTGATCTATATTTATACGTATAAAATATTAGATCTAGGAGTGGTAAACATGTAGATTTTTTTTGTCCCAATTTTATTTTTTTAAGGGGCCGAAAATTTTATGTTTTATTTTTTATGTTATGAATGTCTTGGTTGAAGAGATGGATTGGGGTTGGTACTGTTTACTCGTAAGATCTATTGTAGCTCCTTTGTTTAGTAACAATTGAGCATAGGAATTGTATTTTATTTATGTCAATTTTCGAAATTTATATGTAAAAGTAGCATCTTTTATTGTAATTTTGAATATCCGGCCTGGAAAAGATGAAGATCTTGCTGGAAAATTGAAGATCAAGACGAAACCCAAGGTATGAACGAGGAGAAACGGATAAAATTTTATTAAAAACTGCTACAGGACTTTCTGCGACGCTGAAAAGCGTCGCCATAAGTCCTGTTTAATAAAAAAAAAATTTGCGGCTAGGGTTGTTTAATGCATGCGGCTGCATGAAATCTTTGGTAAACCTAATTTTTTTTTCCCATCTAATATTACTGCCGTTTTTGGAAAGAAAGAAGAAGAAAAAAAAATGATATATTTTTTTTAGAAAATCTTTTTTGGTAAACAGCCGCATAGCAGGAAAAAAAAAAAAAATTTTATTTTTGGAAAATAATTATTAGCATATATATATATATATATATATATATATATATATATATATATATATATATATATGATTAATTATAATAAATTGGATTTATTTAATTAAAAAGATCTTTTCTCCTCTCGGGTGTTCGTGGTTCGTGATCCGGCGGTTCGAGTTCAAGATTCGAAGATCAAGACTCGAAGACAACTAGATTGTAATTTATTTTTCCTAGGATATATTAGATACGGGGTACCAACAATCCATCTCGGTGTTTAAATTTTCCGCAATTTATTTTTTATGTGTTCGATCATAAAATAGATATAAAATCGGAATTGCCATGACATGCATCATATCATAAATCCACTCCATGCATACATGTAGAATTTTAATTTTGGTAATTAAAATAGGCATGTATACAAACTCATGTAATTAGTTGAAATTTAATTAATACGTGGTAATTAATAAATTTAGTAACTAATTAAAGATCCGAGGACGGGTTATGAAATCGTTAGGCCTTTCGGTGTGTGTTCTCGGTGAACCGCCTTAAAGCCCAAACGAGATCACGTTTTCAATTCGTAGTGTCTACGAGATTGAATGATGGTAAAAGAACAATAAATCTTGGATAAAAACGGTTCGCTTATAGGTTGGGTGGTCAGGCGAGCTAGGCTCGACCGACTTAACCCCCTCTAGTGTGATGTATGCACGGGGGTCCGGCAAGACTAAGCTACACCGGAGAACGGATGGGTGATTCCTTCTTATCTCAATGGGGCTGTCTTGACCCGAATTCGTCCGACTGTCACATATGTTCCAACGAATAGGACGGGTAGGCTTGCCTACGTTACCGACACCATTCGGAATCCTTGATTTGATGTGCTTTTATGTTAACATCAAAAAGACGTGGTTAGTTAACCTACCACCACTTCCAAATTATTGAATGGGAGCGGGGGAGGCGACAGCCAACCCCACGGCCTCTACTATAGATACAAGTAAGTGAGAAAAGGGTGACGCCTCGCGGCGCTTTGATTTCGTCCCCCTACGGATGGTGTTCACCCCTATCAACATTCATGGCTTGGTCTCCGAAAGGATAGGATTTCTGGGTACTCGTCGGGTCACTGACCTATCCTACGACGGCACACTCGGGGCGTACCTAAGAGATCCGATATAGTAGGTCACACTCATCATGGGTATTCTTGATAATATCTAGGCTAAAAAAGGAAGGTAGTCAATGAATAAAGGGATGTTCGATTCTCGTGGGATGTTCGATTCTCACAAGTTATTCATTGATGAGATTGTCTCGATTTAACCGTCATATCTTTGACCTACCCTACGGCGGCACTGAGATGCGAGGTTAAAACCTTGGAATGGTAGAGTAGACTTATTTTTTAGTTTACAATTCCTAAAATAAAATAATATAGTAGTGTTAAACTTGAATTAATATATGTCATTTTATTTACAGCATTATATCCCTTACTAAATTGCTTAAATTTTATAATTGACTAGTATTGACTTCGTTAAAAAGTGGAAAGTTACTAGGACGTTGAACTAGTTAATCGATAATGCAATTAATTTTCGAAAGAGATATTTTCTCTTAAGCCTTTTAAAAATCAGAGTGACATATAGGTATGTCACTAGTGTCACTCGTGTCAAACGGGAGACAAACTTAGGTGATTTCGGACTTTAAAATTCTTCTAGTGAATTTTGAGTGTGTAGTGATTACACGAGTAATTTTCTAATTGAAAAATCAGAAAATCATGAAGTGTTACTAGTTGGACGATATTTGGAATCGATGAACTAGTGGGAGCTTTATGATTTGTTGTTTTTCTAGAACATTAGAAAAGTGTAACTGACTACACACGTAACCGTTCTAATTGAAAAACCGGAAAGTCATGAAATGTCGCTAGTTGGACGATATTTGAAAATCGATGAACTAGTGGGAGTTCTATGATTTGTTGTTTTTCTGGAAACATTGGAACTATATACGAAAGATTCTCTAATCGAAAAAATTGGAAAATCATAAAAAATAAAGCATTGCTCGTTAGACGGTATTTGGAACCGATAAACTAGTGGGAGCTTTAATGTTATGATTTGTTGTTTTTTCTGGTATATTAGAAAATCCGAGAAGTCCCGACGAGTAACACTCGAAATAGACATCCCACGGTTCAAGAGTAGTGTCTACTCAAATGAACCGCTGGTTCAAGACTGTTTCCATTCACGGAAAGTCAAGAATGGGAGAATATGTCTAAAAGTGTGATGTAAACCGAAACTCGTAGGATCGTTGATTAAAGCACAGCAAACGATTCTGCAATGAAAAGTATATTTTTATGGCTTTTTTAATATATATAACGAAAATAACAAAAGGATATGTAAATACTCCATCTCAGAATATTTACTACGGTGATCCCATCTCAGGAACACCAACCAATTACCCCGTCTCAGGATAATCGAAAGAAGTCCAATCTCTCGAAAACTTCTTGAAAGAAACCCAATCTCGAAAGTTTCTTATGATGAAAATTCAATCTCGAATTTCAACCAATATAGTTTTTTTGATTCAATCATAAGCTACCTATTCAAATACAAGGAAATGCCTTATATAGGCTACGGACTCCAAGTACAATTGCCATTTTAGCAATGTGGGACAAAATAACAATAATTAAAAATAATAAGAAATATAAAAGACAATTAACCAATGTGGGATAATAAAAGACTAATTAAAAGTGGTATCAAAAGATTTCTTCAAAGACACCCTCTGTTTCGGTCCATATCCGGAGCTTTGGTTGTCCAAATATTGCGAGCCATATATGGATTTTATAGTCTTCAAAGAGATCTACAACTTTCATCAAGGACATAAATTCATCCGGATAAGTTATAATTGTGAAAACAGCTCAAAACCGTAGCAGATCTTCAATTTCCAGAATGTCACCATGTATCACATCATTCCCTCTCCCTTCGAAAGGATTCGTCCTCGAATCCACCTGGATCGAACACGAATATTTTGCTTCCATACGTCCACTCAACCACAGAGAAACTCAGAATCACAACATCGCAAAAACATGGAATGGCGCGAGTGGAGAAATCAGCGACAACAAAATCCAAAGGGCGGCAATGCTGTAAATATGGATCCTCATATATATGTGGCGTGTTTAACGCCTTCAAATCAGCAACTAAAATTGCCGAGTGCACCTTTGAACCATCGGATTGGACCGGTTCGGTCCCCGGTTGGACCACAATCGATTCAGCAAGCAAGCCCACGGGCATAGTGATTGGGTCAACACCAACATCCACCTTGACGTCGGCAATCTCGTCTGAATGGTCGGGTACCGGGAAAGGAGAATCAATAGGAGCAACTGGAGAAACATCATTAGTAAGGGCATGAGGAACCTCAATGAACTCTTCCGTGGCTGAATCAATAATAAGAACGTCTTCCTCCTCGTGTACCACAGCCGTAGGGGGTTGGGAATAACTCGTGTATTCGATTGAACACGTGAAGGAGAGAATTTGGGCGGTTTGCCGCCCACGCCTTCTTCACGTGTTACAAAATCCGTGATAAAGAAAAGGTCATCGTCCTCCTTCCACTGTGCGTCTAATTTCCTCCAACGTTCTGCACGTTTTAATTTCCGTTGTTCTGCCTCTAATTTCCGTTGTTCTGCCTCTCGTGCAGACTGAGCAATATATCCCTTCAAGAGTTGTTCAATACGTGACAATCCTGTTGCAAAATTATCATGCCAATGTTGTTGTTCCTGTATGCGTCTTTGCTCTGCGAAGTAGTCATTTTGTTCCTTGACAAATTCAGCGTCGGCCTTCTTGATAGCAGCCGGATAATCCAGTTCGGGATCATATTCCATATAGCACTCATAACCATTGTAACGTAACATACCACCTCGACCCAACTTCATCTCGATAATTAGGGTTCCCGAAATTATTCAGCAAAAATCTCTCTTGGCCGCCTCCTAGGGTTACTTGGATTTCAAGAACGCAGCAGATGATTCCTCGCAAGAACAGAATTTCAGGACTAAAAACGCAGATGTTTATGAACAGCTAGGGTTGCGAAAATAGCAGCAAAATTCAAAGATGTAAGGAGCTTTTGAGTGCGGCTGCAATTAGGTTCTTGGTGCTCAAGAACGCAAAGCAGATTTCTTCCAATAAACGCAGCAACTTTAATCGCCAAACGGCAGCTTTAAACGCAGCAGCTTTACGAACGGCACTTATCACGACCAAACGGTATGGAATTCGGAAAAACACAAAGAACAAAACTTGTAGAGAACGAAATTTTGGTTCAGACTGTTAAGTTTCAGAATTTTTGGACAGGTATAACCCACTCAAATTGAATTCGTAAATAGATCACTCTCGGGTTACGGGTTTTGACAGAAACAGTCAACTAGGTGACGGCGACTATTGTGAAAAATCGGTCGGGACTCTGAAAAAACTCAAAGAATCAAAGTTGTAGAAAAATGAATTTCCTATGTTCTCACAAAATTTCATTCAATTCAGACCACCACAACCCCTTAAAAACAAAGTCGACTACAAGCTGTTCCAGAAAATCGAGCAGAATATTCCGATCCGAATTTGATCAAGATAAAATCCGAATTTACGAAAGTGCTAAAGAGACAAAAGACAGCCAATACAGAGTTCTATCTACTGGTAAATTTTGAGAATTTTTCGATATGATTTGAATAGGGAACGAATGGAAACAAAGTCGGACAGTCAGATTTCAAGAGCAGAAAATTAGGGTTTCGACCAAGAATAATATGTCACGCCTGATTTACCTCAATACGTAGGGTTCCTTGATGGACGAAGAAACGCAGCAGTTGTATCGTAATATGTAGCAGCAATTAGGGTTCAAACAGCGGCTGCAGTTAGGGTTCAAGAACGCCAGGAACTTTAAGAATACGCTGCAGATTTCTGTCAAGAACGCATCAGCTGTTGTTGCTTTAATCGCCTGATCTCTGATACCACTTGATGTAAACCGATTCTCGTAGGATCGTTGATTAAAGCACAGCAAACGATTCAGCAATGAAAAGTATATTTTTATGGCTTTTTGAATATATATAACGAAAATAACAAAAGGATATGTAAATACTCCATCTCAGAATATTTACTACGGTGATCCCATCTCAGGAACACCAACCAATTACCCCGTCTCAGGATAATCGAAAGAAGTCCAATCTCTGAAAACTTCTTGAAAGAAACCCAATCTCTGAAAGTTTCTTATGATGAAAATTCAATCTCTGAATTTCAACCAATATAGTTTTTTTGATTCAATCATAAGCTACCTATTCAAATACAAGGAAATGCCTTATATAGGCTACAGACTCCAAGTACAATTGCCATTTTAGCAATGTGGGACAAAATAACAATAATTAAAAATAATAAGAAATATAAAAGACAATTAACCAATGTGGGATAATAAAAGACTAATTAAAAGTGGTATCAAAAGATTTCTTCAAAGACACCCTGCTGTTTCGGTCCATATCCGGAGCTTTGGTTGTCCAAATATTGCGAGCCATATATGGATTTTATAGTCTTCAAAGAGATCTACAACTTTCATCAAGGACATAAATTCATCCGGATAAGTTATAATTGTGAAAACAGCTCAAAACCGTAGCAGATCTTCAATTTCCAGAATGTCACCATGTATCACATCAAAGTGTTAGTCATCTAAGCTGAGAAAACTTTAAGGCTGAACCGAAAAATTAATTAACTGAAAATCATAGGATAAGGACAGTGATTTTGGATCACCAACCTATAAATCCTTGGCGATTTTCTCGAGCTAAGTTCTTTGGAAGAACAAGGTAGCGGTGCATTTAACGATTAAAAGAGTAAACAACGGGCAGTTAATTTTAGCTAGAATAGTGGGAGTGATATAAGGAAATGAATCTCGGATTCAATCCTTGGATATCGCGGAAAATTTATTTTCAGTTTAAGATTCGTTGGAACGAATGGATTTACCTTCTATTCGATAATTTGTTTGTCGTATAGAAAGTGAATATACCATTTGTAGTACGAATCCAAGACTCGGACTTTTGTTTGATAAAGTCAAAACCACTTAAAACTGCTGAAATATGTATATAAAACACATCTTAAAGAACTATTAAAAGCAATTGATTTCTATATTTAGATAAACGCTTCTTCATATTCCATAGTTAGTGCATAGTCCCTAAAAGACAAGACCGAAGGCGGCTCGGGGTGATTCCTTTCTCCGGATCTACGGTTATATTGTCTCAAAGGTTCAATGACTAAGTTTCCTTTCAATCGGGAAAGAATAATGGTTATTAAGAAGTAACATAGCTTGTTCATGACGACCTTCGGGGTCTGATGAAAGATGCAAGCTAGTAAGAGCTTCCGAGTAGTGACTTCTTGTCTGATAACTATTCAAACACTCCGGAAAGTTTATCCAAAATATTTTGAGGTTTCTCTATTTTCAACAGAGATAGAGTATTCTATACTCAGAAATGGGCTATCACATAGTCCTAGGGACTGATGCTCGGCCTGCCTCATAGTGAAATGCTTTCACTAAGTGAGAAACCGTTAAATTGCCTTATATAGTTTTTTTAGATATGCTACAATACACTGCTTAACTCAATAAAGATATTGGAAGCGAAATAACGGTTTACATTGAAATGTAAGACCGAGAAGTCTACCTAGTGTATGCTTTGGAATTTACGGATAAGGTGTGGATTCGGTTCACCCCACTTCCGTAAATATAAGCATTTAGCACACGGTGCTTGAAGGTAAGACTGGGAATTTCGTGCATACGTTCGGTCAATGACCATTCGTGCTATATCTTTTAAACTATTGAGTATAAAGGTTAGATATAGGATTCTTGAAATCGGGAAGGGACAGTTATACTGTTGCATCCTTTCTGATAGAATCCATGATCAGCAAAACCTTGAACCTTGAAGTACATTTACTCAAGGTAGTTACTAACTGATTAAAATCAGACCACATCCAACATCGGTTGTTGGTGATAACACTAAATACTACTAAACTATATCAGAATTTCGATCCACCCAGAAAGTATTGGGAGTATGTTTTATCCATTACCCATTACGGGTTTCTGCGGACTTTGTAGTCTGAGGATCGATTGATGACCTATGGCTCTTTTGTGAGCAGTATAGGATTCTGATAATAGAGGTTGGTTTAATAGCTATAACCCTGTGAATGGAGTTCGGTACTCCAATTCTGTTCATGCTCTTGTAGAACCACCTGAGCGTCTCAGGCCCATTGGGAGTAATTGGATCTACACGGAAAAGAGTAGAATGAGTTCGGTATTGCATGATTTCGTTCAAAATCAGAAAATAGGGGTGATTCCCTGAGACTTTCTTGCCAAACAAACGGAGTCTGGATTCATTCGGAACAAAAGGGTATTGCCTTATGAACTTATGACAGGATGACTGTCAAGGCTTATGTCCTTTTGTGGATAAAAAGCAAACCTCTCGGTCATTGGAAGTCATATATTTCTACAATATGTGGATTTGACCAGGAATATTGATAAGTCTTTTGTAGACGGATATCAATTTTAGTACAGTAGTGAATATATACATATATTAGTGTTTGTGAAGGATAACACTGCACCAGTTGGAATCAACATGGGTGTGTTATCTGAAGTCAAAATCTGACAATGCCACAATTCTCTACAACAGAGATTTGGACAACATCCTAAAGAGTTTGACTAGGTCGAATTCATTAGGATCAGTCACTGGTTTCCCATCCATCTTATTGGTTAAGATGATGCATCTGTGTATGCAACATTCAACGAGGAAGTTCTACCCTATGCCTCAGGAATGACTCTCTAAATCTTCGGATCAAGAGAAATGGGATAGATTCTCTTTCTAGTAAGAGATGGTCAGGTTATTGAACGTCAACTTTGATCGAATCTTAGATTCGGCGGTTAACAAAGCAAGTTTAGTATGTCCTTTAGTATCTTGAAGAGAACGAGGAACAATATGCGGACATATTCATGTGTGAACTTGGATGTGTGTGATACACTGATTTTGACTTTAAGTCAGATTGAGGATGATCGTTAAGTCGATCTCGGGCTCAGTGTTTACTCTTGTGTTGAAGCTATTGCCTGGAGGAATCCAGCAACGCCAACTCGACTTTAACTAGTTGGGTGATTAGCGGCTTTTGTAGTAGCTAGAGAGGCGATATAGCTTAAGAATTTCCTTTTCATATCTGGGAGTGATTCTAGATTTGGAAGCCGATACCACATCATTGTGCAAACGATGAAGGGGTAGCTTATAAGGATTTTTTGAAATCACTAGAGGTCAAAAGCATATTGGGAAAGTACCATATGATTAGATGGACCGGTAACGTTTCGATTCTATGGATCTTCTCGAGCCGACAACCTGACTAATCATTAAGACCCATGACATTTAAATGTAGGTGCTCCCCGAGTCACTGACCTATCCTACGACGGCATACTCGGAGTGGTTATGATATGCTTAGTGGGTACTAGAATACGGGATGAGTCTCCATTGCTTTAGAGCAATTGGGAGATGTAGTTTGTTGTATTTTAAATAATAGGGTGTGGTCTAAAAAAATTAATCACATGCTTTCGTGCAAGTGGGAGATTGTTAGGTGTGATGCCCGAAAGACAATTTTTGTAATTGTTTTATTTAATAAATGAAATGATATTATTATTCATATTTATTATTCTCATATTCACCGATGTGACAATAGTATTTACACTACAGAAAACCCTAAAGTATATCGTTAATGTAATCACTTAACTCAGTGTATGAGATATACACGGGAGGATTGAGTTAGTGAAGATGTACTTAAAATACAATTAGCCCATAGTGAAGTTAATCGAGAGTATCGGGTCTCTCCTTTAACGTGCTATTAATGCGCCCAGAACACAGTAGGTGTGATTGTCTTATCCGGACTTTCGGTTAAGAGAACCTAGTGGGGCATTTATATATGATAGATATATCATATAGGGCTGGACCGATTTGATTAGAGTTCTTGATATAATTCCATAATCGAGAAGTCTTATCGAATCAATGGATGATCATATTTATGGATATATCTTAATCCTGAGGTGATCACAGTCAACTGCTTGAATCAGTATGAGGTTTGACTTGACGGTTAAGGATTACACTGAGTCTGTGGTCTGAATTACCCCATCTTGGCATTGTATTGGATTGAGTGAGTAGTCTGTGTTATCACAGATACGGAATCCATCCTTCCATTTATGGAAGTAGATAGACAGTTCCCTTATTTGTTAATCCTAGAAACTGATCGATCGCGCGAGTTCATATTACACTGATTAGCTACCAGTGAGTTGTATGAATTAATTGATCACTAGGGGGTTAATGGTAAATAAGGATAAGAGGTTCTAAAAAGGGTTAACGGTAACTTCCCGATTTAGAATGAACAGTCTATGGAGGATTAATCCATATGTAATGATTATATCAATGGACGCTTATTATTATTCTCATGAGGAGATAAATATAATCTTATAATCGGGGGAGTGCAGTCACGGGATTATGGTGGCATATTCTTGTGATTGATTTATCAAATATAATTATTCTGTTAGTAAGATAATTATTTATTTGATTTATCGGAGCCGCTGATTATTAGTCCATGGTCCCCGACGTGCCTCCTAATATAGCATAGCTATTCTCGGACGTCGAATCCTAATATTATTAATTTAGTTCTTGTTGGACTTTATTAAAACGATATGTGAATTAATTGTTTAGTGGACTATTAAATTAGTTGGGCTAAATAATTAAATATGTGGAAAAGACATTTTTCATAATTTTGGCCCAATTTATGTGTGTTGGTCGAAATTAATTAGTGACTAGGTCACAAGCAATTTTCGCCCCATGTATTGATTTAGGAAACAAGAAATTGTTTTCTTGTGTATTAATAAGACATGTGCATAAAATATTTATTGGATAAATATTTATGGAAAGAAATAAAGATAAATATTATTCTAGATTTGTTCTAGAATATTATGGAATTATCTTTTATTTAATGGGATTATTATAATTGATTTTGTATTAATTATTAAATCCTTGGAGGCTAAGTTTTACTCTCCTATATAAATAGAGTTCTCCCAAGCCTTAGACACACAAGATCTTGGCTTCTCTTCCTACTATTGGTAACATGATCTTAACCCCCTTGTAGTAGTTCAAGTCCTTTAATTATGTATTGTGATGTATAAGTCGTGATCCATCCACTGCGTGTAGATCTAACTCGTTTAGATCTAAGATCCTGCATCATTCATTCACTGGTTTAAAGGAAGGTTTTTTACCTATTAGATAACTTGCTATTCCTTTATGTGTTGTTAGACTGAATGTTGTTCATTATGATCCACTGTTTACTTCTTTTAGAAATTATTTTTGTGGTTGGAAAGGGGCTACCCTATCTTATGCTGAGAGGTTGCAGCTTATTCTTTCTTTTATGCAAGCGGTACACTGTTTCTGGTTAGGCATTTTCCCCATCATTGGCAGTGTCAAACTGAAGCTGTACCAGCTAAGTAGGAGATTCCTGTGGGGGGGGAACTTGTGATTCTATTAGAAATTCCTTAGTTGGCTGGGATGAGGTTTGTGTTCCCAAAAATGAAGGTGGCCTGGGGATATTTCAGTTGGATGCTTGGAACTTAGCTCTTCTTTGCAAAATCCTGTGGAACTTCCAATGCAAAAAAGACTGTCTGTGGGTCAAATGGATTGGTGAGGAATACTTGAAGACTACTGATATCTGGGATTATCAGGTCAAACAGGGAGATTCTGCCTTGGTCAAGGCTCTTTTTAGAATCATGGATAGGTTTCTGGATGCTTCTGGCTCTTTTTATGCTGCTGTGGATCTGATGAAGTCTTGTTGCACTGGCTCTAGAATTTGCCCTAGGCTAGCTTATGATTTCTTCAGGAGAAAGGGAACAAAAGTTTGGTGGTGCAAGACAGTTTGGAACCCTAGAGCTACTCCTAAACATTGTTTTATGTTGTGGATGGCTTTGAAAAACTGCTTACTTACTACTGATAGGCTGATGTTTGAAGACAAGACTTGCTCTCTGTGTGGACTGGTGAATGAATCTGTTTCCCATCTGTTTTTCCAATGCCCTACTTCTTATATGGTTTGGGGAAAAATCAGAATGTGGCTAGGCATTAGTAGGACTTTAGAGACTGTTGTTGGTTCTGTTAGATGGCTTGAGACCAAGTGCAAGGGGACTTCTTTTTGAAATGTGGCCAGATCTGCTTCCATCTCTGTTGTGGTCTATTGGCTTTGGCATATGAGAAACAAGAGAAGATTTGAAGGCATTTTGATGAAGATTCCAGATATCCTGCATTGTATTAAGACTCACATCTATTATATAATGCAGGCTGCTTTTCCTTTGTACACTTTTACCCCATGATGTTAGGGTTTTGTACATCTTTTGTGTTGTCTTTTGGTATTTGTTGGTGGCTGTTTGAGATAATTTTCTTTCTCTACACACCTAGGGACAGGCTCTGTGAGTTATGCTCTCATATGACCCCTTTTTGCAGTTTTTGAGTGTTGATAGGGGTTTAGTGGCTGTTGTTTCTGGTAGCATTTAACCTCAGGGGTATTATGCTGCTTGAAATCAACAAATCTAACCTCTTCTCAACATTTTGTAGATACTAGACTAGTTCTTCTGTTTAGGATGTAGCTCATGTAGTTTGCATACCTTGGTTTAAAATATTTACGTTTAACCAAAAAAAAAATTAAAGATAAGCTAAGCTAGAAACGTATAGTCATGATGTGTCGATGGCATGGAATGAACCCTAGATTGAGTCGGACTCATTAAGACAAACCTTTTAATAATAAACCTTAATTATGTTGTAGCTTATACTTCTTACTTTGTACATTGTACTTACCTCAAATGCATGTTTATTTATGTGTTTGGGGGAGAGAAGACGAACAGGTTGGTGAAGATTTCGAGGAGGAGTTTGATGACAACGTTTGAGGACGCCGGAGTTGAAGGCCTTGATTATTTTCTTTTTTTAATTATTTCATAGACTTGGACTATTGTTGGAACTTGTAG
This sequence comes from Gentiana straminea, assembly GCA_036785695.1. Classification (NCBI taxonomy): domain Eukaryota; kingdom Viridiplantae; phylum Streptophyta; class Magnoliopsida; order Gentianales; family Gentianaceae; genus Gentiana; species Gentiana straminea. The sequence continues at coordinate 225,488 of JAVUPR010000247.1, forward strand.
TTTACTTTCAGTATTTCTTTTGGATTCGTTGGTTTCCTTTTGGATGTAATAAGTATTACATTTTCCATCTTTAGTTATTTCTATTCTTGGATATTTGAAAAAATTACCCGAGTCTTTTTGCTTCCGTTTGCTTTAATTTGATACGACGTAGTAGAGGCTTATGTGTAAAATGAATTTATTTTATTTTATACGTGCCGAACGTTGCTTTTCCGGATAAGGACTCGTTGTCCGGGAACGGGGGGTTACAGTTTTGGCTCTAAATATAGAATCTTGAAGATTAGATCTTGTTTTGGTGTTCTAATTGATCAATTCGTAGTTTAGATTGTTGGAGACCTTTTATCACAATTAATTTAGGTTTAATTGTTGATCAATTAGGTTTTAGTTGAAGTTTGTTGAAGAGTGTTGCAGTCCTTCATGTGGTGTTGCTTGTTTTTCTTGCTTTTAAGGTAAGAGGCTCTTCCTAATGTTTAATTAAGGTTTTAAGGTCTTAAGGTTATGTTGCGGATATGATTTATGTTTAGAAATCATTCTAGTTGTTGTTTTGTAATACGAGGTGTTATGGCATGTTTAGAACCTATTTTGATGCTGTTTGGATGTATATTTTGGTGTTTGACTTTGTTGGCTTGGAGTAGAAATCGATAAAGTGCAGAAAACTACATGTAGTGCAGTTTTTGCCCAGTTTTGGCGCCCCCAACCCTTTTGGCCCCCTCCTGACCTGTTCAGAGAGTTTTGTGAACTCTCTAAAGTATTTTTGGCGTGCCCCAAAGGCTTTGGTGCCCCCAAACCTTAACAGAGAGTTTAGATGAGTCTCTGATGCATTTTGGCGCAAGCCAAAGGTGTTGGTTCCCCTAACACTGTCTAAATGTTGTTTTGAGTGCTTTAACCTACGAGATGGGTTCTAAATGTTATCTCTTGATCTAATAACACTAAATGAACATGAACAAGCCTTGGTTAAGCTTCTGATGCGTTTAGTTCCGGCACCAAATATACTCTTCAAGGGAGTTGATGTTCGGGACCGTCGGAGAGTATGATTGGCTTAGGCTTTGGTGAATTAGTATTCATCAATGTCTGTGTATGTGCTAGGCCTTGTCCGTGTCTAGTGGTCTGGGAAAGAGAGTAGTAGAAGTGAGGGATCTTTCTTGAAAAATACTTAGGTGGCTAGATAACAATTAATAATAAATGTACGTGTGTAGTTAAAAGACTAAACATCGTAACACTCTTGGTAAGGCAATTGGCTATATCCTGATGTGTGGGCGGTCAGATAAAGTGAATAACTCTGCTGGCCTATTGATGTATGATAAAAATATAACTATATTATATGACTTTTTATTTCGTATTTACGATAATATCGTATAAATTCTATAAAAATATATCAAAAAATTCATAAAAATCTAAATCGTTATAAATAGATATTATTGTTATAATTTTAGTAAAACTTATAGTTTTTGTGGTCAGAATTACTGTGGCTCGTATTTTTGACTGTTTCAGGGTACGTGTGATGAAAAACTGAAGAATTAAGATCGAAACAGTAGAAAACCGAAGACAGATATTTTTCAAAGTCCGGCCCGAACCGAAGAAGACCGGCCCGAGCCGGAATCTCTCTGCAATCAGCACATGGGCTCTGACACCAAATAATCTGCACTGTTTGACCGGCCCGCGCCGGTGCATGCCCGGCCCGTGCCGGTGCATGCCCGGCCCGTGCCAGCCTACTGCCTTGTCCTATAAATACAACTCATATGCAAAGTTGTTGAGAGTGTACCAATATATATATATATATATATATATATATATATATATATATATATATATATATATATATATATATATATATATATATATATATATATATATATATATATATATATATATTATCTTAATCTAGTTTCTAGTTATGTAAATACCGTAAAAGTCATTCTGCCGAATAATAATGTAGTATAAGTCTCGTGTAATACTTAGGAGGATTATCAAGGCTCGTTGTTGCTAAAGGAGTTGTTATTTCTGGAGAATACGGCTCTGACGCTACAATTGTAATCTGGTAACTTTTTAATGTATTTATGTTTGTTTATTTATATTAGTATCTATATATTAGTTATAATGATATTAGGCTAACTCTATATCTAGCCAAGATATGAAATTGAATTAGTTTTATCTTTTTAGGGAAATAGATGATGACTATGTTAAAATTGAATTAAAATCGATTATAATGAATCTCTTTCTATTTGCGCTTAATGAAAAGTTAAAATTGAATTAGCTACTCGATTTAACAAGAATCGTAACCTAATGATGAACTGACCAGAGAAGTTAGGATACGCGATCATGAATAGAAAGACTGGAAGGTAAAAATGGCCGCCTGACAAACGGAATCCTATTTCCTACCCGGGGGCAGATTTGTCCTAGAAAAACAAATCTTATTGAAAATTGGACTCAAGATATTATCACGTTAAAATCACCTGTTTAATTGAGCAATACTCAAAATACCGGCCGTATGACAAAACAGAGTTCCCGAGCTTGAGGATGACATTGGACAGAGGATTTTTGACGTATGACAATTTCATACGCTCGTGTGAGGAGGAGTTGTCTAGCTTAGGAGTACACCGGTTTATATATAATTGATTAACCTTAAAATAAGGAAAGGTCAAGCACATCTATTTCTACTAAAAAGAGATACTGATTCAGTAACATATCATTGGCTAGTTTCTAATAATATTACTAGTATTTATATCCTATATATTGTATTGGTACCTATATATATTTATATCTATATATATCTGTTTTAGTTTTATGCATTTATTTACTGTTTTAATTTTATTTACTGTTTTACGGTTACTGAAAAGGAAGAGGAAAAACTGCGACTTAGATTGAGTTAATAACAGCTTCTTGGTGTTTAACCACACTCTGAATTACCACACGTTTCCCTGAGGATACAACACCTGACTCACCATATTACACTACAATTTGACCCGGTACACTGCCGGTTAAGGATTGTAATAGCACTAGTAAAGGTCCTGTCAGCTTTCTGGCGCCGTTGCCGGGGAACGACGCTAATTCATTGTGTCTATGGTTACTACTTGTATTAGCTCAAAATTCTCGAGGATAAGTCAACACTCTTCTTATCACATTTCTTTTTTATCTTTCGTTGGTATCTACCTTGTAGGTAAGTTACCAATCTTTTTACTACTATCAATTTCGTGTTATTTTCTATTTTCGATAGTTGATGACCAGAAGCGGTAAGGCCCCACTCACTCCTTATAAGCCTGACATAAACACTTACGAAAGGCAGTTAAGAGTAGAGAGTAAATGTGGTCATACTAGTCAGGGAAATCCTGACGAATCATCGTCAAATCGAGAAACGAGAATGGCCGAAACTAGTGATGAAACACCTGAACAAGGGATTGCTCATGCCCAAGGACATGGACAAAACCTTAATCAGAATCTACCAATACCAAATAATCAAAATAGAAATAATCAGAATCAGAACCAAAATAATCGTAATAATCCTAACATACCAAACCCGAGACCTATCTGTGATCAAACCGTAAGGAGAAATCAGACTAATAATCCTATTCTTTTACCTAATGAAGGAGCAAATAATTTTGAAAGAAAATCTCATCTTTTTGGCCTGATTGACACAAGAGCCCAATTTCTAGGAGAGGATGATGAAGATCCGCATCATCATCTCTATCTTTTCGAAGAATTGTGTAATACAGCCAAAAGTCAGGGTGCTCATCGTGAATTAACGAGGATGTCTATGTTTCCTTTTTCATTAAAAGGAAGAGCACGAGATTGGTTTATGTCACTCCCACATCATTCATTGACTAGTTGGGAGGAGATTCAAACCGAGTTCTTAAAGCAGTATTTTACTCCTGGTACAAACTTGGAATTAAAGGTCGAGATTGCTAACTTTAGACAAGGATCTGAAGAAACGCTCAGGAATGCTTGGGAAAGATTTAAAAAAAACTATTAAGAGCTTGTCCCGATCATGGTTATTCCTTAGATATGCAAATCCAACTTTTCTGTCGTAAACTAAGGAAAGACTCACGTGCAGATGTAGATCATGCATGTGGTGGTTCTTTAATGATGAGTGAAGCCCAAGTAGTTTACGATGCTATTGAAAAGATTTCCAAAAATAATCGAATGTGGGAAACCGGTTCTAGCACCAGAAAAGTAGCCTTTGCAGGAGAATGTTCATCGAATACGGAAGTTCTAGCACACTTGGAGAATTTGAGTAGGAAATTTGATGGCTTACAAGCTAGTAAAAATGTAAAGTCAGAAATTATCATAACAAATGAATACTCGAATCATGATAATGTGTCGTTAGGAGTAGAAGAACCAGAAGTTAAAGGCTATTCGAGAGAAGAGGTAAGTTTTCTTCAACAGCATAGTTGAACAGCGCGTATTCAAACTCTTTTAATGCTATTAGAAGAGATCACCCTACTTTTTGTTGGTCTGAAAACCCTAGTAAGCAAGGACAACCACCGTATCCAATTCAGTATAAGAATTCATATAGTAATCCTGTTTATCAAGGAGATGCCGCAAATCAAAATCTACAATCATTACCTAGATCGTATCCACAACACACTACTCAAAGCATACTAGTCACCCAAAGTTCAACTCAACCTGAAGGAATTGATAAATGGGAGAAACAAATGGAAAATATGATGGGTGTAGTGTCTACTCAAGCTCAAAATATGGAAACAATGATGACTTCTATAGGTACAGTCACTAAGGATATGAGTACGTTTAAAACATCCATGAGTGGACATGATACCAGAATGAGAACTATAGAAGCATCAATTCGAAATATGGAAGATCACTTGAGTAGAGAAGGAGAACGTAAAAACAGTAGACCTCCAGGAGGATTACCAAGTAATACTGAAAGAAACCCGAGAGAGGTGAACGCTGTTGTTACCAGAAGTAGAAAACTCTGTGGGAATACTGAAGCAGAAAATTCAGGAAATAATGAAGTAAAAAATGATTAAAATGGTAACTTTATAAAGGAAAAGAACGAACTTGAATTTACTGATGAGGAAGAATAAATTATTGAAGATTTCTTAAGACAAAATAGTAATGTTGAACCTGAAAGTAAGAATGAGGAATGGGTTGAAGTCCCTAGGATTCTAAAAGATCCAATGGATAAAGACCTAAGAACCTTATTTAAGGAACATGTTAGAGAAAACAATACTGAAAAAAAGAAGGAAGATTTGCCAATAACCGAAAAGGGAAAAATTGATACAGAAGATGTTTCAAAGAAAAGATTGTATGATAATGAAACATGGCAACCAAGTAACGCTCAAAGATTTAAGGAAAAAGGAAAAGAGAAAATAACTTCAGAACCAAAGGTTATAGATTTGGAATCTTTACCTTACCCACCTAAAGATCAAATTAAAAAGATAAAAACTGATAAGAAGTATGCTCGTTTCCTTGATACTTTTCGTCATCTTCATGTTAATATCCCTGTTATCGAAGCTCTAGTTAATATGCCTGGCTATGGAAAGTTTCTGAAAGATATTCTATCGAACAAGAAAAAGTTAGAAGAATATGAGAATATTTGGCTTAATGAAGAATGTTCTGCAATATTACAACATAGGTTACCTCCTAAACTTAAAGATCCTGGTAGTTTTACAATTCCATGTGAAATTGGAGGATTTTTGTTTAAAAGAGTGCTATGTGATCTTGGAGCAAGTATTAATCTCATGTCTTATGAGGATTATAAGAAACTGGGTATAGGAGAGCTTACAAATACTGAAATGACTCTTCAAATGGCAGATAGATCGATTAAATATCCTAAAGGAGTCATCGAGGACGTATTGGTTAAGATTGACAAATTTTACTTTCCAGTAGATTTCGTGGTTATGGAAATGGAAGAAGGATATTCAGCGCCTTTTATTCTAGGTCGTCCATTTCTAGCTACAGGAAGAACGTTAATCGATGTTCAAAAATGAGAACTAATACTAAGAGTTAATGAAGACGAAGTTGCTTCAATATCTTTAGGGCTATGAATCATCCATACAAATCACCAGAATCATGTTCTTTTATAGATAAATTATCTACTATCTGTGATGTCAAATTACAAGATTATGAAGATAGACTAGAAGAATGTTTGGCATTATCTATCTATAAAGAAGATGAAAATGATACTGAAATGAGAGAAGTAATCCTTTATCTTAATAAGGGATTGTTTTCTAAGCATCCATGGCATAAGTATTTGGAATTAGAACTAGAAGGACCAGTTCTAAAACCTTCAGTAGAAGATCCACCCAAGAATCTGGAATTGAGAACACTTCCTTTAAATCTTAAGTATGCTTTTCTGGAAAATAATAATCTACTTCCGATTATTATTTCATCAACCTTAACAAATGAACAATAAGATCAATTACTAAGAATGTTAAGAAATCATAAGAAAGCATTTGGATGGACCGTGGCCGATATTCAAGGAATTAGCCCTGAGATATGCGTTCATAAAATTATTCTAAATGAGGGAGCTAAACCTTGTATTCAGCCACAACGCCGCCTCAACCCAAATTTGCAAACTATTGTTAAGAAAGAGGTTATTAAACTATTAGAAATGGGGATAATCTTTCCTATATCTGATAGTGAATGGGTAAGTCCAACTCAAGTGGTACCAAAGAAAGGAGGTTTCACGGTAAAGGAAAATGATAAAAATGAATGGATTCCGACAAGGGAAATTACAGGATATCGAATGTGTATTGATTTTCGGAAACTGAATGATCATACTAAGAAAGATCATCATCCACTTCCATTCATAGTGCAAATGTTGGAACGATTAAGTGGACATAAGTATTACTGTTTCTTAGATGGCTATTCAGGATACTTACAAATATTCATTGCAGCAGGAGATAGAGAAAAAACTACTTTCACTTGTCCCTATGGAACTTTTGCTTATAAACGAATGCCCTTTGGCTTATGTAATGCACCAGCTACATTTCAGAGATGTATGATGGCTATATTTTCTGACATGGTCGAGAAGTTTTTAGAAATTTTTATGGACGACTTTAGTGTATACGGAGATTCCTTCGATGAATGTTTATCGCACTTAGAACGAGTGTTACAACGCTGTGAAGATACCAATTTAGTTTTAAACTGGGAAAAATGTCACTTAATGGTATCAGAAGGAATTGTTCTAGGTCATAGAATCTCTGAAATAGGTATTGAAGTGGACAAAGCTAAAGTCGAAGTAATTGAAAAATTACCTCCACCAGTGAATCTAAGAACTCTAAGAGGATTTCTTGGACATGATGGATTTTATAGAAGATTTATTGCAGATTTTTCGAAGATAGCAAAGCCTTTAAGCCATTTGCTTGAAAAAGGAAGTACCATTTAATTTTGATGATAAATGTATGGAAGCATTTAAAACCCTAAAAGCGAAATTGACTATTGCACCAGTTCTGGTATCACCAGACTAGGATTTACCGTTTGAAATTATGTGTGATGCAAGTGATTTAGCTGTAGGAGCTATTTTAGGTCAAAAATATAACAAAGTACTCAAAGCAATCTATTATGCATCTCACACGTTAAATGCAGCTCAACTAAATTACGCAACTACAGAAAAAGAACTGTTGGCTGTAATTTTTGCCTTAGATAAGTTTAGATCGTATATTGTTGGATCTAAGGTTATTATCTATACGTACCATTCAAATTTACGAAGTACTTACTAAAAGAAGGATGCTAAACCTCGTCTTCTTAGATGGATTCTGTTACTTCAAGAATTTGATATTGAAATTAAAGATAAAAAGGGAAGTGAAAATGTAGTGGCAGATCATCTAAGTAGAATGGAGAAAGATAAGGGAATAGGAAATGAAATACGAGATTCCTTTCCAGATGAACAACTTTTTAGAATCGATACTCCCTCAACCATGCAATTATTAAAAAATAGAAAACCATCAAAGGAAAATTCACCATGGTTTGGGAATATTGTGAATTACCTTACCTGTAATTACATTTCGTCTCACTGGACTTGGCAGGAGAAAAAGAAGTTCTTTTATGACTTAAAATTTTATTACTGGGAAGAACCAGACCTTTTCCGTAAATGTTCGGATGGGATAATCAGAAAATGTGTGCCTGATAATGAGATTTTAAGTATTTTATCGTTTTGCCATGATCGTGAGGCAGGAGGTCATCATGGAGGATGGAAAACTGCTTTCAAATTTTTACGATGTGGTTTTTATTGGCGTACACTATATAAAGATGCATACAAATATGCAAAATCTTGTGAATCATGTCAAAAATGGGGAAACATATCTAAAAAACATGAAATGCCTCTTCAACCGATTTTAGAATGTGAGTTATTTGATGTATGGGGCATAGATTTCATGGGACCTTTCCCTATATCTTTTGGAAAAAGATTTATTTTAGTAATGGTTGATTATGTTTCGAAATGGGTAGAAGCTGAAGCTCTTCCCACTAATGATACCAAGGTTGTGCTAAGGTTCCTTAAAAAGAATATATTTACAAGATATGGCATTCCAAGGGCTATCATTAGTGATAGAGGATCACACTTTTGTAACCGACCATTTACTAAGATAATTGAGAAGTGGTGTAACTCATAAACTTGGAACACCCTATCATCCGCAAACTAGTGGACATGTAGAGGTGTCTAATAGAGAAATCAAAAGAATTGTGGAGAAAACAGTGGACTCAAATCGTAAAAACTGGGCCGAAAGACTAGATGATGCATTATGGGCATACAGAACAACCTTTAAAACACCAATTGGTTGTTCCCCTTAAAAATTAGTTTTTGGTAAATCTTGTCATCTCTCAGTTGAATTAGAACACCGAGCTTTCTGGGCTATTAAATTTCTAAACTTTGATCCAAAAGCTGTCGGTGATCATAGATTACTTCAGTTAAATGAACTAGAAGAATTTCGCCTCGATGCTTATGAAAATGCTCGAATCTACAAGGAAAGTACGAAAGCTTTCCATGACAAGAAAATCTATCATCGTGAGTTCCATGTAGGTGATCGAGTACTCTTATACAATTCACGTTTAAAGTTATTTCCAGGTAAACTTAAATCAAGATGGACAGGTCCATATGACATAACTAAAGTTTACAAATCTGGAGCTGTTGAACTAACTGATGGAAAAACAACTTTCATAGCCAATGGTCACATGGTAAAGCTTTTTGTGGAAACTGAATTGGTACCGAAAACAGAAGAAATATTATTGCTTAACGACCCTCCAACAGATTAAGGAAGCAGGAATTCTAAACTCAGCCGATTACGGGTACTATCTTTTTAATTCACTTTTTAATATGCAATTTAATTAGTTTCGTCTTTTACCGGATAGACGTTAAAGAACTGGAATGCCTTTTATAGATAGAATATAAGTTTTTATTTTACTTTTAAAATTAGGTTTAGATAAAGATGTTGCCTTTAGAATATAAGCCTTAGTTTTTAATTTAAACAAGGAGCTGAAAAGCGAAATCAGAGAAAGAGATCTTTGTAATGGAAAATCGAGAAGTGCTATAAAGAGAAGGGCAAGATTTCTAATGAGATGTAGAATCTGTGGAAAAAGTGAACATAATGGAAAATGTGGAGACAGCACAACCAAATCCCAGGATGAATGTTTGAAGGTAATTAAGATGGGAACGACTAGGTGGTTATCCGAAAATCCCAATGCACAACAAAGAGAGAATTCAAACGCATCATTTCTAGGAATTAGGTTGATGGACCGTTATTATAGAAATCTTGAAGATTTAAGAATGATAGGACTAGAATTAGATTAAGTTTTATGTTTTTAAAAAAAAATTTTAAAAAAATATATAAAACAAATATATATATATATATATATATATATATATATATATATATATATATATATATATATATATATATATATAATTTTCAAAGATTTCATAAAAAAATTATGATAAACTTATTTTTATATCATATATATGATTTATATGATATAATTAAGGATTATCATACCAAAAATATTTTTTTAAGCTTTTATAAAAAATTATAATAATTTATTTTATCGTGAAATAATTTTATGATTTTTATAAAAATATTTCTATGATATAATTTAAATTATTACACAAAAAAAAAAAAAGAATCGAGTAATTACTAACGGTTCGAGTCGATAAGAGTTCGGTTCGATTCGTTATCTTTAAAACCTAAAAAATCACAATTCTATCATCTTCATCTTCTTCATTTTTCCAAGAGCAAAAGCCGCCCCACCTCTTTTCCCCTCTTCAAAAATTTCATCACTTTTCACCAATTTTTCTATCCCAAACTACTTAATTAATCATCTTCTCTTCCATTACACTACATAAAATCATCACCATTGCATAAAAGGATAGATTTTGCAAGCAAAGCTCCTCTTTTCAACACATTCCGGCGACCACCATACATTCCGGCAACTATTACTTTTTCTAGCTTTATACGGTAACAATATATATATATATATATATATATATATATATATATATATATATATATATATATATATATATATATATCAATCATTTCAATTTTTATTAAGCTTTTTAGTTTTATAAATTTTATTTTTGAATATTTTGGTCTAAGTACTTATTGGTTTTTGTTGATTTTTGTTGTTATTTTGTCATACCATTATCGTAGATGGCCTCATCATCTAGGAAAACCTCTAAGAAAAGAAAGCCAAATAACCCTGTTGTAGTACCGGTTCATGAACCGCGGCCCTTAAACGAACTCGATGAAGCCGTTTCTTTTGAGAAAACCGCTAGTGATGAAGCTAAGAATGCCTGTAATGGATATTTTAGTAAGTGCGGGGTTACTTTAGAACATGGTATTGATTTTGACTGTTTAGGAGAAGAAGTGAGAAAAATCTTTCAAGATAGGGAGTGGATGGATATTGCAATGGAACGCACTGATAAGATAAATGTTACAATGGTAGCCGAGTTCTATTCTGTTTTGTCTACTTATGATAAGGCTACTCTTTAACTTTCAATCCTGTTATGATTAATACTATGTATGGTTTACCTGAGATACTTGATGAGGATGATTATCATGTTGTTTGGAATTTAGACCAACCTGCTAGACTACTGGCTAAATCATATTAAGCTCAGGCTGCCTTTGATTCCACAGCAGTATGGAAAGATAATAGATTTCCTTATGGACGTTGTATGAGAGACATAAGGGCTATTAAGCAATTTATAGGACTTAATGTTAATCCTTCGGCTCATTTTTGTGCTTATGGTCGTGAAGATGTTGTTTTAGCCTGGGCTATGGTTAATGACATTCCAATAAATCTGGGAAAACTAATCTTTACCAAGGCATGTGATTTTGTTAAGAATAGACCTCAAGGGGGACGTTTGCCATTCCCTAATCTTATATCTGCCTTGTGTGATCTTCTTGAAGTACCAAAATTACCCTCAGATAGGATTATGTCACCTTATGCTCCACTTATCGGTCAAAAACTAACTACCTTGCCTGCTGGTACAATCAATTACAATAATCCCAATCGCCAGCAGCAGCCGCTACCACCACCTTCTACTAGACCACCACCAGCGTTTACTAGATCTTCTAGACAGCCACTCCAGAGCCATAATAGCCAGATATCAGATATGATGCTAGCATACCATTCAGGCACAGGCTCGTACTGATGCCAACATAGCCTTAGCTGCAGAAAAGAATAGAGAGTGGTAGGAAAATTTGAGGATTGGTCAGCAAGGTCTGAGAGATTATGTCGGAAGTCTGAACCCATCTTATCCTGATACATTCCCACGGTGTTAGTCTGAGCCTTTCACTATGCCTAGCTGGATTCCACCTATTCCACCTCCAGTTATTTATCAGGATTATACTCCGTCATCTCTAGGACAGGGAGGTATGTTTACAGGTTCAGCAGAGATATCCATGGGCATGGGAGGAGTCACTTTAGTTGCAGATGTTACAGCTGGTCTCAGTTCGATTGGATTGGAAGGTTCAGTGACGATGACGACTAGGCAGACTCAGGCTACATTTCAAGCATCTACTTCAGCAGATCCACAACAGTTCAACTATGATTTCAGTTCGACTCAGTCTCTAGGGGCTGAATTTACTTCTAGACTGTTTGGATCATCGTCAGTGCAGTATGATTCATCTTTTGACGATACTGTCGATTACAACCCGTATGATTGACTTTTATTATCTTTTACATTTGCCTTGATGTATGACGATATACTATGGTTTGATTTTTTGTTTTAGACTGTTTGATGCACTCTGTGGTTAGTGCACTTCGTAGTTTTACGTTTTTTTTTTTCGTTGTTTCTATTTTATTAGACTTTTTCCCCCACGTTTTAGATAAAAATGCATATCTACACACTGAAAGAACCTGATGGAACATCCTGAAATGAAAAAATCTCTGATCGGGCACTGTAGCACTGGCCCGTGCCGGTACTGACCCGGCCTGAGCCGGTCTGGTGTACTGCCAACCTTCTTCAGGTTGTTTCCTATCTGATTCTGCCATTTCTATAAATGGAAACAGATGCATCACTCCTCAATTGCTAATTCACTGAATAAAGCTTCTTGTTTTCTTATAAAGACCGTATAAAATGTCTGATCATTCATCGGTTAATAGTTACTCTCCTCCTCATACCCCAAATTCTGTGCTTCCAAATCCCGAATATTATTATCCGACTTTTCACCCAATACCTTATAATTATATGAATGACTCAACTCCAAATCCTTTTATCAGTAATTTCAATCAGTCACCGGTGCTGATTGAAAAGGGTTTAAATTTTCGGAAAGTGGATCATTGGGCGTTCATACGGATGCAAGGTGATGGGTGGGAACATTTTTGTCGTATGCCAAGAGGAAGTGTTAACATTACGTTGGTTAGAGAATTTTATTCTATGTTGTCAGAAGCTACCACGGTCGGAGCAACACATGCCGTTACAGTTAGAGGTGTTGTTGTTCCTTTCACATTTATTATCATAAATAGCGTTTTTCATATACCACCAGTCCAAACGTCACCTACTAGTCATTTTGAGTATCATTGGAGACTTGATACTGCTGTTGGATTCATTAACAAACGGGAGGAATCTTACCAAGTCATATTCTCACAGTATAATAATAGTCAAGATATTTCCACCGCTGCCTTACTTCCCCATCTTAGAACGTGGAAACGTTTCATCAATTCCCGAGTATACCCTACTGCTGATTTTTCAGAAATCAGTGATGATGAAATGTTGTTGTTGTATGCTATCGCTTGTGGAGCTGTTATAGATTGGGGAGTCTTAATTCAAAAGGCTGCTGTGAGTTTTGCCTTTGGGAGACGACCAAACCGTCAGCCAATGCCTTTCGCATGGTTGATATCCCGAATTTGTACTCATTTGGCTAGGGTCCGAGAAAGAGCGATAGATGAAATCTTCCCTGCTCGCCTTCCTCAGGTTGGACTATTACCAGTCGGTATCCCAGGAGGTTCATCATGTGAAGAAAATTAGATGTTTTATGATGAAGAAGTAAGTTGAGTTAAGTAAGAGTAATTTAGTTTAAGAAAGAATAAATTAACTTAGTTTCAGTTTTTCTAGTTTAAAGTAGTATTTTAGTAGTTAACTTGTACTTTCTTTTAATTTTGTAATATATTCGTGTGTTGTTTTACTATGTTTTGCCTTTATGCTATATTATATAAACGCTCGTCTGTATGACACGTAAAATATTTAACCGTTATAAAATTCATTTTATTTTCTAAACCAAATGTTTACTACCCATTAGACATCGGGACGATGCCAATTCATAAGTGGGGAGTAGAGATTGGTTAGTAAATAAATTGAATTTAATATATCAAATGCTTAAACACTTAGTTTAATTATTCTTAAGGAAATAATCGAAATAATATAGAATTATTATAATATGGATAGTATATTTGGATAGAATAATTTTTTTTTAACTAAGTAAAGTAATCTCGATATATTATTTCTATATTATTTATATCTTTTTTTAGATTTTTATCAAGATTTTAAGTATGTATACCTAGATAATTAGTATGAAATATTATTTTTTTGAAATTAGACAAAAGTTACTTATAATTATAATAAAATTTTAGAATGATTTTCTTTTCAAGACAAGTATGAATTTGGAATCGGATTAGGAATGATGATATTTTTGGCATTACTTTGACTAACTATGGCCAAATAAGCCTACCCGAACGTAATTTCCAATTTTTGTCCCCACCTCAGCCTTGTAGAGTGATCAAGACCTCACTCGAAATTAGCCATTATGATTAACTAGATATAACCGACCCTTAACTTAAAATGGTCTACATTTTCTTGAAATCCCACAAGTTTAGTATGTGCTTATGGATAGCGGTGACGACATCGAAATTCAATAGTGGTATATGCTGAGATTGGAATAAATATTATTCGGAAGGCAATCTTTTATTAAATATTGTTATTCTCTAGAAAAAGAAAAACTTGGAATAGTTAGGTGCCGATGTATTCATTCTCACCTCATGACGCTTGAAATATAGTCGATTCTGGCAATGAGTTCGGATATGTTAGTATTCTCTAAAATAAAAAAAATAAAAAAAAAAGAAGGGAAAAATGAAAAAAAATATGGTTATTAGAATTAAATTTTGAAAACAGTGTCAGGATGTTACTGATCAAGATATTTTTGATCAAAAGTTGAAGGTGTAAGTACGTACGGCTTGCTTCTATTTCTTTTGATTTTCCTTTGTTATCCTTTCGATTAGCCAAACACCCTGAGCCTGAACGTTATAAACCATTTTGCCAACTACTTGACTTAGTCTTTGATTCCGAAATTTCATATAGTGGCGATTACAAAGTTACTCTAAGTATTTTATTTTATATTTATTAAGTAATTCATGTAGAATTTCATTTAGATAATATTTTATAACTAATTTATTAAGTTATACACACTTTTTATCTTTTTAATAATCTTAGATAGATAAAATTAATATAATTATAATATTGACAACATACGTTACTAAGTTAGAAATCTAGTCTAGAAGAACTATATTATTTGCATTATAACATTTTATATATTATCGCTTATTTTGCTCGAGGACGATCAAAAGCTAAGTGGGGAGTAGTTGATGTATGATAAAAATATAACTATATTATATGACTTTTTATATCGTATTTACGATAATATCGTATAAATTCTATAAAAATATATCTAAAAATTCATAAAAATCTAAATCGTTATAAATAGATATTATCGTTATAATTTTAGTAAAACTTATAGTTTTTGTGGTCAGAATTACTGTGGCTCGTATTTTTGACTATTTCAGGGTACGTGTGATGAAAAACTGAAGAATTAAGATCGAAACAGTAGAAAACCGAAGACAGATATTTTTCAAGGTCCGGCCCGAACCGAAGAAGACCGGCCCGTGCCGGAATCTCTATGCAATCAGCACATGGGCTCGACACCAAAGAATCTGCACTGTTTGACCGGTCCGCGCCGGTGCATGACCGGTGCATGCCCGGCCCGCGCCGGCCTACTGCCTTGTCCTATAAATACAGCTCATATGCAAGTCGTTGAGAGTGTACCAATATATATATATATATATATATATATATATCATATATATATATATATATATATATATATATATATATATATATATATATATATATATATATTATCTTAATCTAGTTTCTAGTTATGTAAATACCGTAAAAGGCATTCTGCCGAAATAATAATGTAGTATAAGTCTCGTGTAATACTTAGGAGGATTATCAAGGCTCGTTGTTGCTAAAGGAGTTGTTATTTCCGGAGAATACGGCTCTGACGCTACAATTGTAATCTGGTAACTTTTTAATGTATTTATGTTTGTTTATTTATATTAGTATCTATATATTAGTTATAATGATATTAGGCTAACTCTATATCTAGCCAAGATATGAAATTGAATTAGTTTTATCTTTTTAAGGAAATAGATGATGACTATGTTAAAATTGAATTAAAATCGATTATAATGAATCTCTTTCTATTTGCGCTTAATGAAAAGTTAAAATTGAATTAGCTACTCGATTTAACAAGAATCGTAACCTAATGATGAACTGACCAGAGAAGTTAGGATACGCGATCATGAATAGAAAGACCGGAGGGTAAAAATGGCCGCCTGACAAACGGAATCCTATTTCTTACCCGGGGGCAGATTTGTCCTAGAAAAACAAATCTTAATGAAAATTGGACTCAAGATATTATCACGTTAAAATCACCTGTTTAATTGAGCAATACTCAAAATACCGGCCGTATGACAAAACAGAGTTCCCGAGCTTGAGGATGACATTGGACAGAGGATTTTTTACGTATGACAATTTCATACGCTCGTGTGAGGAGGAGTTGTCTAGCTTAGGAGTACACCGGTTTATAAATAATTGATTAACCTTAAAATAAGGAAAGGTCAAGCACATCTATTTCTACTTAAAAGAGATACTGGTTCAGTAACATATCCTTGGCTAGTTTCTAATAATATTACTAGTATTTATATCCTATATATTGTATTGGTACCTATATATATTTATATCTATATATATCTGTTTTAGTTTTATGCATTTATTTACTGTTTTAATTTTATTTACTGTTTTACGGTTACTAAAAAGGAAAAGGAAAAACTGCGACTTAGATTGAGTTAATAACAGCTTCTTGGTGTTTAACCACACTCTGAATTACCACACGTTTCCCTGAGGATACGACACCTGACTCACCATATTACGCTACAATTTGACCCGGTACACTGCCGGTTAAGGATTGTAATAGCACTAGTAAAGGTCCTGTCACCTATATACGGCTAAATGATAGGGGGACTTTGCCAAACGTGTACACTATCGGGTCTTAACCCGTGGCTATCGGTGTGATCCACTGATAGGTTGGAAACGATACCTCGTGGTGGGTAGCAGTGGATACTTAGGTGGCTAGTTGCATATGTTTTTTTGTGTGCTTTTGGGTGAGAAGACGAACATGTTAGCCTTGAGCTCGTTGAGGAGTTCGATGATGATTTGATGACGTTGTTGCCATGATGATGCTTTATTTTACCTTTCTATTAAATGTTGTACTAGATTATGTTGTACTTTTATTTCAAGTTTGTAAGACAAGTGTTGTATCTTTCTTTTGGAACATCGTTATTGTAAGCTTTTCCTTTCTACCTCTAGTCGGTTTGTATTCTATTCTTAGACACATCTATGATTTTACCCGAGCCTTTTGGGCTTCCGTTGCTTTAATTTTGATACGACGACGTAGAGGCTGGCGTATAGTATTTGATTTATTTAATGTTATACGCGCCGAACGTTCTCTTCTGGATAAGGGCTCAGTATCCGGGAGTGGGGCGTTACAGTTGTTTCTTGCTTTTCTAGGCTTCCCTTTCTTAAGATAAGATCTCTTTAGACCACTTAAGTACGTTCTGATCCTTCCTTGATCTTTCATAATGGCAGGAACCCGTAGAAGTTTCCTTGCTAACCTAAGCTTCTTTTCTTAAGATAAGGTGTCTTAGATCTTTTAGAACCTTTCTGATCTCTCTTGTTCTTGGTGGTAAATTTCGTAAGGCTAGGATCCTTATACCGTGGTTAGTTTTCACTAGGGCCAAGTGAAGAGTCTTCTTAGGTGAAGGTTAGGTAGAGTTCTAAGCTCACATCTTTTATGTGATGCCCTCAAGTTTGTTCCTTCTCGGATCCTTAATAGAATCCATATCTTCTCTTGGAGCTTTCAGACTTTTCTCTCATTTCTCTTTCTGTTGGAGGATTTAATGCTTTCTTATTGTGAAATTTTGATTTAATCATTTATTTCATTTTATAATTTGGTGTTATGCAAAATGAGTAATCGATTTTGTCTATGTGTCATGAAATATCCTTTCTGATGTTTCAAAAATTCTGTAAATTTTCAGCCACTCAAAACATTTCCTTATCTACAATTTCTCTCTTTACATCAACTCATTTTTCAAATTGGATTGTTCAAAAAAAATTGCTTGGCAAGGATGAGCACTCTGCTCAAAAAATTCTGCAGTAGTACTCTTACTTATGAATCTATTATGAACAAGCTAAACACCTAAAAATGACCTGAATCTTTGAGATGTTGTAGAAAACTTTCTGCTCTGAAATTTTTGTTTTTGATCCAAGTGCCAATTCTTTCTGGTTTGAGTACAATATGCAACCCAATGCAGATTATAATTTTCTGAATTTTTTGACAGATTGCAGCAGTCGACGAAAATAATTATTTTAACCAACCTATGCTTTTCCAAAAAAATTTATTTTGAGCAACATGTGTAAAACTTATATACCTACAACTTTTCTTTATGTATCATGTTCAAAATCAGTTTGGTTTGTTTTGTGCAAATCAATCATTTCATGGTTGATGTATGTACCTAAACTTTTAAAACCATTTAAGTACTTGTTCATGAAAGGCTAGACAACATTCTTTCACCTTGGAAGTTTAGTGTGGGGTTTTAGGTGTGGGAAAGGCTTTGAAGCATAAGACTTTTAACTTAGTTGTTATCCAAAATAAGAAGTTTAGTAGGTAGGTATTAAGTGTTGTAGATTTAATACCCTTCTGTGACGAGAAACAATTACATGGTGACTTTCCAATCCCACGTTTTCTTTGACGATGTGCTCTTTTATAATCATTTGGTTTCATACTTGGCTACCCCGATTTTCAAATGTTTCCCCATCCATACTATTTGTAACCCGTGTCCTAGCTAAATCATCCGTTTGAAACTTTTTGAAACTCGGTAAATGTTCTCTTATTGCGAAGTTTTGTTTTCCAAGTGTGTACATTCTTTGATGAGTCTTATTTATATTTTATTTTTCATGAATATGTTGTTATCGTGTCAAATGCTTGATTTAAGGAAATAAGTTTCTCATCCTTCGACTATTTGAACTGGCAACTGCATATCCTTCCACTGTATCATGTTTAGCAAATTTGGGCAACATACTTTTGCATCCTAGTGATTACCTTCAATGCATCACCTACAAGATGTTTTAGTACATGCAGCTTTTTGTCTAAAGACACAACTTTTTTATAAGAATTTTATACCATTTTGATAACCGGTTGGAAAAAATAAAAAATCAAACTTTCTCAAAACACCCATTTTGATTACATATCTTTTGTCTTCTAGTAAGAATATGTTACCCAAGTGTCATTTAATTGTTCCAGACTATTTTAGAAAAATATATATACATACACATATATTCAAAAGTCCTATCGATATATACTTTCAAACTACTGCATTCTCTTCCTTACAAAATTTTCAAAGAAGCGAGCAGTCAAACCTCTTTTTATGTCTCAGGCAAGCATTTTAAAGTTATGCTTGACAAAGAATCAGTCTGCAACTTGTTTTGTTAAGATTATCCCTTGACAAAATTTTGCTACAAAGTTAGGTTGTTTTATCTTGTTTTAAATCTTCCTTCTTCAAATTAGAAGAAATGGCTTTGTGTTTCTTTAAAAAAAAAAAAAAAAAAAAAAAAAAACAAAGGGTTGTCCTCGTTCCTTTGAACATTTGTACCTTCGATGCAAATCTTTTGACAATTTCACAATAGTCCTTGATTGAAAAGCTTGCGTTAGTCTTTGAACGACACACAAATATGCATTATTTGAAACTCTTGTGTCTTCTTTACTCAGTCGCCACTTATGATTTCTTCACGAAACACTTCTCCAATTTACTTGGATTTTATCATTTAACTTTTGGAGAAGATGTTCCCCATTAAAATAAATAAATAAGAAAAGAACAGGAAAAGGTAGTAATAGTTTATGTTGAATAAGATTTGAAACTTATTCCCCTTTCAGACATTTTCTATTGAATCCTTTAATAGCGAAGTAAGAAAATTTAGTCTTTTCCATTCAATCATACCAATTACTTCAAGGGAAAGGAAAATGTTTTCAATATGGGTTATATAGAACGACCTTTTGGCTGCAATGAATGTCACAGTCAGAGAACTGTTGTTTTTATTAATTTATCACAAGTAGCCTCTTTTGGTAAATTTTATATGCCATCCATTTTGTGTTATCTAAACAAAGGTTTTACTATATGCATGTGAACCAAGTTCAAACCACCCTTCATTTTTGTAATACATGTCTCAAGATTTCCTATTGTTATCTTCTTTTGTAGTTTCAGCCCTCAAGAGACTTTTATAACCATTCTTACCTTTCTTCTAAAATCAAGGTGAGGGTATGTATAAACATTTATTTCTTTTATGTATTTTGCTAAAAATAAATAAATTCTTTTACAACTCCTGTCTTCTGTTGGACTACGAAATTATGGTTGCTGATAAACTCACTGTCAAAAGTAGTTTCTTGCCTATAGGAAATCCTTATATGTTTGGTAGAAGATGTTTATATGGTTTCTTTCTTTGAAGACTAGTAAGGCTGAAGTATGTCTATGGTTTGGGTATGCTATAGATGGATTAGTGCTGGATTGATAACAAGACGGAGTTGAATTTCCTTAAGTTAATAGTTACTTTCTTGAAAACCCGCCCCTCCCCTTTAAAAAAATCCGGAAAAAAAACAATAAAAATACAAAATCAAAAAAATATAAACATTTTTAGTTTTAAATTTTAAAAAATTCGAGGATATTCTCTCAATAAACCACCCCAAACCCGCTAATAAATTGTCATGTGTTATAAAACTAAGAAAATATTGGAGGAAGAACAAGAGAAAATACAAGTATAGAAGAAGAGAGAATTGCTTGCCTTATTCCAATGGTATAAGAGGGTATTTATAGTAGAGATTACAATATGAACACAATAATCTGAATTAATCCAAAATCTACGTAAATCAATCAGAATAATAGATAATCCATCAATATATTATTTCATAACACTCCCCCTTGGATATCTATTATTAAAATACAACAGATATGATATGCCTCATTAAAACCTTACTAAGAGAAAACCTGTGGGAAAAAATCTTAGTTAAGGAAAAAGAGTACATATTTATCTGTTTAATTTACTCCCCCTAAACCAAGCATCAATTCAGGTCTTTAAGTCGACGCATTCCGATCTTCTTTATCAATTTCTCAAACGTAACGGTAGGTAATGACTTCGCGAATAAATCTGCTGGATTGTCACTTGACCTTATCTGCTGAACACTAATGTCACCTTTCTTATGAAGATTTAGTGAAGTATGTTTCATCCGATCGTCATTTATATAGCCACCACTTAATTGAGCTGTACACCCTGCATTATCTTCATATAATCAAGTCGGCTTCTCTTTCTTGATGAATAAACCACAAGTGTTTTGGGTATAATGTGCCAATGATCCGAACGAAACGCATTCTTGAATTGTTTCATGAATAGCTACAATTTCGCCATGATTTGAGGATATTGTGACCAAAATTTCCTATGTCAAGCACTATGAAATCGATGTACCACCACTGGTGAGGAACAACCAATTTTGAAGCCTTGCCTTTTGGGGGTTCCATAAATGTCCACCAACCGCGTAACTAACAAGTCCCCGACTTGCTTTCCGCTTGATCTGATTTTATAACGTATATGGCATGTACCAAAAACCTTGCTTGGAAAAACCCAGTGGGAAAAAAAACCAGTCAAGGAAAAAAGATTCATGACATATGCGCCCTAGTGCATTGATTGCCTCGTTAAAAACCTTTAACTAAGAAAACCCAATGGGAAAAACTTGTTAAAGGGAAAAATAGAACAATCATTGGTCTTCATGGCCAAAAAATATCTTTTCTTGTGCATATAACGGATCTTGATAATATAAGTCAATTAATCATATTCAATTATCTTTTGTAACTCTTCAGGAGTCTCACAATGGATCCATACATTATCAGATCAAACAAATTATCCCGCTTCGGGGACCATTCATGTATTATATACTTTGTGTTTCAGTCTTTCAAACACTTTATATGCTTCACACATCTCATGTGCTTGAGGCACTATAATCGCTTCCGGCGATTTCGACATATCAAAACATACTTGCCTCGTTTATGAACCTCGTTCATAAAATGTTGCATTTGTTATCATATCTCATTAATTCAAACAATGATAACATTAATTCATTATATCAACACTAAGAGATTTATATTTGTTGGAACATTAAGGTTTCTCACGCTCCAAGCGGTGAACATAATTAACAATCAGCAATATGCAGTTCCAGATTCTCCAAGAACATTACATTTTCTTCGGGGGGTCGCAAGAAAGTAACACGAGGGAGTGAACTTCAGGTTCATTTTCTCCAACCTCATGTATGTATGACAACTGCATATTATTTGTTGCACCCATATTATTTATCAACACTTGTTGGCATTTTCTAGCATTGACCTCGTCAAAGGTTTATGATTTCGTTACTCATCTAGAGTATTCCATTGCTCCTCCGGAGCTTCTTTGACTATATATTTTCTGCTCGAGCATATGCTTATTCTTCCGAAGTTCTCATAAATACAGTCATAACCCATACTGAAGAATTTTCATTATCGAGCCAATTGGTCTTTCGACGCTTACAACGTTATCTTCATTAATTTGATACGTATCATATTATGTCCTTATCGAACTTTTCTGTCCTTCTAGGACAAATATTATCCTCCTAGGATAAACCTTTTGGCAACATTTATTCCAACCAGAGCATTTGCAGCTGCTCACTCTTCTAGAGTAATTAAATGCCTCCGGTGATTAAATGTGCGTTAATACAATGTTTTTCCACAAAATTTATAAACTCCAAGTTTAGTTTTCCTCCCCCTAATCTTGGAAAAACATTTTATCTGAAGTCATATCTATTTAAGTTTGCAATAACCCTTTATGGGATTCAACATTTTAATGTGATATCCCTATGTGAGATTCTACATGTCAATGTGTATCCATTTATATGAGTATCAACAAACATTACAAGATATAATCAATCAGGAAGAATTATATTATCTCTTCAAGAGATCTTTATCTTTTTAAATTCTTCCGATGTCTCAATTTAATATTCACGTCGCACAATTTACTGCGTTTAAGACTTTTGAAAAATGATAAACAATATTTATCATATATATCTGGATTATTTTCATAATGACCGTAACATATAGTATTTGTTTCATAATATTGTTTTTACTATAAATAAGAAGCTTCATTATTCTCAACCGGATATCTCGCCGTACGACAAGTACGCGACTAGTGGCCCTTTAATGCCACATCGTGAAAATCAATTCGATGTACGCCAAGTACGCGATCAGTGGTCTTCCAATACCACAATATGAAAATCGATTTTCATCATTCATCTAGAATTTAATTTCGTTTTGTTCCAATTCTGGTGGACAATTCTTCCCCTCCAAGTAGAAAAATTTGATGATATCCTCCAAGGATACATTAATCATGATTTTTGTCCACGAATTCGGACATGTATATGACCTCAACCACTTTCATGAATCTGGTGACAATCACTTCTGGGAATGGACTAGATCAAATGGATTGAGTTTCATGATTATTCTTTGATAATCATTTTGTTGAATTTAAACCGCTTCCTTCAATATTGCTATAATACAATAACATATTATCTCAATGAATAACTTTATTTTGCACGGGTTAAAGAAGTGTCACGATGTTCTTACTGGATTTTCTTATTTTAGACTTTAAGTCATTCGTAGGAACATCATTCCCTTTCATATGGACTCCGAGTCCATATTTATTTCTATGAATTTCATATTCATTTCTATGAGCACCTCAGTGCTCTTGTTGAGCCCCAAGTCCATCTATGATGATTTTTAAAATCACAGTCTCATATGTTTCATGTTCACTTCAGGGAACTGACTGACGTGATTCGATACATCTTTAAATATCGGTATACATTATCTAGATTTAGTCATGTTCACACCGGGAACTGACTTGTGTATCTCAACACATTTAGAATAGTTAATTGTCTACATTCGCTTCTAGGAACGGACACATCGTAAATATTGAGTTTAGTCACATCCTTTTCTAGAGATTGACATGTATAATCTGATGTATTATACACCAACCAAAAGAAATTAATAATATGGCTTCCATTTTTTTTTCTTCAGGAAAAAAAATCTATAACATGTTAGTCAAGGAAACAAAGGAGTTAAATGATGTAGATAAATGAAGAATAACAATTTAACATGAATGATGATAATGTTTAGTGGTGTGTCCGCAATATATAAGTGAATAAATATATATATACTATATTTAAACATCAGAAAAAGAGTGTAAAAGTATTTGATGAATATTCATCTATTATACCCCTCAAAAAAATATTCATCTATTATATAGATGCCAAACACTACGTTCATAATTAAGTAACAATAATGGAAAAGGTAAAAATTGAAGGGAATATTAGGTTTTAGTCCACTTTCCACCATGTAAATAAATTTTAATCCACTCTCATTTTTATTGTTGATTTAAGGACAAAATATTTTTCTTCGGACTAAATTACCCCTAATATGCACCCACCTAAATCTAAAATCAACACACCCATCTTTCCCATTAGTCCCTGCTGCAACGCCTCCCCAACAGACCAATGTCTCCTCTAATAATCAAGAAATCGAAGAGCATCTTGTTGTCCGGAGGCTAGTGATGGAGAATCGGGAGAGTGAAGATGATGAAGATGACGAAAAGAGTGATTATAATAAGAAGAGAAATGGGATTTTTGTAGAGGAAGAAATGGGGGCATCTTCATTGGCTATAGATGCTATGCTGTCGAATATTGCGAAGAAATTTCCGATTTTCGAACCACATAGAATGGAATCAGTTGCTGGGGAGAAGCCTCTTTTGGTGAATTTGGATTTGGCTTTGTATCGAGCTAAAATTCTAGCTCGAAATTACAGTTTCAAGAAGCTGAGCTTATTCTTCAAAAGGTAAATGAATTTCCTACTAGTTCGGATCAACCTCTTTGCTCAAATAGTTCAGTTTAAATTCCCTAGAACTCAAAGGTACTTGTGATCGAGTTTATTCGATAGTGTGTTCAGAGTTTATACCCAATTGTGTAAAATTTATTGTATGCTCTTTTGGTCTGAAAATGTTTCTATTCTGTGGAATATGTATTGTGAAGTGCATATATTATTGGCCCGAAGATGGAAGACCATATGTAGCATTGGGTAAAATATTGAGTAAACAAATGAAAATAGAACAAGCAAGAGCTGTTTATGAGAAACATTCACAGGCAACACAAGGATAGAAATATTTTATTTGGCAGGTTTGTTTTGCTCTCTTTCCCTCTTTGTCTTTTTCCTTTCGATCATAATGTTCGAATAACCGTCACTTTTAAAAGCATAATTCATTTGAATCTATTTGTTTATACTGTTTCTTTTGTACTAGTGCTGGGCATTATGGGAAAACAAAGTAGGTAATGTAAGAAGAGCAAGAAAACTGTTTGATGCAGCAACAGTTGTGGATAAACGTCATATAGCAGCATGACATGGATGGGCAATCTTGGAGCTGAAACAAGGAAACATTAATAAAGCAAGACACCTACTTGGTAAAGGCCTTAAACATTGCGGTGGAAACGAGTATGTTTACCAGACACTTGCTTTGCTTGAAGCTAAATCAAGAAGATACGAACGTGCTCGGTATTTATTCAAGCAAGCTACTAAATGAAATCCTAAAAGCTGTGCTAGTTGGCTTGTAAGTGGGTTTTTTTCTGCTTATGTGAACTAGTTTTTTTCAAAGGCTTAATTTTTGGGATACTTCTAGAATTTTCTAAGTCCTTTCTTCTTTAGGCATGGGCTCAGTTAGAGGCACAACAAGGGAATATTGATGGAGCAAGACAGCTTTTTGAGGTCTTACTCTTTTCTGTATCTGATTTTTACTAGTTTGATATGGACACGCCTAGGTCCGATCTTGTGTAATCGGGGATCATAGGCCAAATAGTTATTTCAAATTGTGTTACTTTGTTGGTGTGTTACTTTGTTGAGAACAAAAATAGACTAGTGTGTTATTTTGTTGGTGTGTTACTTTGTTGAGGACAAAAATAGACTAGTGTGTTACTTTGTTCGTGTATTACTTTGTTGAGGACAAAAAATAGACTAATGTGTTACTTTGTTGGTGTGTTACTTTGTTGAGAACAAAAATAGACTAGTGTGTTACTTTGTTCGTGTATTACTTTGTTGAGGAAAAAAAATAGACTAGTGTGTTACTTTGTTGGTGTGTTACTTTGTTGAGGACAAAAAATAGACTAGTGTGTTACTTTGTTTGTGTGTTACTTTGTTGAGAACAAAAATAGACTAGTGTGTTACTTTGTTGGTGTGTTATTTTGTTGGTGTGTTACTTTGTTGAGGACAAAAATTGACTAGTGTGTTACTTTGTTGGTGTGTTACTTTGTTGAGGACAAAAATAGACTAGTGTGTTACTTTGTATGTGTGTTACTTTGTTGAAGACAAAAATAGACTAGTGTGTTACTTTGTTGGTGTGTTACTTTGTTGAGAACAAAAATAGACTAGTGTGGTACTTTGTATGTGTATTACTTTGTTGAGGACAAAAATAGACTAGTGTGTTACTTTGTTGAGAATGGACTAGTGTGTTACTCTGTTGGACAAAAATAGACTAGTGTGTTACTTTGTTGAGAATGGACTAGTGTGTTACTCTGTTGGTGTGTTATTTTGTGGTGTGTTACTTAGTTCAGGACAAAAATAGACTAGTGTGTTACTTTGTTGGTGTGTTACTTTGTTGAGGACAAAAATAGACTAGTGTGTTACTTTGTTGGTGTGTTACTTTGTTGAGAACAAAAATAGACTAGTGTGTTAATTTGTTGGTGTGTTACTTTGTTGGTAACAAAAATAGACTAGTGTGTTACTTTGTTGGTGTGTTAATTTGTTGGTGTGTTACTTTGTTGAGAACAAAAATAGACTAGTGTGTACTTTGTTGGTGTGTTACTTTGTTGAGAAAAAAATAGACTAGTGTGTTACTTTGTTGGTGTGTTGCTGTGTTACCGTGTTACTGTGTTACTGTGTTATTGTGTTACTGTGTTGGTGTTACCTTGTTGGTGTGTTACTTGGTTGAGGACAAAAATAGACTAGTGTGTTACTTTGTTGAGAACAAAAATAACAAAAATAGACTAGTGTGTTACTTTGTTGAGAACAAAAATAGACTAGTGTGTTACTTTGTTGGTGTGTTACTTTGTTAGTGTGTTACTTTGTTGAGAACAAAAATAGACTTGTGTGTTACTTTGTTGGTGTGTTACTTTGTTGAGAACAAAAATAGACTAGTGTGTTACTTTGTTAGTGTGTTACTTTGTTGGTGTGTTACATTCTTGATTCAAATGGTTATGTTTGTGTTTTTTTTGTCTTTAGAAAATTGGAGGAGCCTAGATTCTCTATTGATGAAGCCGAGCCGATGCTATTTGATGCATTTTCTGCTTCATACATCTTTCATGGAGTTTGATGTGGTGCGGGTTTGAAGGATGAATGTCCATAGATGGTAAAACATACGCTTTTGTCTTCAAGAACTTGAAGAAGGTTTTAGTTTCATTAATATGCCTTTTGATTACATCCAATAGTATTAGGTTTTTATTCTCTTGATTCCCCCGGAGTTGCATTCCATAATGCTTTCATAGATTGTTTCATTAGGATATGAAGCATTTTTTTTGATAGATTGTTGTATTATGCAATGTTAATGGTGATATTTTGGATGTTAATAAAACGTGTCACTATTGCTAAGTAATTTTGTGTTCTTTGTGTTCGTGTTACGTAGGTGAACTATGTGATCATCTAAATTGTGGCTATAAATTAGAATATCATCAAAATAAACTACCACAAATTTATTTATAAAATCGCGAAGCACCTCGTTCATTAAACGCATTTGCATTTCAAAGGGCATAACCAACCACTTGTGTTCGTATTTACCGTGTTCTTGTATTCTTTGTGTCACCGTGTCCTTTATTCTTGTGTTACTATGTCCATTCGTTGTTATTCCGTGTCACCGTTACCGTGTTACCGTGTTCTTGTAAAAAAAATTCGATAAAATTTGGCTTTCAAATACTACGTCCAAAAGGTATCAAACGCGATTTCAAAATGAAGATAAAAAAAGGTATGAACTTTGGTGAAACAAGGGGGATTGAGGGAAAAGGACAAAAATATTTACAAAATAAATAAATAGGACACATTCTTTTTTTTAATTGCAAAAAGGACAAAAAAAATTTAAAACGGACAAAATTAACCCTGCATAATCGCGCGCTTCAGGTTTGAAGGTAAAAATGTATATGAAAGTTGGCGTTGAGCGCTGATGCTGCTGTTTTTTTTTTTTTCAAACATCGTAACTTTTGATTTAGAACTCTGATTGTCGAAATTTTTTCACTAAAATTCATTTTTTTTGCTCTTCAATTTGAGCTCAAACACGATACCCTTCCGACGTATATTTTGAAAGACGAAAAAATATTTATATTAACCGGAAAGTTTTTTTTATAAACGACCGTAAATTTTGATTTAGAACACCGATCATCAAAATTGTTTCACGGGAATATTAGGTTTTAGTCCACTTTCCACCATGTAAATAAATTTTAATCCACTCTCATTTTTATTGTTGATTTAAGGACAAAATATTTTTCTTCAGACTAAATAACCCCTAATATGCACCCACATAAATCTGAAATCAACACACCCATCTTTCCCATTAGTCCCTGATGCAACGCCTCCCCAACAGACCAATGTCTCCTCTAATAATCAAGAAATCGAAGAGCTGTTTGTTGTCCGGAGGCCAGTGATGGAGAATCAGGAGAGTGAAGATGATGAAGATGACGAAAAGAGTGATTATAATAAGAAGAGAAATGGGATTTTTGTAGAGGAAGAAATGGGGGCATCTTCATTGGCTATAGATGCTACGCTGTCGAATATTGCGAAGAAATTTCCGATTTTCGAACCACAGAGAATGGAATCAGTTGCTGGGGAGAAGCCTCTTTTGGTGAATTTAGATTTGGCTTTGTATCGAGCTAAAATTCTAGCTCGAAATTACAGTTTCAAGAAGCTAAGCTTATTCTTCAAAAGGTAAATGAATTTCCCACTAGTTCGGATCAACCTCTTTGCTCAAATAGTTCAGTTTAAATTCCCTAGAACTCAAAGGTAATTGTGATCGAGTTTATTCGATAGTGTGTTCAGAGTTTAGACCCAATTGTGTAAAATTTATTGTATGCTCTTTTGGTCTGAAAATGTTTCTATTCTGTTGAATATGTATTGTGAAGTGCATATATTATTGGCCTGAAGATGGAAGACCATATGTAGCATTGGGTAAAATATTGAGTAAACAAATGAAAATAGAAGAAGCAAGAGCTGTTTATGAGAAACATTCACAGGCAACACAAGGATAGAAATCTTTTATTTGGCAGGTTTGTTTTGCTCTCTTTCCCCCTTTGTCTTTTTCCTTTCGATCATAATGTTCAAATAACCGTCACTTTTAAAAGCTTAATTCATTTGAATCTATTTGTTTATACTGTTTCTTTTGTACTAGTGCTGGGCATTATTGGAAAACAAAGTAGGTAATGTAAGAAGAGCAAGAAAACTGTTTGATGCAGCAACAGTTGTGGATAAACGTCATATAGCAGCATGACATGGATGGGCAATCTTGGAGCTGAAACAAGGAAACATTAATAAAGCAAGACACCTACTTGGTAAAGGCCTTAAACATTGCGGTGGAAACGAGTATGTTTACTAGACACTTGCTTTGCTTGAAGCTAAATCAAGAAGATACGAACGTGCTCTGTATTTATTCAAGCAAGCTACTAAATGAAATCCTAAAAGCTGTGCTAGTTGGCTTGTAAGTGGGCTTTTTTCTGCTTATGTGAACTAGTTTTTTTCAAAGGCTTAATTTTTGGGATACTTCTAGAATTTTCTAAGTCCTTTCTTCTTTAGGCATGGGCTCAGTTAGAGGCACAACAAGGGAATATTGATGCAGCAAGACAGCTTTTTGAGGTCTTACTCTTTTCTGTATCTGATTTTTACTAGTTTGATATGGACACGCCTAGGTCCGTTCTTGTGTAATCGGGGATCATAGGCCAAATAGTTATTTCAAATTGTGTTACTTTGTTGGTGTGTTACTTTATTGAGAACAAAAATAGACTAGTGTGTTACTTTGTTGGTGTGTTACTTTGTTGAGGACAAAAATAGACTAGTGTGTTACTTTGTTCGTGTATTACTTTGTTGAGGACAAAAAATAGACTAATGTGTTACTTTACTTTGTTGGTGTGTTACTTTGTTGAGAACAAAAAATAGACTAGTGTGTTACTTTGTTTGTGTGTTACTTTGTTGAGAACAAAAATACACTAGTGTGTTACTTTGTTGGTGTGTTATTTTGTTGGTGTGTTACTTTGTTGAGGACAAAAATTGACTAGTGTGTTACTTTGTTGGTGTGTTGAGGACAAAAATAGACTAGTGTGTTACTTTGTTGAGAATGGACTAGTGTGTTACTCTGTTGGTGTGTTATTTTGTGGTGTGTTACTTAGTTCAGGACAAAAATAGACTAGTGTGTTACTTTGTTGGTGTGTTACTTTGTTGAGGACAAAAATAGACTAGTGTGTTACTTTGTTGGTGTGTTACTTTGTTGAGAACAAAAATAGACTAGTGTGTTACTTTGTTGGCGTGTTACTTTGTTTGTAACAAAAATAGACTAGTGTGTTACTTTGTTGGTGTGTTAATTTGTTGGTGTGTTACTTTGTTGAGAACAAAAATAGACTAGTGTGTACTTTGTTGGTGTGTTACTTTGTTGAGAACAAAAATAGACTAGTGTGTTACTTTGTTGGTGTGTTGCTGTGTTACCGTGTTCGTGTTACTGTGTTACTGTGTTATTGTGTTACTGTGTTGGTGTTACCTTGTTGGTGTGTTACTTTGTTGAGAACAAAAATAGACTAGTGTGTTACTTTGTTGGTGTGTTACTTTGTTGAGAACAAAAATAGATTAGTGTGTTACTTTGTTGGTGTGTTACTTTGTTAGTGTGTTACTTTGTTGAGAACAAAAATAGACTAGTGTGTTACTTTGTTGGTGTGTTACTTTGTTGAGAACAAAAATAGACTAGTGTGTTACTTTGTTAGTGTGTTATTTTGTTGGTGTGTTACATTCTTGATTCAAATGGTTATGTTTGTGTTTTTTTATCTTTAAAAAATTGGAGGAGCCTAGATTCTCTATTGATGAAGCCGAGCCGATGCTATTTGATGCATTTTCTGCTTCATACATCTTTCATGGAGTTTGATGTGGTGCGGGTTTGAAGGATGAATGTCCATAGATGGTAAAACATACGCTTTTGTCTTCAAGAACTTGAAGAAGGTTTTAGTTTCATTAATATGCTTTTTGATTACATCCAATAGTATTAGGTTTTTATTCTCTTGATTCCCCCGGAGTTGCATTCCATAATGCTTTCATAGATTGTTTCATTAGGATATGAAGCATTTTTTTGATAGATTGTTGTATTATGTAATGTTAATGGTGATATTTTGGATGTTAATAAAACGTGTCACCTTTATTCTTTGTGTTCCGTGTTCTTCGTATTCTTTATTCTTGTGTCACTTTATTCGTGTTACTATGTCACCATTCTATCGTGTTCTTGTGTCACTGTTACCGTGTTACTGTGTTACTGTAAAAGCTGCGATAAAATTCGGCTTTCAAATACTACGTCCAAAAGGTATCAAACGCGATTTCAAAATGAAGATAAAAAAAGGTATGAACTTTGGTGAAACAATGTTGATGATCGGTGTTCTAAATCAAAATTTACGGTCGTTTATAAAAAAACTTTCCGGTTAATATAAATATTTTTTTGTCTTTCAAAATATACGTCGGAAGGGTATCGTGTTTGGGCTCAAATTGAAAAGCAAAAAAAAATATGAATTTTAGTGAAAAAATTTCGACAGTCGGAGTTCTAAATCAAAAGTTACGATGTTTGAAAAAAAAAAAAAAAAAAAGCAGCATCAACGCTCAACGCCAACTTTCATATACATTTTTACCTTCAAACCTGAAGCGCGCGATTATGCAGGGTTAATTTTGTCCGTTTTAAATTTTTTTGTCCTTTTTGCAATTAAAAAAAAGAATGTGTCCTATTTATTTATTTTGTAAATATTTTTGTCCTTTTCCCTCAATCCCCGAAAATTGAATCTATTAGTTATTACAATTTAAAAACATCAAATCTTTTCTCCAAAGAAATGTCAAATCCTTTTTTTTCTTTATTACGTGGGTCAGCAAAAATATTGGATCATAATTGGCTCGCTAATTTGTCGCGCATTGGTTTTTATTTTTTTATTTTTTAATTTTTATTTTTATAAAGGGGAGCGTTTTATTACATACGGTTTATTTAATAAATTATCAAATCATCTGTGATATCAAGTCTATGTACTAATAATTGTATCCTTTGGTTTTCAACATAAATTATAACGAAGGAAAAACTAGCAATGATCGATAATCAAAATGCCCACTTGGATTTATTAATAATAAAACTCCATATTACATCATAGATCAACCTCAATCAAAGACAATACTAAACAATTGCTAAAGCAATTTTATTGGGATGACATAAAATAAAGTGCAAAAGGGCACAAACAACTTTATTAGAATGACAAAAGAAATAATGTGTCAAAAGACACAATAAACCGGAGCCTTCAAGCGGTGTCATTGAAAAAATCAGCAACTTTCATGGGTGACATCAATGGCATATCAAAATTCAGATCATCAATCTTCTGATCAATAAGATTTGCCTCAACACCGTTTTCTGGCTTTCTCTGAGATGCTAGATAAAGATCAACAAGATGTTTTGCCGTACGGCATGACTTGGACCAATGTCCATTCATTCCACATCTATAACATTTGTCACCATGGACTTTCTTTTCTTTGTTGTTATGATCCGATCTTGGTGGATCGCTTCGTTTCTTCCCACAATTTTCATTGTGATGTGTCGCATATTTTACACGACCACGTCCACGACCATGGCCTCTACCATGATCTCCACCGCGACCACGTCCACGACCACAGCCAAAATTTGAAGATTGTGTCGCATTCACTTCAGGGAATGGACTGGCTCCAGTGGGACGGGACTCATGATTTTTCATTAACAGCTCATTGTTTTGCTCAGCCAACAGAAGGCATGTAATGAGATCAGAATATCTCCTAAAACCTTTCTCTCGATATTGCTGCTGCAGGAGCATATTCGAGGCATGAAAAGTGGAAAAAGTTTTTTCCAACATGTCTTCATCTGTCACCTTTTCACCACATAGTTTCAATTGTGATGTGATCTTAAATATAGTTGAATTATATTCAGTGACAGATTTAAAATCCTGCAGTCGCAGGTTGAGCCAATCATATCTGGCTTTCGGTAAAACAACCAACTTCAAGTGGTCGAACCTCTCTTTCAGATGGTTCCACAATTCATACGGATCTTTCACCGTTAAATACACATGTTTCAATCCCTCATCCAGATGATGACGGAGAAATATCATGGCCTTTGCACGGTCTTGGCTTGTCTCAGTATTATTTGTGACAATCGTTTTGCCAAGACCCATAGATACCAAGTGCATCTCAACATCCATGGCCCATGATAAATAATTTTCCCCGATATGTTTAGGGGTACAAAGTCTTGTTTGGTGATGTTAGCCATTAAAACAAGAAGAGTGATGAACAATAATAGAATTTTACCTGAACCGCCAAAAGGGACACCAATGGAATACTCTGTTAGTAGAGTCTCGTGCTGATAACGTGTTATAAAACTTAGAAAATATTGGAGGAAGAACAAGAGAAAATACAAGTATAGAAGAAGAGAGAATTGCTTGTCTTATTCCAATGGTATAAGAGGGTATTTATAGTAGAGATTATAATGAAAACACAATAATTTGAATTAATCCAAAATCTACCTAAATCAATCAGAATAGTAGATAATCCATCAATATATTATTTCATAACATCATGTCATATAAAAAAATCTTTCCCTAAAATCTCTCTACGATAATTATACCAACTTAAATTTGTTCAAACTGGTCAAAGAAAATAAATGTCAATATGATTTGAAAAAAAACGGACTTATTTAAAAAATAAAAATAAAGGCCATTAACTCTCTCCAAATTAAGACAAATAAATCGGAAAATAAAAAAATTAAAAAATACAAAATCAATGAATTTTTTGCAAAAAGTTTGCACCCACATTTCCATGATCTCCCAAAATAAAAACATTTAAAAAAACCGCCCCTCCCCTTTATAAAAAAACGTCCGCAAATAAAAAAATTGGAAAAAAAAAACAAAAAAAAAAATTAAAAATATTTTCAGTTTTAAATTTAAAAAATTCGAGGATATTCGCTCAATAAATGACTCCAAACCCGCTAATAAATTGTCATGTCATATAAAAAAAAAGCTTTCCGTAAAATCTCTCTACGATAATTATACCAACTTAAATTTGTTCAAAATGGTCAAAGAAAATAAATGTAAATATGATTTGAAAAAAAACGGTCAATAAAAATAAAAACCATTAACTCTCTCCAAATTAAGAAAAAAAAATCCGGAAAAAATACAAATAAAAAAAATACAAAACTAGTGAATTTATTGCTAAAATATTTCACCCCCCATTTACATGATCTCCCCAAATAAACAAATTAAAAAAAAAACCGCCCCTCCCCTTTATAAAAAAATAAATCCGGAATATAAAAAAAATTGATTTTTGTCCAGAAGGACAAAATTATAAAAAAAAATCGGGATAGAAGGAAATTGTAATTTAATAAAGACAAAAGTAACAATTATGAATTAACAAATATGAAGTAACAAATGTGGAATAGAGTAAATATGTAGTAACAATTGTGAAACACAAAGTAACATTAACACGTGAAGTAACAATTTTAAAGTAACAATTGTGATTTTTGTCCTTTATAATCATGAATATGTTACTTTTATCATTCCAGACCCATTTATTAATTTTTTTTTGTCCTTGTGGCCCATTCCCCCTAAAAAAAATAAAAAATATACCAAAACAATGAATTTATTGCAAAATATTGCACCCCTATTTCCATGATCTCCCCAAATAAACACATTAAGAAAAAACCGCCCCTCCCCTTTATAAAAAATATCCAGAAAAAAAATCGCGAAAAAAACAAAAAAAAAATATAAACATTTTCAGTTTTAAATTTTATAAAATTCGAGGATATTCTGTATAGGAAAGAAATTTAAAGAATTTGATGAGAGGTTTAAATAGTTTGGTGGTTTTTTTCCAATCAAAGAGGTTTTCAAAAAAATGAGTAAAACAAGCCACTTCATAAATTTTTGTAGATTTGTTTCATTGGTAGTTTGGATTCAACATACGTACGTAAGTTGAAACAAAACGACAACGTACCCTCATGTCGGAAGCCGGCCCTTCAAATTATAGTATCATTCAATCATCCACTGAACAAGGTATAATTGTATACTGTTATATTAATTGCTTATTGCATATGACATTCCTTGGGCATCTACTGTTTGTACTACTAACATGATTGTCTCGCTGATTCGTCAATTAAACGTGTATGTCATATTCCTCTTACACCGATCCACATGAATTTGTTCCCATGTCTCCGACGGCTGCAAAAAAACAATTAGGTAAACTTCTTGCATATACATGATAAATTGATCGTTTTTAGCCTCTTTTTACACGCAACTAATATACATATAATTATTGTACATCATCAAGAAATTATGGATGATTACATATATAATGACAGGTGTGAGATACATTGTTTTTATTTTTTTTTACAGGGTCCGATGAAAACTTAATTGATGTTCCGGTTATTATTGATGTCTCCGATGAAGAACCGATCACTAAACGTCCGCTCCGTGCACCGTTTCTTGCACATGATGAGGCAGATCAAACTAGAGGATTGCTATGTTCATTTCAACATTTCCTCATTACACATTTGTTACAACATACCTTTTTTTAAAGTCGTTTTTACCTACATTAATATTATATTTCATTCCTCTTTTTTTTGTACGTCACCAGACTATAATTTGGTTGATATTCAAGTTATTGATGATTATGATGTACAACCAATCGTAGAAGATCGTTGTCCGGTAGTAGATGTTTCTGCTACAAACGAAATTGAACATGCAGGTATCAAAAATGCTTTTGTAACAACGTGTTCGTGCAATATAATAAGTGACACTCGGTTTTTGTTGCGTATTTTCAATGAACTTAAAAAATAACATTTCCCCAATAATCTTTCCACTGATTCGTTATCACCCAATTTATTAACACTATCTTTCGTTCATCATTGTCTGTGTTTATTGATAGACAACATCGTGTTTGATGTTCAAGATGCCACCGATGCTAATAATGTAGAACCGATCATGCGGGATCATTCGGACACAGAAGCTATTCGACAAACAGGTTTGATTTATTTCATTGCAATCATAATTAGTTATATTATAGATTATCATGGTATGTGTTTTCTTATGAAATTGTACGTGTTTGATTTACTTATGAAAATTCGGAAAGTGTTAACGTACAATTATCATTGATGCATTATGTGTTACATAACACCGCTCTATCTGAGTGCCAAGACGGGATCATTACGTAGCATGCAAAATGTAACCCATAACATAGTTGCATATCGCATTTGTTAAGAAAAACTCAGTGAACTGAATGTATGTATGTAGGCGGTGCACGTCGTATGCGTCGTCCAGAATTACGATGGACATTCGAACCACGTGACGTCGTATGCGTCGTCCAGAATTACGATGGACATTCGAACCACGTTCATCCATGTGTCCCAAATGTAAATCCGTAATATGGGTGGATGAGAGCGTTAAAAGTAGTTCTAAGAGGAATCCAAGGTATCAACTGTGTTGTGGTGATGGCCACGTTGACTTGCCATGGCTACCTGAAACTCCGGCCTACCTAAATGGATTGCTATTGAATCCTAGTTTCAAGCACAACATCAGATCATACAATTCAATGTTCTCCTTTACGTCAATGGAAGGAAAAGTTGATCACTCTATAACAAATACACGTGGACCGTATGCCTTCCGGATAAATGGAGAAAATTACCATAGAATAGGTTAACTTTTACCACCTCCTGGTGAGCCTGCGAAGTACATACAATTGTACATTCATGATACAGATAATGAATTACAAAATCAAGTTAACGTGTTAACAGAAGGGCGTGCATCGGACCTTGACTTGGTAATTGTTGAAAGGTTGAAAAATATGTTAGATGATATCAACCCATATGTGCATACTTTCAGAACTGCTCGAGATGAGCTGTGCAACAACCCCACGGTTTAATTGGATTTGAGAATCATAAGTGATAGAGGTGGTCGTCAATACATACAACCCACTGGTGGTGAGGTAGCTGCTTTGATTGTAGGTGGCGGCCTTAATGAGGGAGCAACCCGCGATATTAACATAACGACTCACCAAGGAAATATACGTAGAATCATAGAGTTGCATCCTTCATACATGCCATTGCAATACCCATTGTTGTTCCCATACGGACCTGATGGATGGCGTGTTGGTATCAATTAATCTGTGAATACTTCGAGACAACGACAATTTGTGTCAGGGCGTGAGTTCTATGCATACATGATACAAGACCGTGAAGGTGAAGGCACGAATCTACTCCAAGGAGGAAGGTTATTTCAACAGTTTACAGTTGATTAGATGCCACTGGCGGTCTGCCAATATGCTTGACTGGTGTGGGTGTTGAGTTTTCTTCTCCGCTCTACGCCTTTGTTACTACAAAATAGTTTGAAAACGGTAATGAAAGATTATAACTTAGCTTAACAATTAATTGTCGAACCCGACTTCATTCCCTTGCTGAAATATGATAAAATTAAAAAATGTTCCAATGGTATAGGTTGATGGACGTCAGCGTTTTGATCAGTACATAAATAAATTGTTGGGTCATTTTTACACATTCGTGCTACCCGCTCCACCAACGCCACGTTCTAACGAACGTCCAGAAACTGCATTCATACTGAAAGTGGATTGGGGTGAGGCCTGTGCTCATGCTTTCAAACACATGCATAAAAGAAAAGACATACAACGTAATTTTTTTTAAAGTCATAATAACTTATATTGAAACCCGATTTTTTTAATATTTAGTAGTTTATATTGTTATTGCTTCGATATCATTATAGTTCTTTTACGTCGTAACAAAATCTTCAATTAATTTCCTCGGGTACCTGAGATTATGTGGCTTGGTCGTTATGGATGATAAAGTTGGTCGTTGCGGCTTGATCGTTGTTGGTTTTATATAGTATTTCATTGTGTCAACTTATGATTGAAGTTATCATGTAGGATCAAGTTTTTTACTTATGTACAGATATATCATTTTAGTTTCTTTCATTTTCGCTTACTGATTGCAATAAAACAATAAATTTATGAGTTTAGATGTTCTGATTGCACGATGCATTGACGTTCGAAGGTCCCGTGCAATGCACGGGTTTTTGACTAGTATATATATATATATATATATATATATATATATATATATATATATATATATATATATATATATATATTTTCGAAGATACCAAGAATTGAACCTACCCACGTGTCGCCTTCATATCAACACAATAATAAATAAAGATAGAGAAAAGTTGTCATCAAGGGTCAGAACCCCCAATACACAAGCTGCATGAGCTCGGTCACCATCCTCTGACCCTTGTAGATCGGCCGGTACTTGTGATCAAACCTGCCTGACCCTATAAGTCGGCCAAAGTCCCTCTCGGACCAATCCTCTTATGCACGCAAGAATCCGAGCTGATCCCAACTCGGCTATCTCCCCGACCTCCATAGGTCGGCCCAAACACAGAAAGGCCCGGCCGCTTTAGTTCGGCCCTGTTGGAATTATTTTAAGTTTTAGTGATGAGTGCCAGACTAGCTGTTATAGAGCAAAGGCAAAAATATGTCTAGATCAAATGTATAGGCTTATTAGAGTTTGATCTTTGATAGGTTTGATCAAACAAACACTGTAAATGATCAGCTAACTTTCATCAGCAGACATGTCTATATCAGTAGGGTACCTGAGTCAGTAGACTAGTTTAGGAACCTGCTGAAG
The DNA here is from genome assembly GCA_036785695.1 of Gentiana straminea. Classification (NCBI taxonomy): domain Eukaryota; kingdom Viridiplantae; phylum Streptophyta; class Magnoliopsida; order Gentianales; family Gentianaceae; genus Gentiana; species Gentiana straminea. Next base: position 264,345 of record JAVUPR010000247.1, read on the forward strand.
ACTGAAGGCTGAGGTTTCAAGCACAGTTATTGAAGGCTGAGGTTTCAAGCACAGTTATTGAAGGCTAAGGGATCAAACTTAGTATTTAAAGTCAAGGATATGGAATCAGAATTTAGGGAAGTCTGTGATGACCTAAACTGATTACATATACCTTGTGTACATGGTCTAAGTTCCAAATATTAAGTGGTGATTGGAACTTGGTTATGATCAAAATGGTGTAATCTAAGTTCACAATTAAAATTTAGATAAAAGAGAAGTCAGCTGCAGTGTTTTATAAACACAGCAACTTTAGATCAGCTGACTGATATGTATTTCAGCAGACTAATACCCACAGGAACGTGCTGATATATATTTTGAATTATTCAAAGGTTACATTGGAGGAATACAAGGATAAGGACAGATAACTACTTCTGATTTTGTCAAACAAATCAATGGTTAAGATTAAAGGGACGTTGGGAAGAAACAGAGGCTTATCCAATGGATACAAGTCAAAGGGTGGACATACTGAAAACTGTCAAAAAGCAATCTGACAGTGTCAGTACTATGTACAGGGACATAATGCAAGTTAGGAAAATGACAAGTCTAAAACGGCTATGTTTGAATTTCAAACATAAGTCACAAAGATTCCTACCTATAAATAGAGGACTCCTAATTCATATACAAGTGATGAAAATTAAGGATCGATCTTGAGCTATCAGATTTCAATCTATTAAACACCCTGCTGACCCTACTGAACTTAAGCTACTGATCTAGTCAAATTCTTCAAGTGTAATCTGCTATCAAGCTACATCAAGTTTACACACTTGAAGTGTTCAAGCTGTTGATCATTTCATCCTGATTAAGCTGCTGAAAGCTGAATCACTTACTTGATTCAAACTTTCTTTACAAGAAACCTGCTGAAGACAGTGAAGCATCTTTGGGTGTCAAGCACTGTTGTTTGTGGTGGAGCTGTTGAAGAGGCAATCATACCCTTCAAGGACCAGTGGAAGACTTTGGAGCAGCAATCCTACCTGTTCCAAGTGTTCAGTTTGTGAAGCCATAGTTATTGGTGAAGTGTAAACATCTTAGGGATTTTTGTAACTGCAACCTCAAAGATCTCTAGTGAATTACCTCCAACAAAATAGGAGAAGAGTAGACTGACAGGATTACACCACCTGGAACCACTATAAAATTGCCTACTTACTTTCTGCATTTATATTCTGCATTTAGTACATTAAGCACATCAACCTACAGAAACTAGCTATTGAATCACACACATACACTGCTGAGTATCTAATACTTGGTATCATATTTTAACAACAAGTAATAAGGCTTAATTTAAATATATTCCGCTGCAACAAATTCAGTAAAGTCAATAGTCAGCAGACTACTGAGTGTCAGCGGACTACTGAGCAATCATCAGGCTGCTGAAGTTGCTGAGTTTGTTAACACCAAAAGTTTTAAGTGTTAAGTTTATTCACCCCCCTCTAAACTTAACCAAAGCCTTTTCAAGGGACCAACAATTGGTATCGGAGCAGTGATGACGTAGATCAAGTGATAATAAAATACTTGACCACCATAAACCAATACTAGCAAGAGGACTAGGTCCATCGTAGTATAGCTATAGCGAATCAAGGTCGATCCCACAGGGAACCAATTGTGGATCATTTATATACAAACAATTAATTATTCATATCAAGGACATAAAGCGGTCTACGACCAACAAAAGACAAGAAAGATAAAGGACACGACTCGACACAACACATAACGTAATTAACCTCCCCAATTATCATGTTATCGTTTGGATCTAGAGATTCTATATAATTAAGCTAGACTCGACAACTATTAATCTAATTCGTATTTCTTTTATATTGGCTATGGGAGTCATCCCCTAAACTAGATCTAGCTCCGGGTAGGCCATCTAGATCACTATGCTACATTACGTGACTTCACTTTTTCGGCTTCCATCTCATATAACTTGCACGCTTACAAAACTAGGGATGCCAATATTAACCGTATTCCTCACCTAGGAAACATTCATGTGATTAGGCGTACTTCCTAGACGATCGCATCAGTCTCTATCCCATTAACACTAACTTTTTAGGTATCATGTTAATCTACGATTTACGTATAACTAGGTGCTAGCAATTCCCAAATATAACAATGATCTAGATCTCGCTGAAAGTCCCAGAAGATCAATTCATGAGCCGACCTAGGAGCACTATGTTGGTATTTCCTAATAATACGCTAATTAAAACAGACGAGCAACGTAGCCATAGCCATACCTACTAAGATAAGAAATTCTAGGTGGACAATCACACCATAAAGACGTGGCTAGATTGACTCGGCGAAAAACTAAATCTTAGCGTTTCTACATACGTAACGGATAAAATAGAGATTCATAAAGAAATTATATAGATCTACTAAAAACACGGCTGTCGATCATACCAAAGTCATCTATAGGTCACCGGATAACAGATCTGGGCGTGTGGATCCTTATAGACAAGGAATCCCCACTGCCTCATATCGTATCCTTAGATTTACATCGTTTGGTGAAGAACGAACAACCTCAAACGATAAACAATAATTGGGGACTTAATAACAAAGAACTAAGAAAAATAAATACAAGAACTTACATAACTGGAGAACTTGTAAAAAAAACGGCTCTTAGAGAAACTGAAGATTTAATTAAGAATTGTGTATATGTGCGTGTAGAGTGTGTATTGTATGTCTCTATTTATAGGGGTTCAAGCTATTTGAGAGATATACTTCAAAATATCAAAACAAATAGAGATAACTCCCGGCCGATCTCCGGAAAAAAAGCAAAATGCGCCCCCTTGGTGCGTCCCCCATTGGCGCCAACTTTTGTCATGCCTTACTCCTCTTTTCGTGCTTATCTAATCTTTATCTTGAATTTCCTTTGATTTATCTTGAGATTTAATTTTTCCATTTGCATTTATCCTCCAAAATTTATCGCAATCTACAAAATAAATATTTATCCCAAAGTAAAATAATAAAAACGGATAAATACCAAATTATAAATAAAAAACAGATAAATACCAAATTATATCTTTTAAATAATACAAAATGGATAAATAACAAATTTTAAATTATAAATCACATAACATTAAATAATCAATATAACACGTGATTTAATTATAAAACATATATTATTAATCTCGATTTAAGGTCAACGTTGATGGCTTTTACGGGTATAATTTGACCGTCATCAACTACCCCCCCACTTAGACTTTGATCGTACCGAGAAAAGCATCAATAAGTCATTCCCCAAGACAACATTTTCCATGGTCAAATCATACTTACATAAGAAACTCGAGTCAACTCATACCATTCATGCTCATAAGATATTCATTATTCACTACTCGCTATGAACCGAAGTGATGTGTGCATGTGCATTTAGTTTTATATATTCGTGGCAAGATTAAAGTTTATGCTAACTTCGCAATCTCAACCTACCAACATCAGTATTCCCACTTCTTAAGCCTCGCAATGGGTAAAGACATGGTGCAATAAGCAAGAGCGTTATCCAGAAGGTTTTTGGACTTGGAGACTGAGAAAAATACTCGAAGCCTCTTAAAAGTTGAATTTTTTTCTCATATTTTCATATATTCAAGCATTAACACATCTCAAGAAAGAAACTTTTTTTAAAAGTAAATTATGCATTGCAAGAATCCCCTTTCACGGATCGATTAATAGTATTGAATATTACCACAAGCGCGAAGCTACTTTGGTAATGTTACTACAAGCCCAGTGCTTAACATTTTGTTAAAACACAGATAAATCTCAAGCTTATTACTCCGCTTTGATGGCCAGAAGATAGGAATACATCAGCAGATAAATATCGACACTAAGTCTACATAACCAATCATCTACGCAATGTACACATGATTTCTTCAGTTATTATAATTCGTACGGTAAAAATCGATTCAAAGATTGAGTAATCGAATAATAAATATCTACTTGCAACAATCGGCATGAATATCCTTAAATTTACATTCACATAAGTATAAACTGATCACGTACTCATGCAACTTGGTTCATTTCCTATCAATTCTTAGTTAGGAACTCACAATTCTAAGGGTACGAGATAAATAATATGGCATTTATTCAATTTTTTTTCATTTTTCACCGTTTCATTTAATTTTTCAATTATAACATATCATAGCTAAGTCTCCTACCCTCTACTTAAACATGGCATTGTCCCCAATGACAAATAAAAATGAGAATTTAAGAAAAAGACTTAGCTCTGGAAACAGCTCTCAAGTAGATGCAGAACATCGGAGTAGTCCAAGCACGTCGTGGAGAAGCAAGTGAAAACCTATTTAAGCAAACCAAACAGAAACTCCACGAAACCGTTAATAACATGTCAATGGAAGTTATAAAATAATGTGGCAGTAATTAGATATAAAATATCCAAAAACAAATTAAGCCTCTTTATGGTATACAACCAAATGACAAGGAAAGCCAAAGAGTTAAAGCGACTTGTTCAGACACGGATTCTAAAAAATATATATAGACGCAAAAAGAAAAATACTAAATAGAAAGAAAAATAAACAAGCAACTAAAGATGGTAGTCTTCATCTATAACCCCCACCGCTTAAATAGGCTTAAAACCGGGTGGAGAAGACAAAGATCAAAAAGCATTACCCCACGGGGGAAAACACGAGGTTGATAGGATTAACCATGTATTCAATCCAGTGTAAAATAGACACTTGGTAAGGTATAACAGATTCAATGTGACCTATTGGCTAAAGATAAAATCAAATACTTAGCGCAGAAACTTCTCGTTTGCATTGTATATCAACAACTTAGGGAGATGTAGCTACTCCTCGAAATTACTAATAACCCAATGTATCACGTAAAAGTCATAACCGTCATCAACAAGGTCGGATCGGTGTGATAGCTTAGAACAAAAATCATCATCTAGAATTGCCGGAATAGGCGTAAAAGTGTGAAATTCAAAACTTCCGGTAGAAAGATAAGTTGTATTTTGATTGAACCAAAAACTTTTAAAATCAAGCTAAGGTCAGAGCTACACATACCCCAGCTAGGATTATGAAAACCAAAATGATAAAAGATAATCAGTAAAACTTATCAATATTTCTAATTCCGCAACACAAGGGTATTTGGTAAACAAAATGGAGGTTGAGAGTATGACTGGTTTCAAAAAAGATATATATAAGGATGGGAAGAAAAGATAAAGGGTGGGTAAGAAATTGTGTTTTGGGTGGGTTGAAAATTGGTTAAGAGATTGGGTAGGGTGGGTATTGTTTAAGGGATTGGGTAGGGTGGGAGAGTGAAATAGATGGAAAGAAAGAGACGGGATGAAAGAATGGTTAGAAATGTGAACTGTTGGGGCAGATTGGTGAGAGGATCGAAAAGGTTGAAGGGTGAAAAGGTATAAAGGAAAGGATAAGGGTAGTTGCAGAACGAATTGCACACAACTTTGGATTTTCACTCGGATCGCCATTCTAAAAAGTTTTGAAAGTTGACCAAAAAGCGTTCTTGTTCGCACCAATCATTCTCTGTTACAATTTTAGTAATTCTCAAGCTCTCTTAATGCTTCCATCTTAAGGTTGATTGCTAAATTTCCTTTTCTTTAGCAATTTCTCGACTCTCCTAAGAAACTCTAATTCACATGGCCTATATTGAGTAAAAAAATTTTGCACATCCTTAGCCTAATGGCCATCGGAACACGGAAAAATAAAAAACCTTAACATATGTCACATTACTCTTATTTGCCTCAAAGAAAACAAAAACTTAAAATCCTAAAAAGAAATCCTAAGGGTTTTAGAGAAGTAGTTCTGAGTTTAAAGTCCTCAGCTCGACTTTCCAAAAAGCATCCTTGTCAGTCATCCTTCATAGTTCGCCAGACTTTGACCCTTTGAGCACTATAAAAGGTGGGCTCGTCGCTTTTGCGGATTAATACCCTTCCCTTGGTTGTGAGATCTAGGAAATGAAATCTATCCATACCATTTATACAAAGCTCTTACCTCAGCTCTCGTTTTAGGAATGAGTGAATTCTAAGGAAATTTAGTCCTAGGGACCCATTTTAATCACATCCTCTATAATGCTACTTCATTATGCTCTCTCAAAACTCAACGTCTTCTTTAGATTGAAAATTCTTAAAACTACACAAATTGTTGCTCCCCTGGCCAGTAGAAGCAATCTCATGCATAGGACAATGAGATTTTGATAGAACTACGAGGAACTCTTTATTCACTGCTTCCTTTCATCGACTACATGTTTCCCTATACCCTATAGATGAGACCGATTGGGGGCAGAACCTTCCACACTAATAAAATTAATCTGACAAACCAACTCCGGGCTAAGATTCATACTCAGGTTCATGTATAGGCTAACTTATGCTCAAAGGACCAAAAGATAGTAAAACATAAGCAGAAAAGGTAGTACCTTGCCTTCAACATTGTACCACGAATAATTCAAACCTTTTAATATTTATTTTCTAGGAGCTATCTTGGTGCTTTAAAGGTGTTGCTTCCATCGCCTTTCCTATCGTAGATTTGTAGCTCCACATGTCGCTGGGTTATTTACTCAGCGCCCGCGAAAAATTACAGACTCGGATTATTGCTTCCCTGGTTTCTGCAAATAGAAGAAAAACAAAACGGACCGTAGACTAATTTTAACATGGTTTCCCATGCTGCTATCAGACCTACGAATTAAACATACGGAGATAAACAGACACGTGAAATTCCAGAAAACCGAACCAGGCTCGCTGGCAGCGAGAGGCAGTCTCGCTGGGAGCGAAGCCTGTTTTTCAGAATCCGGAATTTTTACACAGAGCAGACAACCAGATGTACTCAAAAACGTAAAAACGGACTCTAAAACAGAAAATTCAACATGAATAAAAAAATTTATTTATATATAAAATTGACCGTTGGTTCCCCGGAAACAGCGCCAAAAACTTGATGACGTAGATCAAGTGATAATAAAATACTTGACCACCATAAACCAATACTAGCAAGAGGACTAGGTCCATCGTAGTATAGCTATAGCGAATCAAGTTCGATCCCACAGGGAACCAATTGTGGATCATTTATATACAAACAATTAATTATTCATATCAAGGACATAAAGCGGTCTACGACCAACAAAAGACAAGAAAGATAAAGGACACGAATCGACACAACACATAACGTAATTAACCAATGATCATGTTATCATTTGGATCTAGAGATTCTATATAATTAAGCTAGACTCGAAAACTATTAATCTGATTTGTATTTCTTTTATATTGACTATGGGAGTCATCCCCTAAACTAGATCTAGCTCCGGGTAGGCCATTTAGATCACTATGCTACATTACGTGACTTTGCTTTTTCGGCCTCCATCTCATATAACTTGCACGCTTACAAAACTAGGGATGCCGATATTAACCGTATTCCTCACCTAGGCAACATTCTTGTGATTAGGCGTACTTCCTAGACGATCGCATCAGTCTCTGTCCCATTAACACTAACTTTTTAGGTATCATGTTAATCTACGATTTACGTATAACTAGGTGCTAGCAATTCCCAAATATAACACAGATCTAGATCTCGCTGAAAGTCTCGGAAGATCAATTCATGAGCCGACCTAGGAGCACTATATTGGTATTTCCTAATAATACGCTAATTAAAAAAGACGAGCAACGTAGCCGTAGCCATACCTACTAAGATAAGAAATTCTAGGTGGACAGTCACACCATAAAGACGTGGTTAGATTGACTCAGCGAAAAAGTAAATCTTAGCGTTTCTACATACGTAACGGATAAAATAGAGATTCATAAAGAAATTATATAGATCTACTAAAAACACGGCTGTCGATCATACCAAAGTCATCTATAGGTCACCGGATAACAGATCTGGGCGTGTGGATCCTTATAGACAAAGAATCCCCACTGCCTCATATCGTATCATTAGATCTACATCGTTTGGTGAAGAACGAACAACCTCAAATGATAAACAATAATTGGGGACTTAATTACAAAGAACTAAGAACAAATAAATACAAGAACTTACATAACTACAGAACTTGTAAAAAAAACTGCTCTAAGAGAAACTGAAGATTTAATTATAAATTGTGTATATGTGCGTGTAGAGTGTGTATTGTATGTCTCTTTATAGGGGTTCAATCTATTTAAGAGATATACTTCAAAATATCAAAACAAATAGAGATAACTCCCGGCCGATCTCCGGAAAAAAGCAAAATGCGCCCCCTTGGTGCGTCCCCCATTGGCGCCAACTTTTGTCATGCCTTACTCCTCTTTTCGTGCTTATCCGATCTTTATCTTGAATTTCCTTTGATTTATCTTGAGATTTAATTTTTCCATTTGCATTTATCCTCCAAAATTTATCTCAATCTACAAAATAAATATTTATCCCAAAGTAAAATAATAAAAACGGATAAATACCAAATTATAAATAAAAAACAGATAAATACCAAATCATCTCTTTTAAATAATACAAAATGGATAAATACCAAATTATAAATTATAAATCACATAACATTAAATAATCAATACAACACGTGATTTAATTGTAAAATATATATTATTAATCTCGATTTAAGGTCAACGTTGATGACTTTTACGGGTATAATTTGACCGTCATCAAGCAGTGCTTCTGTTCTTAAGTAATCCTACTTGTTGTGCTTGTGAAAATACTTTGAAAACTTCTTCAAGTTTCTGATTTTCAAAGCTTTGCATCATGGATAACAACCAGTATGCTAGAACAATGTTGATGTGTTCTTTAGATCGATTTGATGAGTATAAACGTCGTATGCAGGCTTTTCTAGTTGCAACACATGATGAAATGATGGAGGTGCTGACTGATGGACCACTGGAGATCACTAAGTCAGTAACAGTGGTAAATGAGACACAGTACATTCCAAAGCCAAAAAGAGAATGGAATGCTGAAGATAGAAAAAGAGCAAACCTCAACAATATTGCTATTGATATCATTTACAGAACTTTGGATAGCAATATGTATATGAGGTGAAAGATTGCAAGACTGCAAAAGAACTTTGGGATAAGTTGCAGTTAATCTGTGAAGGCACTGATGCAATCAAGAAGAAAAAAATCAGTGTAGCAAAGAAGAAGTTCCAAGAGTTCAAAATGAAACCAAATGAAACTATTGAACAAATGGAATCAAGATTCAATGCCATCATTGATGAACTCACTCTACTGAGTGCGAAGTATTCAAAAGAAGAAAAAAATTCAAAAATCTTGTAAGCATTACCTGCAAAAGTAGTTTGGGAAATGAAGGTGACTGCCATAGAAGAAATGAGAAGTCTACATGAAGAGGACACCTTCAAATTGTTTTAAGATCTCAAAGCCTATGAATTCAGTAAGAAACTTGTACCTAAGACTGAAAAAGAAGAACCAAAGACCACTGCATTGGCTGCTACACATCAAGAAGAAACATCAGGAGCTCAAGATGATCTACTGGATGAGATGCAAGAGCAAATTGCCCTACTGAGCAAGAAAATCAGAATGATGAAAACTGGAAAGGGTTCTCCTAGGAACTTCACAAAGCAATTTAGTGAAAAGAAGAATGAGGAATCCAAGAAAGACAATGATTACTTGTGTTGTCATTGCAAGAAACCAGGACACTTCAAACCAGACTGTCCTGAACTAAAACAGAAAATGGAACTTGATTATCTTTGCTTCAATTGCAAGAAGCCTGGACATTTCAGACCTGATTGTCCAGACCTACTGAAGAGCAAAAGTCAGCAAAGAAGATCTGGCAAGAAAGCTATGGTTGCTGAAGATGAATCAGGATATGAAGTTGAATCAGAAAAAGGAAATGAATCTGATGATACTGCACTTGTTGCTGATATGGATGATTATGCTTTAATGGCAAATATGGATGAAACAGAGGAGGTATACAATTCTGTATCTATTAACACTCCTGCTGGAAGTGATTGTGAATCAACTTATGGTTCAAATCCAAACAATTCTGACAATGAACAAACTTTGGATGCCATCCTTAATCAACTGAGGATAATACAATCTGGTTATGAGATTGTGAAGGCTGAAAAAGAAGCTCTTCAAACAGAAGTTGAAAGATTAAAATCTGAATTAAGAATTCTCAAAGGAAAGAAAAAAGAAGTTGGACAGAATCAGCATAAGTCTGTCGTACATTCAGTAACTACTGAATATGCTGAACAATTATGTTTCTCCACTGCATTCAAATCTGGAAAGCCTTATGGTGATAGAACATGCCTTGGATTTGGAACTCAACAATCTAATAAGAGTGGATCTAGTAAGGTCACTGAACCTAGTACCAGAATTGGTTCTAAGTTTGTGCCTGCACAAGATCCAACTCCCAAAAAGGTTGTTGAGGCAGTAAATCCTACTGAGAAGACTTCAAGAAAGCAAAATCAGAAGTCAAAAAGGTCAACAACATCTAACAAAAGGAATAAATCTAAAAGTAGAGCTGATGTACCTTCTAGACCTACTGATAACAGACCTGCTACTAAGTCTGCTGGACCACAAAAGGGTAAAAATCAGAAATATTCCAAGGATAAGAATCCTAAACCTAAAAATGTCAATCATTCAAGGGATACTTATCTCAGGGGGAAAGGTAGATTGTTCCCTACTGATGATGATTGGAATATTCCTACCCCCAATGCTAGAAACATTAGATTTAACAATGCTGCTAGGGTAAAACCTAAGCAATGGAATCTGCAGAGGACTCAGCAGAGGACTTATATAAGACCTCACCAGAGACCTCAGCAGACTCCATATTACAGGGCTGTTCCTAACAGACAGCAAACCTATGGTTATACTAGTGCCTCTAACAATAGAAATCACTCCAAACAGCATTACATACCAAAAGGCCAGAAAGCATATGTGAATCCTACACAACCAACTGTTAAACCTAATGGATGTGTAGAATACATGTATGAACAAAAGTATGACACTTTTCAGAGAAGACCATATGGAAATTTGCCTAGGGTCATGCTTACCACTGACCATTATGGACCCAAACAGTTTTGGGTACCTAAAATGCATTAACTTTGTTTTGTAGGGTGTCCGGTACTTTGACAGTGGATGTTTCAGGCATATGACAAAGAATAAGCACTGTTTATCAAATTTTGTGGAAAAGGATGGTCCAAGAGTGAATTTTGGCAACAAGAACACACCAGGATACACAAGAGGATATGGCACACTTGTGAGAAATGGATTAACAATCAGAAATGTTGCATTTGTGGAAGGACTGGACTACAACCTACTGAGCACTGGAAAGTTTTGTGACATGGGTTACAAGGTCACTTTTGACAAGAACTCCTGTATTTTCATCAGTGAAAGAGGTGATCAAGTTGTGTTGGCTGGAAGAAGACAACAAAAAATGTATGTTGTGGATTGGTCTACTGCTGTTCCAGAAACATGGCTGATTGTGCATACCAAGTCAGAACTCAATTGGTTATGGCATAAGAAGTTGAATCTTCTAAACATTGATGATATCAATCAGTTTGTGAAGAAGAAACTGGTAATTGGTTTACCTGAGATCACATTAAAAAATGATGCTATATGTGATGCCTGTCAGCAAGGTAAACAAACAAAATGAAGCTTCAAATCAAAGACTAAGCAATCAACAAAAAGAGTTTTGGAGCTGATGCACATGGATCTATTTGGACCAGTAACACCAACAAGTGTAACAGGAAAGAAGTACACTTTAGTAGTTGTGGATGATTATTCAAGATACACTTGGGTAGTATTCATGAAGAAGAAAAGTGAAACACTTCAAAAGATGCCTGAACTTTTGAAAAGATTGCAAAATGAGAAAAGTTTGACAGTAGTGAAGACCAGATCAGACAAGGGTACTGAATTTCTCAATAAAGTTATAAGAGAATATTGTGAACAGAATGGTGTACTACATCAAACTAGCTGCTGCTGGTACACGTCAGCAAAATTGGGTTGCTCAGAGAAGAAATCGGACTTTGAAAGAAGCAGGAAGGACTATGATTTGTGAAGCATTATTACCTGAAAGATATTGGGCTGAAGTAGTTAACACAGCATGCTATACACAAAACAGAACTTTAGTGAACAAGAAGCTTCTGAAGACACCTTATGAGATTTGGAATGGAAGGTAACCTAATATATTTTATCTCCATCCTTCGGAAGCAAATGTTTCATTTTAAATCATAAGGAACAATTGAAGACATTCCAGCCAAAATCAGATGAAGGAATTTTCTTAGGATATTCTTCTGTCAGCAAGGCATTCAGGGTACTGAATAAAAGGACACTGAAACATGTAGAAACAATAAATGTTGTATTTGATGAACCCAAGTTCACTGGAATGGAAGATGAAGCTTCAGAACCTGCTGAGAATCAACAAGTCACTGATCTAGAATGTGTTGATGTCTTGGAAAGGATAAATGAGTTAAAAATCACTGACTCTGCCCCTGCTGAACACCCTGCTGGTGACACTACTGATGCAACAACTGAAGCAGTTCAAGGATCTGCTGAACCTCCTGAAGCAACAGTAGACCCTACTGAAGATGATGTTCTTGAGAATCAATCTAACCAAAATCCACAATGGTTAAAGGATCACCCTGCTGAACAAGTTATTGGCAATATACAGCAAGGTGTAAGGACTAGAAGACAATTAGAAGCAATGTTTACATGTTTTCTATCACAAATGGAACCTAAAGTTGTTGAAGAAGAAATATTAGATCCAGATTGGATAATTGCTATGCAAGAAGAATTGAATGAATTTGAAAGAAATCAAGTTTGGACACTAGTGGAAAGGCCTAATCATGCAAATAATTGGAACAAAATGGGTATACAGAAACAAACTGGATGAATCTGGTACCATTGAAAGAAATAAGACCAGGCTAGTAGCAAAAGGCTATTCTCAAGCAGAAGGAATAGATTTTGATGAGACATATGCCCCTGTTGCAAGATTGGAAGCTATAAGGTTATTCTTGGCATATGCTGCTTATAAAAACTTCAAGGTATATCAGATGGATGTCAAAAGTGCATTCTTGAATGGTATTCTAGATGTGGAGGTCTATGTTTAGCAACCTCCTGGTTTAGAAGTTAAATATCAAGAGGATAAGGTGTATAGACTCAATAAGACACTTTATGGTTTGAAACAAGCACCAAGAGCATGGTATGAGACCTTATCTCAATTCTTGGTGGACAATGGTTTTACCAAAGGTACCATTGACAAGACTCTTTTTATAATCAATGAAGGAGACAAAGACAAGATGCATTTATTTTGATGACCTGAACTACGATGTGAAAAGTTTGCGATGGTACATTTATTTTGATGACATAATATTTGGTTCTAAAAATGAACTACGATGTGAAAAGTTTGTCAATCTGATGAAAAGTAAATTCCAAATGAGTATGATGGGAGAAATGAACTATTTCTTGGGTTTACAAGTCAAACAGATGAAAGATGGGATCTTCATTCATCAAACCAAGTATACCAAGGAGCTACTGAAGAAATTTGGAATAGAAAACAGCACCAAGGTATCAACTCCTATGAGTACAAACATAAGATTGGATAAAGACAAAGAATGCAAAGATGTTGATCAGACTTTATACAGAAGGATGATAGGCGGCCAATTCTCACATGCACTTTACTTGGCGCAAGAGACTGATATATCATGTGCTGTAGGTGTTTGTGCAAGGTTTCAATCAAAACCTAAGGAGAGTCATCTAGCTGGAGTCAAAAGGATTCTCAAGTATCTAAAAGAGACTTTGGATGTAGGAATTTGGTATTCAAAAGATGGAAGCTTTAAGGTTATATCCTCGCAATGTGGTTTATAAAATTATTTCGATTCTCGATTATGTAGGATGCAAGATTGACGAAAAAGCACCACGGGAACTCGTCGTTATTGGGAAATATTGTACCCCCGATTAGATTAGAGTTACTCCCCTCCATTTTGTTGATTGGGTCCTGGGATGGTGGTGCGTAGCTTGCCGCTACTTTACTTTTGTACATTTGTTGGATTGTTGGGGTGCCCCCATTTCCTTTTAGCTAACTCCCCGTCTAGTTAGTTTAGAAGTGCAAAGTTTGTTTTTGCTTTGGAGTATACATGTTGTTTTTATTCTCGCCCGAGCTTTTTTGGCTAACCTCGGGCGACACCTTTGGGGTTTCGGTCTATTGGTTTTGGTTCACAAAGAATGCAAAGATGTTGATCGACTTTATACGAAGGATGATAGAAGAAACCTAAAGGAGAGTCATCTAGCTGGAGTCAAAAGGATTCTCAAGTATCTAAAAGAGACTTTGGATGTAGGAATTTGGTATTCAAAAGATGGAAGCTTTAAGGTTATATCCTGCTCAGATTCTGATTATGTAGGATGCAAGATTGACAGAAAAAGCACCAATTCAAGACCGGTTTCTTGGTTCAAGAAAAACGTAATTCAATATCAACTTCCACTGTTGAAGCTGAATATATTGCTGCTGGAAGTTGCTGTGCACAAATACTTTGGTTAAGACAACAATTAAGAGAGTATGGAATTGAAGAAAGAGAAATTCCTATAATGTGTGATAACACAAGTGCAATTGCAATCACAGAAAATCCTGTTTTGCACTCAAGAACCAAGCATATTGATGTGAGACATCCTTTTATAAGAGATCATGATGAAAAGAAAGATGTGGTGGTTCTTTACATCTCTACTGAAGATCAACTTGCTGATATCTTCACAAAACCATTGGATAGTGAAAGATTTGCTAAACTAAGGACTGAACTTGGAATTATAAAAGTTGACAGATACATCATTGATCAGCAGTGTACTGGAATTCACCAATGGGATTAGTCTTTGCTATGTTGGGTGAGCTCACTTAGCAGATTAGTCGTTGGTATCAACAATTCCATGTACTTATTTATGTTTGGACAATTGAGCAAATGAAGTTGCCAAGGGGATTGGTCTTTGTCCTGTTGGGTGAGCTCACTTGACCGATCAGTCATTGGTATTAAACTTCATCTTGTATTATCAGTTGGACAAAAACGAGAAGAATTGAAGATTAGCTGAGTTATCTAGTCAGCAGGCTGCTGAGGCATCATTGCCAGCAGGCTGCTAAGCCAAGGCTACTGATGACAAGGCTGTTGAGACATACGTTACATAGTCAAACTTTAATAAAGTCAAAAGGCAAAATAGCAGGATATTTACTCATCTTTATAACCGCAGTTACACGATCAAACGGTTACAATCATTTTGTATCAATTATGGGACACGTGGCAAGACCTCATTGATTCCAAATTTAATCGTGGTTAATGCTACAGTACGTGTACAGTACTTTGTCTGACAGTTTCTACCCACTACTCCCTGTTATATATACAGACATATACACAGAGGATGCTTACAAACCTTCAGATTGATGTTCTCTGCAAATACATCGTGTGAACACAGATTTGAAATATTTCTTCTTCATCTTTCTCATTTATAATGGCGAACAAGGATGATGTTCATATTGGAACTAGTCAAAGTGTGAGAGGATATGTTACTGACTGTCACACTACTGAGCTGGCTATCAACATCGGAAGAAGAATCAGAAGGATTGCTGGGTTAGAAAATGTTATCAATAGAAGATTGGAACGAATTTCATATGTAAAAGTATTGGAATTCTGGAGAAACATAGCCATACATGAAGGTAGAGAGGCCTTCACTACAACAGTTAATGGCAGAGAGATTGAAATCTCTTCAGATCTACTGAGAGAAGTTTTTCTTTTTGGACCTGGAAATGGTGCTCCTACCAATCCAGAAGCAATGAATCTGCCAAGAATAAAGCTTGTTGATGCAATAAAGACAACTGAAACCATATCATCATCTTTAAGCATTAATGTGAGGCATATTGGATTTGAGTATAATCTACTTAGCAAGTTAATTGCCAAGACCATTTTGGGATTCAGTGGGAGTCTAGTTACACTGTTTGGACCTAAAATAGACCTACTGATTATCATTTGTAGAAGTATTAAGTTTGATTGGGCTTGATTCTTTATACATTACATGAAGAAGGTGTTTACTGAAGATAAAGATGGTGTAAGGAAGTCCAAACCAAGGCCCTAGGTCTACTGATTCAGACCTTGCCGAATCAATTTCAGATACCAGATGTTGCATTTGAGAAAATCAACAAATCCAGGTTCAAGCCAGAAGTTGCTACTCCTATTCCTGGATTAGATGATGATGAAGATGTTGATAATGAAACAACTGAGAGTGACAGTGATGGAGATGATGATGCTGGTGGTGACCAGGTTAAGCAAGCTATTAAACCTGCTGCACCTAAGAAAGTTGCTGAGAAGAGAAAGGCTATTGACATTAGAAAAATCACAGAAATGTTAAAGCCTAGGAAAACAAGGAAGCAAACAGCAGAGACAGCTGAGTCTACTGAGGGTCCAGTTGAAATTGAGGTTAATGACTCTGTTGTCACAAAGAAGAAGTCTGCTGCTGATATTTTGAAAGAGCAACAGAAGGCAGATAGTAGAAAGAGAAAAGCTGTTGAAGTTGAATCTAAGCAAATTTCCAAGAGAATGAAGGAAATTTCTAAGAAAAAGAAGCATGGAAAGGGGAAACAGTTCAGGATTTTAGAGGCTCAAAGGCAAGAAGAAGAAGGGCTTTTGAAGCTGAGCCCTTAACAACTATTAAGCCTACTGAGATTGAACAGGTTGTTGTTCAGCAACCTACTGGAGAATCACAACAGACTGCTGCACCTGAGCCTGCTGTAGAAGTTGTTGAATCCTCCCCTATAAAGGCTGCTCAGCCTACTAAAACTGCAGAAGTTGTTGTTTAGCAACTTCCTGAAGACCCACAACAGACTACTGTGTCTGCATCTGCTGTGGAAATTGAAACAACAATACAAACCCTGCTAGTTCTGCAATAGTTTAGGGGGAAGAGCAATCTATTGCTAACCCTGCTGATGAGCATGTAAGCCAGGGGAACTCAGTGTGGAACAGATGGAGGTGGTAGGCACTAATGTACAATCTGAGCAGCCTACTGACCTAATTGCATCTGTTGAAGAAACCTTAAATCTACTTGTTGAGACCTTTGGAGGTCAGCAAAGTGGACACACATCTTCTAGAAAGCCATCCACGCCCTTTGAAAGGAAGGAGAAAAAGAAGAAACAAGGGCATGTTGATCCTAAGCTCCAGCTGGTGGTTGATTACTTTCAGTGGAAGTTTGGGTTTTACAAAAGACAAAAATCAGCTGCTGAGCCCATGACAGACTTTGAGGAGTGGGCTTTTGGAAAGTTAGGAGTGGAGAATTTGCTTGATTTGATTGATACTTCTTTGTTGGAAATGAGATTGATGGATCTCATTGATGAGCAAAAGAAAGAAGAAGGTATCATGTTCAAGGATCCAATGGATGCACCAGACAGTGATGATCCATCATCTGACTCTGATGATGGTCATCCCCCACATCAAGAAGAGACTAGTGGTACTGCATTGTTAAATGAACCAAGAGTAGAGCAATCCACTGATGCTGGGAAGTCTGCTAAGGGCCAGCAGACTGAACAAATCGATGAAGATTTGGAAGATTTAACCATAGATGGTCTGGAAGCGTTAATAAATGATGGGATAAATCTTGGAGGCAACAGGCTGGTTGGTGTATTAGATACTTTCTTTGTTGAAGAATCTGCTGAACATACTGATGATCAGCAGACTGTAGATTTGGACGAGGAGAAGGTTACTGATCATAGTGAGCCTGATATCAGGTCTGAGGATTCAGCTCAATATCAAGAATGGATTGATACTCAGGACACCCTATTCAAAACTGCTAATACTCTACGAAAGATTACTAATGTTAGAGGGTTTCAAGAAGAAAATATGGCTGAATTCCCTGTAATTCTTGTACAGAGAGTGTTGATCACTAAGGAACAAACAGTGATAGCACAGAGATTAGACATGGTGATGGGATTTGAGGGATCATCATTACTTGTTGAAGAGGTTCAGCTGCTGAGGATCAGACAGCACCTAAACAAAGGCTGGAACAGTTGGTACAAAGTTCGAGGATCGACAAAGACTCGGACAAAGGTTGGAATAGGTGGTACAGGTTGCTGAGGATCAAACAGCAACTGGACAAAGGTTGGAACTAACTATGCGTTTGGAGGAAACCCTTACTGTTATTGTTGAACAGGCTGCTGTAGTAGAGCCTACTGGAGGAAAGGTCACTGAAGGGAAAAATAGTCAGCAGATTGTTGTTGCTGATGAGGATGAACAACTGCTGGACTATGACTACAGTGATGAGAAGTTTCAAGTGCCTGAAGAAGAACCTACTGAAGCTGAACCTCAACAGGCATTTGTACCAATTTTTGAAGAGCCTGCCCAAGATCTAATTCTAGAAGAGTTTCAAGGTCCTAACCCTGCTGGAAGGGATATGAGTTGGGCCATGGTTGTCAGCAGACAGAGGGCATAATACAATGTAGAAGAACATGCTGATGATGATGCTAGACATATGGCTGGAGGAATGGCTGGTGGGGTACCAGTACAAGTGTTGGATGAGTTGAGGGCAGTCAGAAATGACATTACAAGATTAAGAACTCAACTTGATAGGCAAGAGCAAAGGTTTGAAGATTTGATGAATCTGTTGGAAAATAGAGGGAGAACTACTGAAACTATTGCTTCCAATATTACCTCCACTCAATATGCTCTTGCTGGCCTTGCTCAAGATGTGAAGGGGATAAAACAGGGCAATACACTAATGGATAAATTTTTAAAGAAGCAGTTTGTATCCATTCACCAAAAACTTGATAAGCTTGCTGATGCACCCAAGCCTGCTGTGGCTGAATCTGCTGGCACATCTCACCCTGCTGGATTGGATCCTAAGATTACTGAGAGGATCAATCTACTGGAGCAAACAATGGAGGGAAGGATCACTGCAGTTGATACTAGAACTGAGATAATGGAGGGTCAACTGAACAACTTGGTGATCACACAGGAGAGTGTTCATGGCCTGATGTCCCGTTTTGTTGATGATGTCAATAAGGAGGAAGAGAGCCAGACAGCTGTAGCAAAAGAGGCTGCCATAATTTATGAACAGAAAAGATGTGAGGCTGATACAAATGCTTTCAGAGAACCAGCACCTGGCAGACTTCCACTGACTAATGATCTTTTCAAGGAATATTAGAAGCTTTACTATAACAAGAGAAGACCTTACCATGACAAGGGTTTCCATGAGGGACTAAATTCCTTTTTGGGACTTGAGTTTTGGGAAGCAAGAGTTAAAGCCTTAAGATCTTTACACAGAGGTGGAAGTGGTGGTAGAGGTGGAAGGAGTCTACCCACCACATCAGCTAAAGATTCACTGCGTGAGTTCAAAGAGTTATACATGCGGTTAGGCTTCAGAGTACATCAGATCAACCTTACTCTACCTGAGGCATGGAAATGGTGGAAGGAACTGAATTCCCATATTGATTTTTCCCTTATTGAAAATCAATGGATGAGGGAAATGGTTAGAGATATAAGGGAATATCAAGAACAATAAGAGAAGGAGAAACAAGAAAGAGAAAGAAGAAACTAGATCCGCATACTTACACCTATTTTTGTTTTTGCTGAATCTAGCTTGTAATACTTTTGAACAAATATGATTATAATGAGAAATGACTAAATTTGTTCTGTTTTTGTTTTTACTCTTTTTGCTTTGCTGTAAGGAGGGTATTGGCATCATCACCAAACAGGGGGAAATTGTTGGACTTATTTTAAGTTTAGTGATGAGTGCCAGACTAGCTGTTAAAGAGCAAAGGCAAAAAGATGTCTAGATCAAATGTATAGGCTTATTAGAGTTTGATCTTTGTATAGGTTTGATCAAACAAGCACTGTAAATGGTCAGCTGACTTTCATCAGTAGACCTGTCTATATCAATAGGGTACCTGAGTCAGTAGACTAGTTTAGGAACCTACTAAAGACTGAAGGCTGAGGTTTCAAACTCAGTTACTGAAGGCTAAGGGATCAAACTTAGTATTTAAAGTCAAGGATAAGGAATCAGAATTTAAAGTCTAAGTTCCAAATATTAACTGGTGATTGGAACTTGGTTATGATCAAAATGGTGTAATCTAACTTCACAATTAAAAGTTAGATATAAGAGAAGTCAGTTGCAGTGTTTTATAAACACAGCAACTTTAGATCAGTTGACTGATATGTATTTCAGCAGACTAATACCCACAGGAACGTGCTAATATATATTTCGAATTATTCAAAGGTTACATTGGAAGAATACAAGGATAAGGAAAGATAACTACTTCTGATTTTGTCAAACAAATCAATGGTTAAGATTAAAGGGGTGTTGGGAAGAAATAGAGGCTTATCCAATGGATACAAGTCAAAGGGTGGACAGACTGAAAACTGTCTAAAAGCAATCAGACAGTGTCGTACTATGTAGAGGGACATAATGCAAGTCAGGAAAAGGACAAGTCTGAAACGGCTATGTTTGAATTTCAAACATAAGTCACAAGGATTCCTACCTATAAATAGAGGACTCTTAATTCAGATACAAGTGATGAAAATTAAGGATCGATCTTGAGCTATCAAATTTCAATCTATTAAACACCCTGCTGACCCTACTGAACTTAAAGCTACTGATCTAGTCAAATTCTTCAAGTGTAATCTGCTATCAAGCTACATCAAGTTTACACACTTGAAGTGTTCAAGCTGCTGATCATTTCATCCTGATTAAGCTGCAGAAAGCTGAATCACTTACTTGATTCAAACTTTCTTTACAAGAAACCTGTTGAAGACAGTGAAGCATCTTTGGTGTCAAGGACTGTTGTTTGTGGTGGAGCTAGTGAAGAGGCAATCCTACCCTTCAAGGACCAGTGAAAGACTTTGGATCAGGAATCCTACCTGTTCCAAGTGTTCAGTTTGTGAAGCCATAGTTATTGGTGAAGGACAAACATCTTAGGGATTTTTGTAACAGCAACCTCAAAGATCTCTAGTGAATTACCTCCAACATCACAAGAGAAGAGTGGACTGACAGGATTACACCACCTGGAACCACTATAAAATTGCCAACTTACTTTCTGCATTTACATTCTGCATTTAGTACATTAAGCACATCAACCTACTGAAACTAGCAACTGAATCACACAAATACACTGCTGAGTATCTAATACTTGGTATCATATTTTAACAAATAGTAATAAGGCTTAATTTAAATATATTCCGCTGCAACAAATTCAGTAAAGTCAATAATCAGCAGACTACTGAGCAATCAGCAGGCTGCTGAAGTTGCTGAGTTTGGTAACTCCCAAAGTTTTAAGTGTTAAGTTCATTCATCCCCCCTCTAAACATAACCAAAGCCTTTTCAAGGGACCAACAGGCCCAGCTAGGTCGGCCAGAGTTATTCTCTAATCGTATTTCCCACGTGTGTGATCATCAGATAAATATGGGTAGAATCCCACGTATTTACTACTCTAACCCTGACATTCAAAATATACACGTAATTATCTCCAACAATTATGGAGATTAAATCGTAGCTATCTTTTCCTTAGGGAACACGAAATCTAGGCCCAACAAGGACAAGGCCCACGCCGCCTTAGGGCATAACACTCCTCTCTATAAACCATCCCTGAGGAACTATGGAGACTTGATTCTAATACACGCATTGGATACGTAGGCAGCTTGAGAAATAACATCTCAAGTCCAGTCTAAACCACCACCAAAACACCCCCCTCTTTTTATCATTTATGTTGTTCTTGGAGCTTTTGCAGGTTGTCTTTAGGAGAACATCCCTGGATTTATTACCTGACGATTTTTAGCATCGTCAAATGGCGCTAGAAGGAAGGCCTCCTGCCGGCAACTTTGTTAAAAGTCCACTAGCAAAAACGCAGTCAGATCAACGGCTAATTTCTAGATATTGAGCCGTCAAAACAATAATTCCACCTTTCGTATTGAAGACGAAGGAGGTACGAACAAGCCCTCCAAAATTCATTTCGATCGGAGTTCGTTTCGATGCCCGATCGTCCCCAGAAAGTTGTTGTTGCTGCTGTCACAAAAAAAGCATAGAAGTCAGATCGGTGGTTTATTTCCAGAGATCTAACCCTTAAAACACAAATTCCACCTTTCAGATCGAAAATGAAGGAGGTGCAAACAAGATCTCCAAATTTTGTGTTGATCGGAGTTCGTTTCAATACTCGATCATTGCCGTAAAGTTGTTGCTGATGTTGTATCACCAAAAAATGTAGCAGTCACATCGGCGGCCGATTGACAAAGATTGATCCACTGAAAAAATATTTCCCCCATCCATATTGAGGACAAAGGAGTTACGAACAATCTCTCCAAATTTCGTGTTGATCGGAGTTCGTTTCAAAACCCGATCGTTGCCGTAAAGTTGTTGCTGCTACTGTATTACCAAAAAATGCAGCAGTCACATCGGCGGCCGATTTCCAAAGATTGAGCCTCTGAAAAACTGTTTCCACCGTCCATATTGAAGAAGAAGGAGGTATGAACAAGCTCTCCAAATTTCATGCCGATCGGAGTTTGTTTTGATACGCGATCGTCGCCGGAAAGTTGCTACAGTAACACCAAAATAAGCTGCGAGTATTATTCCTTATTCTCCACAATCCCGGCTTGGTGCTATCTATGATCTGAACTGAGCTCCCCCAACTCTCCTTGATTCGAGCCGAGCTCCCCAGCTCTCCAAATCCTAGCTCTTATGATACAAGCTCTTACCGGGTTTTTCTATAACTTAAATGATCAAACTATCTTATTCTTGGAACTCGCCTTTGGGCGAACCTTCTATAAGTCCGATTTAGTTCGGCATCATATTTGGAACTCGCCCTCGGGTGAGCCTTCGGTAAGTCCGGCTTTAGGTCGGCGTCATATTTGGAACTCGCCTTCGGGCGAGCCTTCTATATGTCCGATTTAGTTCGGCATCATATTTGGAACTCGCCTGCGAGCAAGCCTTCTATAAGACCGACTTCAGTTCGTCACCGATAAATTACACCAATAAGAAAACGGTACTTTAATTTACTATTATTTTGTTCTCCATTATACATTGTCTTTATTAATTTTACAGTACAAACAAATGTGCAACTCTTTCACGCGAGAAGTCAGCATTAGCCTGGCCCTGCTCATCCAATACTTTCACGCGAGAAGTCAACACTAGCCTGGCCCTGCTCGCCGTGCTTTTATTCGTTTAAGACTAACTCAGTTTATATTAAAGACGGTCAGACTTACCCCTGCTCGTCGTAAGCTAACATATAACTAAAGCTAACTTGACTTGTGGAAACTCAGTACCTAACTTGTAGTTACCCGAGCTCACGAATAGAGCTCTGCCCTACATACAAACATAAGTGTGCACTCTGAAAACTCGGAGTTGCATATTGGGCAGTGCGCCCCTTGAAGAATTTTATTAAATGCTGATACAATTTAACCCGAGCACTGAGCTCGGCGTTGTATGTAGTGCATGACGTACTGGGGGACATACCCCTCTCCAACAATAACAAACACACAGTCTAAACAAGTATGCCATCCAAAAGTTGAGACTAATAATGGCATAGTGAGGGGCATACTTGTTGGTCCCTTTGGAAAGGCAAACACAAGTTTAGGGGGGTGAATAAACTTGTCACCAAAAACTTTTCCTGAACTGGAATTGCCCCAGGAACTGAGATTCTCCGAAACTCAAACTGATGCTTAGTTCAGTTCTGTTCCTGTCCCTTAACTTGTGCGGAGTTCTGCTAACTCAACTGAGTATAATTCAATACCGACTTATTCTTAGCCCAGTTAACTGACAGTGGATAAGACTAGCCTTTAGATATCAAACAGTTTGTTGACTTGGATTTATTACGAGTACTAGATAATTATAACTGATATGAAGTAAATAAATGCGTAAAATAAATGAACAAGAATTATAGAGGTTCCAGGTGGTGTAATCTTGTACGTCCTCTCTTCCCCGTGATGTGGAGGAAAATTCCACTAGAACTTCTTTGATATGGCCTGGTTACAAAAAGTTCTAAACTGATAGTCCTTGACTAATCCCTAGCTTCACTATCTAAACACTTGTAGAACAGGTAGGATTGCTGCTCTTAAACTGTTCGAAACTGGTCCTTGAAGGGTAGAATTGCCTCTTCACCAGATCATCACAAACACAGTCTTCCTGACTGCACTCAACTTTCCTTCACACCTTCTTGGTGTTTCACAGCCTAGACCTTTGATGAAATCAAAGTTGAGACCGAATCAATAACTATGATTCAATTGTGTTTTGAGCTTTTCTTCTGGATAAGTAAGTTTTGCACGGCTCTGAATTTCTTCAAGTGATAGATTCTTGATTTTGCTTGAATGTGCTTGGATACTTGAAGAAATTTCTTGATTTTGCAATAAAGCACTTAGCAGGAATTCTTTTGAAATTGGCTTTCCCCCTTAATTAGATCTTTTAATTAAATCTGTTTTTAATTCCTCCTGCACACTCACACTTTTTGTTGTTGTAGAGGTAGTCTATTTATAGGGGTTTATTGCTCCTGCTTGAATCTTGTAACGGCTATATTTCTGACCGTTCTCCTTATCAGTTTTACACTGAGTTTATCACTTTTCAGTTTCTTGACTGACTTGGAGCATTAACTGAGATTTTACTTTTCTTCAAATATCAGTACTCCAGTTTTTCATCTGATTATAATTGATTTAATCAGAGTACACCATGACTCATTATCATCTAAGAACTTATTGTCCTTATGATTCTTAGGTCTTCATACAAGATCCACAGAGTCAGTTCAGGTCACCACAATCTTGCCTGAAGTCTAACCTTACAGTATCGACGTAGTCTTCATAACTGAGTTTGAACCCTCAGTTCTTCGATCTTCAATAACTGAGTCTGTGACCCTCAGTTCGTCAACTTCCAGAAAAGCCAACTGAGTCTGTGTCCCTCAGCGAACTTACCATCTTCAGTTTTCATGTTGGTGTTCTTTGTTTTTCAGTTTCTCATTGAATCTCAGTTTAAGTAAATCTCAGTTTCTTATTTTCTCAGTTCACAGCCTAGAACTATTACAGTGCTTGTCTGATTCAACTTATACAAATATCAGACTCTATAAAGTCCTATACATTATTCTCTAGACATCTTTTAGCTTTGCACTATAACTGTTAGTTATGACACTTCATCAATGGGTTTAATAACGATAGCTGATTAAGCGATGAATCATCATCAAAACATAAATGTTATTTCCAACAATTTCCCTCTTTTTGATGATGTCAATACCCTCCTTAAAAGCAATGCAAAAAGATAAAACAAAGTGCAGTAAATAACAAAATGAACTGAGAAACTGAGAATTTATTTGATAACTGAGTTACAAAGTAGAGTAATAAAATACATCATAATAAAAAGAACTAAAAGATAGTTTCTTTTTACTTGGTAGCTAAAGTAAATTGATTATCATAACTTTCTGCAACTGTTCTCATAGCATCATTTGTAGCTGAGCTTTCAATTCAATGGATGCTTGCCCAAATGTTCCATGATTCAGATAAATTGTGTTTCCTGAAGAATTTGCTTTTGAAGAGTACCGCGAAGGTGAAGACAGTTGCCCTTAGTCTTTCATTGGTGGCTGTTCTTAGTAGATTTTGAACAAATTCAGGTTTAGCCTTTTCAATTTTCTCTGATTCCTTATCAATAATACCATCTGCTTCCCATTTCTTGAGTTTATAGAAGTAGTGCATGAGCAACTTCTGCATATGTAGGAACGATTCTAGAGATCCTTCTCTTGAAACTCCTTCTCTTGCTGGTAAATCTCTGAATAGACTGAATAGGCAAGAATCCAAACCAACTCTTTTATCAGTGGGCTCTGAGTATTTAACAATTAACTCCATTTCTTCATCAGTAAACTCTCCTCTAGCTTTCTTTAGTTCATTCAATTTATCATCAGCAATTGCAAGGACTTGTGGAATCTCAGTTGCATTGACTTTTAGGAAGTCCAAACTTTCCCCCTTATTGACATCATCTTTATGGATCAGGCTTCTGATGTAAGCATTCAGATTTTGTTGCGTTGATGCCAAAATGGTTTGAGCTACAACTGAGTCTTTCATTCCACTTTCCATTAATATCATTCTATCAACCAGATTATTGAGAATGCCTTCCCATCTGTCTATAGTTTCATCTCTTCTTGTGTCATTCTCAATAGTTGTCTTTCGAAGCTCAATCAAGGTGTTTTGACAATTTTCAGTGACAGTATCCATTTTCTTTTCAAGTTTGCTTCTTTCATCTTCACTGGCCTCTAAGGACTTTAAGACTTTTCTGAACAAGCTGTTGTCATCCTTTTGAATTCTAATTATCTCATTGTGATAATACTTAATGAGATCAACCTGAGTGGGAACATCTTGTGAACTTCCAGCTTGTTGTTTGTCTCAATTCCAGTTGATTTATCTTGCTTTGGTGGTGAGACAACAACGTGCTTCAAATTTTCCCTGTATTCTGCCGATCTTCTTCATTCTTCAGATTGTTTTCTAATTTCTTCCAAGTTTGATTGATCAATAACTCTTCCAGGTGATAACTGAACATTTAATTCTTCATCTGATTCTTCTCCAGCCATTCTTGCCACTGTTTTTGCTATTTCTAGCAATGACTTGTCTGTAGGAGATTCATAACCTTCTTTATCTTCTTGATGTGCATCAGACACACTTTTAGAACTAGAACTTTCACTGGATTCATCAGAACACTAGACTCATCATCAGTAGTCTGATCAGTTACAGTTCTCTTTTCTTGTAAGGAGGCTAAAATCCCTTCATGCAGATTAGCATCATCCTGTGAATCATCATCATCATTATTCCTTTTGATGTTTCCATCAACTATGGGTTCCTCCCAGTAGCTATTTCTTATCAGTGCATATCCCTGATTCAGAAAATCTTCGGTTTTGGATTATCTCTGATAGACTTGCAATATTGTATAAATCAAATACCCATTTTTCAGTAGCTTCCATTTCTACTAGTTGATTTCTTTGATTGACAATAGAACTAAATTTCCAAGCTTGATACTTGCGCAATCGTTCATAATCAGCTGACATCAGTTCTCCATGATCTTTTGATGATTGAGTGATGATCTTTTCTGATTCTCTCGTGACTTCCTCACCGCTTTCTGGAATAACATCTTCAGTTTGCATAGGGTCAGTTCTTGCAACTTCTTTAGTTTGCACAATATCAGTTCTGCTGATCCCTTCCTCGGTAGTGATTGGGATTTCTGACGTCCCTTTTTCAATGACTAAAACTGAGATTGTCGGCTCAGTTTCCAAAACTTTTTCACTTACAATTTCTTCAGTAGCTTGTTTTTCAGTAGGCTCAAGTTCCAATTCAATAACTGGAACTTCTTTCACTGTCGGTTCAATGAGTTCTTCTTTATTGACTTGCTCATCCATGTTAATGATTTTTGTTGATCTTGAGTCTGCTTCGGCTCCTTTTTCCACAGATTTAGAAGCTGAAAATCCTTTGGCTGATTCTTCAAATTCTAATCTGGAAAAAGATCTCTGGGGGGTAAATCTGGATTTTGAAAGAAGCGAAAGCATTTGCAATGTTGTTTCATCGATCAATCTTTCATCTCTGTCAGAATATTCGTGAACATGTTCAACTCTCAGGGTCTGTTCCCCCTGAGTCTCAGCTTTCTTCTGTGATTCAGTTTCAACAGTCTGTTCCTTGTTGACAACTTCAGTTTCCTTTGTCATTACAATTTCTTGTGAAACTGGTTCTTGAATGGGTAACGCTTCAGTTATTGGTGTTAGGGTAGGCTCAACAAGAATAACTTCAGTTCTTTCTATCTGTGCTGATCCTTCGGCAACTGATGTAACAAGGTCAGATTTATTTTTCTCTAAATCTTTCAATTGTTTTCTTATTTTGCTTAGTTCTTCAATTTGTTCGAACACTTCATCTCCAGTTACAGGTTTCTTCGATTTCCTGCTTTTCTTCTTCTTGGGTTCACTTTCTGAACCCTTAGCTTTTCTTTTTCCGGCCTTTTCTTCTTTAACAACAATCTTCCCATCAGCAACTGATGTTTCTTTCTTCTTTGCGATTCCGAAATGGTCGAGAATTCTTTGAGCTACTAATGCAAGAGTTTTCTTGTGATAGAAACGACCTTTCTTAACATCAGTCTTCTTCTTGTGTAAGTCAATTGATTGTGCCACTAATTGATCAAATAGATATCTTTGCCAATTAAAACTTTCTCCAAACCAAATTACATAAAGTAAACCCAATTTTGCTCCAGATAGATTACTAAAGTTTCCTGCATTTCCAATTATGCAATTTGCCAACATCTTTGAGAGAAAATTGAATTCTGGTTTGAGCAGGCTTGTGCTCCCGGTTTGTGAAACTGTGGATTCTGCATCAATAGCTATATCTTTCCATAGTTTTTCCTTCTGTTCTTTGGTCAACTTGATGGCTGATGTTCCTCCAGATTTGTTAAACCCAAAGATTTCTGCAATTAGATCTTCGGTGACCTTGATCTCCTTACCATTGACAATAGTGGTATAGGTGTGTGTGTCTTCTCCTTCTATAGTTGTTCTTCCAAACTCATAGAAGTCTCCAATGCTTTCGATACATACACTTTTCAGATCGATGTTGAATACAACATCCAATCCTTTGATCTGCTTAATTTTTGCGGCAATAGTTTTGGCTAGTGTTTGATCAATGTATTTTGAAATAAACTGGTCAAGAGATATGATCATTCCGGGTTCAACAAGAGTGAAAGTCATTGTTTTCTTGATCTGATTGAGAATTTGAGAATTTGATGATTGAGAGAGCAAATTCAAAATTCGTGTGTAAAGAATTATAAAAGAAAATTTCGGGTTATTTATAATTGTAGGAAAGGTAGTTATGAATTGGGTGGGACTCATAACGTCTTGTCATAAATGTTTTGAGATTGCGAAAAAGGTGGATTAGTGGAAAATATGAACGGTTTAGATTGAGAAGGACCACATCTTTTCTTGATATCTGTAGGTAGACTGAAGTGAATAGGGTAGATGAGGTGTATCTACAGCTGTATACATTCAGTCTAGTCCTTATACTAAATTCAAAAACTCGGTTGTGAATAGAACTCAGTTCTTCAGCCTCCAGTTACCGATATTTTCCTGCAAAAAAAATTTGGACATTTTTGGTACCCATCTCTGTTTGGGTCCTAATTGGTTAGTTTTCGATGATACAAATTTATTTTTGACTTGGTACCTCTCTTGACATTTTGACTGAGTAAAGTCAGTTTTTACATGCTTTTCTTGTTTTGTCCAGACAGTTTTTGATTTGATCAGTTTGTGAAACTGACGTGAAGGTTCATTCCAATCTTCATCAGTGGGAAATAGTCTTCCTTTCCCTCTGAGTTTATCATTCCATGAATGATCTTCATTTTCGAATGGATATTTCTTGAAGATTTTTCTTACTGATCTCTGATCAGGTCTGCCTTTTTCAGCCTTCTGAGTCTTTCTGTAAAATCTGTTGGCTTGGTGTATTTTTCCAACTGATTTTTCAGTTTTATCAGTTTGTGAAAATGGCTGTGCTGAGTAATTGTCAGTTCTAATAATTTTATCAGTTTTCTGAGTTCCTGATCATTGTGCAGTCACAAATTTTAATGCAACTGAACATGGTCTGGACTTAGAATTATTCTGATTAACAAATCCTAAGCCAGATCTGTCTCCAAAAGGTTTTCCAGGTTTGAATTGAACACTGGGAGTTGGATCAACTGATGATTATGTGATGTTTATTACTTCTGTCAGTTCATTAGTTGGTCGAATTACCTTGATTTCAATATTAGTTTTGATTAAATTGATCTCACCATTCAATCTCAAAATTTCAGTTTTCAATGACTTTTTCTCCTTTTTGTCATCCTCATATTTCTTTTGAATTTCCTCTAATTCCTTTATGAGTATGTCTAAGGATTCATTGAAATCTTCATTTTTCTGATTGTTCATAGCAGAGTGAGTGCTGGATGTAGATGCAATTACCTTCTGATTTTTTTATGGATAGATTTTCTGTTGAGGAATTATCATCAATTAAAACTTGCTTCCCTTTTTCATTAGCATTTGCCTGTGCTGCTCCCAGCAGTATGATTTCCTCATCACTTTCACCTCCATAACTCATGGGTAGTATAGCATTTTTGACCTTTGCAACGGATGGATCTTCAGCAATGTTTTTAGTCAATTTGTCTTCTACATAATCAGCTACTCGTAGCCATTCTTTTTCTGCTTCTTCTGAAAGATCACTTAGGGATGGAAATCCTCTTGATTCGTATTTGTATGCGTTGAATTCAATATCTTCATCATAACTGAAATGAGGTTCCGGATTTGTGTGAGAGCTTGTAGTACTGAATCTTTCAAATACTTGATCCTGAATATCATAGACAACATTTTACACGTAGTCAGTTAGGGGGTTATTCAGCCAGCTTTTAATTCTAGATGTATCCATTTAATTTCATTAAAGTATCTCTAAGACTGATACAGTAAGGGGTCTTCAACAACTGGTCGCTTCAATATCAAGTGTTGGTATCGAAAATAACTGATGACTAGTTATCTTACAAAGCAGTAGATCTCCTCCAAAAAGAAGGAACCGCTCTGATACCAATTGTTGGTCCCTTTGGAAAGGCTAACACAAGTTTAGAGGGGGGGTGAATAAACTTGTCACCAAAAACTTTTCCTGAATTGGAATTGCCCCAGGAACAGAGTTTCTCCAAAACTCAAACTGATGCCTAGTTATGTTTTGTTCCTGTCCCTTGTTGGGATGGTTTTGCATCACTAAACAAAAAGAAAATTTATAAACCCTAACCTATATGCAAAACTAACTCCTAACCGGCCGAATACCGGGTTGTTGATAGTAGAGCGAGATAAGTAAGGGGTCGATCCACATGGAATTGGGATGTTGAATCTAATCTTATTAACTCTCTCAATTGCTACACATGAAAACAAATAAACGAAAGAAAAACATATAAACGAAGATAGAACAACTAAAATAAATCTAACCTATAACAAACAATAAAAACAACCTAGACTAAAGATACATAGGATCAAACATAATACAAACCAAGTGATTTCAATCCTAGTTCATCTCATGATTTTAATTCAAATTGTGGTTTCACCTTTACACGAGATACAAATTCCTAATCTCTTAGTGAATCTATTTCTCAAGCTATGAATTCCTAATTCCTTAGTGAATTCAATTATCGATCTCTCCTCTCCCGAATGTTGAGACCAATTTCCATACAAAACGAAGGTGTAGATTCAAGTTAACTCCCGTATTTTAGAATCTAGCAACCTAGATAATTAACAAATTAATTTGTCACTAATTAACGATTAAAGATCCTATCTTTCTATGGTGATCTAGTGTTTACGCAACTCTCGTATTGCAAAACATCAATAGCAAAATGATCGCTCGATCTAATTCACATGGCATCATAAAGCGCATTGAAAAATACAAAATAAATCAAGATCATGAAAATAAACGGAGATTGAATAAATCAAAAAGATGAACTCACATAGTTTATACAACGGTTGATCTCCATGAATCAACAAACGAAAATAAACGATCCTAATCTAACCCGGATCACCCGAGCACAAGGCTCGGGTGACCGGCCTTGAGACTCCCAAAGTGCGGCTGCTCCTCTAGGTTTTAGTGTATGAGAAATTATGTATGTATTAGGGTTGGGGATATGCGGCCTTTTATAGAAAACAAAGTCGGTTTGCTTAAGTCGGCCAACGGACGCTCGTCCGTTTTGGGTGGACGCCCGTCCAGAATGCGATATTTCAATCCTGATCCGATTTTATTCCTCCAGACGCTCGTCCAATTCCTTAGACGTCCGTCCATTCTGCTTTGAACTTGTGCCAAACGCCCGTGTACTTCAGCGTCCAAACTCTCTGATCTAAGTTTCTTCTGATGGACGCTCGTCCAGAACCTCAAACGCTCGTCCACACTGGACGCTAGTTCAGCTGGATAAATCAACTTGATTTCTTTCCTTAAATCTTTTATTCTTCCATAAATCCTTTTGATTCTTTCTCCACTCGAATTTCTCTCTTTAAGATCATCTTTTCCATAACCAATGTGTATCTACAAATTAGGAAAACATACCAAAGCGTAACATAATTCCAAAATCATATAAAATCACCATTTAAGCACCTAATTCGTTACGTTTCGCAATTTAACCATTGAAAACATCACTTACTCAATATTTCAATATAAAGCTCGATTTCTATGAAAAACATAAGAATACGGGGAGAATTGTTACAAAATATATCCTTATAAAACGTATAAAATCACCCTTAACAACTCCCCCACACTTAGCTTTTGCTCGTCCCGAGCAAAACAAAACATAATCATAGCTCGAGACAAATAAACATTTATGCAAATATAAAACATATTCAGTAGGTTAGAGGTTCGCCCAAGTGTGTGTGTGCAAAGCCATAGAAAACTTCCACTAAGTCCAAACTTGAAATTGATCAAGCAAACTAGCTAATACCCCCTCGTAGACTAGCAATAAATGACACTCATAAGATGCACCCTACAAAACGTGACATATCCCGAAAAGGATGATAGAATACATTTAGGGCCTTTCTGAAATACTCAGAGGATAATCCCTACAGCATATCTATCAGTTTCTACTGGGGATAAGATAGACGATAACTCAGTCTTTCATTCATTTCATAACAATTATTATACAAGTTGATTTAACTTTTTCCACTTATAAACACACATCAGAATGAGCTCTTGCCCGGTCATAGTAGAATAGGATATTCGAGATATACCCTACCTTACTCCAATCATAAGGCAGCTTCTTCGGACTGTCGTGAGCTTTTAGTCATCATAGTGGTATAGGACATACGTGGTATACCCTATCGCACTCCAATCATCGACCAGCTTCCGACACACCCAATTACTTCATATTTTTCAACTTTTTCATTTAACAATAAGTTACGTGTTACTTATCACATTCAAACCTCAGATATTCACAGTATAACATACTTCGGATCTAAATACAAACTATCATAAATCTCAAGATATGTACGTAGCACTAAGCACATGACTTATAAGACAATCAGAAATCACTAATCCAAAAGGGGTATAACTTTATAAATTAGCTCATCATTCACTATGGCTCGTGAAATATATATATCGGGTGAAACAACTAACTTATCAAACATATGATATATAGCTCGGATGACTATAAATGTCACGAACATTGAATTGAATTGCCTACTCGGGACAAAACAAAAACAAAAAGTGTCGAAATTTTTTGAAAATTCTAGCTCATTTTGCATAGAATCATAATAAATCAAGCAAATGATATGTAGATACACCAAACCATTCCCCTCCCCCACACTTAGATTGCAACTTGTCCTCAAGTTGTACAGAAATAAAAATTTAGGGACTTAGCTGATTGTATTTCCGAAGCTAGCAATTCTGGAAAGACCCTCACGAAGAACCAAAATTGCTTGCCTTGGAAATGTGGAGCATTGTTCGGTAAAAACGAGTTTTACAATTTATAACCGAAACACCCCAAGTATAAGGATCGTAGTATAGGGTGTTTACGGGTCGTCCTAAGGGAGTGGAATGTTTATCGGATTCAAATATAAATCTATATCAATTATGTCACAATTATCTATCTAAACTAAAGCTGGAACTAACTAAAACCTAAACCTAAGAATTAAAACTAAAACAAGAATAAAAACAAGCAGAAAATAAGAAAACAGAAAGCCGGACGAGCGTTCACTAAAGTGAACGAGCGTCTGGAAACGAAATCTAATGGACGAGCGTCTGCTATTGCGGACGAGCGTCGATTATGCGAAGCGCGAAAAGTGCGGGGAAACAAAAGCAGAAACTAGGGTTTATAAAACTAGAGCTTAAACTAAACTTAATCTAAACGATTTAATTAAAACAATTAAAGGAAAACACAGCAAGGCGACTAGATTCCACCTATCAACCAACAATCCCAACTAGATGGTGATTAAAAAGACATAGTTTTTAGTAGTGATTTATTCACGAATTCAATTAAATATCTTCAATCAAATTCTAGGGTTTCGTTTATCTTTTCAAACAAACTAAACATGCAATCAACACGAAATCACGAGATTGTTTCCAAGCTCTTACTCAACTAATCATGCATAATCTCTTAAAACACAAATAATTGCATCACTTTGAACAAAATAGAACTTAAACAATATATTTCCATATAATCATTCAAGCATCACATATAAATAGATCGTTTCATCAAATCTTAATCCAATAAAACATAACAATGCAAAACAGATCCAAAGTAATGAAAAACTAAATCTTTTACTCACTAAACATAGGCATAAAATCTCTAGTTGGTTGTGTTGATGATAAGCTTCCCCCGTCGACTCACTGCAAGGCTTTTAGCCAACAATCATGTTGGAGATGATTGTTGGGTTGGAGATTTGCATCTCTGTGAAATTAAGGTTCTTTGGCCGCAGCCTTTGGTGAAAATTGCGATCTCAATGATTTGGTATAAATGTATGAAATTAGGGTTGGGGCTGCAGCTGTATTTATAGAATTTTAAGGCGGTTAGGGTTAAGTCGGCCTTGAACGCCCGTCTGGTCTCGTGGACGCCCGTCCAGAATGCCTGGACGCTGAGTAAACGCTCGTTCATCCTCCGTCTGAACTCTCTGAATGTAAAATACGATTCGGACGCCGCATGGACGCCGTTCACTTCGGACGCTCGTTCAAGATCAGTAGACGCCCGTTTGAACTGCTGAGGATCGGATCTCTTCATCTTTATCCAATTTCTTCAAGCCAATTCCAACTCTATCTCTTATAATTCGACTCGAGCTTCATTTATGCACTCGAAATTAAGCTCCTATAAGATAAATAAACATTGCAAAAATGTAATAAAATCCAAATAATAATAATTCCATTAAATCAACACTTAAAATCATCAATTTTGCATACAATCATCTTAAAATCATCTTTATTAAATAATTACACTTAAACCCTTAATAATCATATAAATTATGCAAATGTGGGGAAAATAATAATGAAATAACCCTTAAATAATCATATAAATATGGCCTTAACAACTCCCCCACACTTAACTTTTTGTACGTCCTCGGACAAAACAATCAAAACTATAGCTCAACTTTATAAATAATCCACATAGATCTCTAACTCACGTAACAAAAGATACAACAACTATAGCAAATAATACCAACACAGAGATAGATTCGGTGTAAGTGTGACAAGCCATTCTCAATCTAGCAAGCCTTTCAAAGAATTATCCTCTCAAAAATTCCAATGACTATCCTAGGTATAGACAGTAATAGCTCCACTCAAAGCCTTCCCACGCACTCAGTAGGATAATCCCTACAGCATATCATGCGGTTCTACTGGGTATAAGATCCATGATAACAAAGACTTCACTTTATTCTTACTCATCATTTTTCAAAATGTTCAAATTTAACGCATATCAGAATGAGCTCTTACCCATCATAGTAGAATAGGACATTTCGAGATAATCCCCTACCTACTCAAATCATAAGGTAGCTTCTCCTGACTGTCGTGAGCTTTTGGTCATCATAGTGGTATAGGACATACGAGGTATACCCTACCGCACTCAAATCATAAACCAGCTTCCGACAAACGTATTTATTAATAATTGCTCACTCACTTTATTCATTCACTTTTCAAAGTCATAAGTTACATCTCACCTATCACATTCAAACTTTATGATATTCACAGTACACGGTCTAACTTAGGTGTAACTATACTGACCTTCCTAAGATAAATCATTAAAAATAATGAAAGGATATAGTTCAAAAGTCATGCTTCAATATCAAAGGCTTTCGTGAGTGAAAAACGAAACTATCTCCATAAAAGTAAAACATGCTATAATTATCTCACTAAGTCACATACTATCATCGTTAGAAAACTACAACTAGCAAGCATCTAGTTCCAATTATATGCTCGAGACTCACAAAAAATTTTAAATTCCGCAGAAATTTAACATTCACTCATATTTCAAAGGATATAGCATAAAAACATACCCAAACACCCCCCCACACTTAAATCACATTATGTCCGCAGAATGTGCAAATATAAAAGAAAAGAAAACTTAGCTGGTTTCAACAGTGGTTGTCGGATGAAAGTTGGCAGAGGCCAGGCCGGAGCATGAGTATACCGCAACAACTCGAATAGACAACACTGGACAGTAGTAACTCGAAAACCTGCTCAAAAGTATCTGCAACACTCGACATACCATATAATCTCGGGGTACACGGGGTATATGAGCAACACATAACACAAAACACTTACAATGAACGTAAGAGGAATAACCATCAACACAAAATCAACTAAAGTATTATTTTGAAAACAATAAAGCAAAACAACCTAAGAAAAGAAAACAAACAAAGAAAACTAGGCTGCCTCCTAGGAGCGCTCTTTTAATGTCAATAGCTTGACACAAAGTTCAAGAATCAACCCGGATCGGGCCACTTTGGTTTGACTACCGCCACCTCAGTATCAAAATCAGGAGCACTGGGGCGGAAATGATTTTCACCACAACAACAAGTCAAGTGTGCTATAAGATCATTAAACTTTTCTCTCCAAACTACACTGACTCTCTTCTTCTTGTTCTTGCGGATGACAGGCGTAGACATAGTGGTATGATCAGAAGTCTCAACAGAAGGTACCTTACGGGTGGATATAGGAACGTCATCATCATCTGACTCAAAGAAATAAGATGGAATCTCCTCACAAATCAGGACATCAGTACTCTCATCTCTTCTTTGGAAATAAAGAGTCTCAGGCTTTTCCTTTGGTTGCCCAAAATATTTCTTAAGTCTATGACCATTCACTTTGAAAGCTTGATTACCATACCCGTTCAAAGTAATTACTCCACTTGGATTAACCTCGAGAATCTCAAAGGGACCAGACCATCTAGACTTGAGTTTACCTGGAAACAGGTGAAGTCTAGTATTATAGAGTAAAGCCATCTCACCAACTTTGAATTCTCGGTCTTTGATCTTAGCGTCATGGAGTATCTTCGTTCTTTCCTTGCTAAGCTTAGCATTCTCGTACGCTCTGAGTCTGAATTCGTCGAGCTCGTTCAATTGTAACAACCGTTTCTCCCCACAGAGTTGGCTATCAAAATTTAAGAATTTAATTGCCCAGAAAGCTCTGTGCTCAAGTTCGACGGGTAAATGACAAGCTTTGCCATAGACCATTTGGAAGGGTGACGTGCCCATCGGGGTCTTGAATGCAGTACGATAAGCCCACAACGCGTCATCCAACTTAAGACTCCAATTAGATAGATTATTGTTCACGGTCTTCTCTAAAATTCTTTTCAAGCTCTGGTTGCTTACCTCGACTTGGCCACCGGTTCGAGGATGATATGGTGTACCAACTTTGTGTTTGACACCATACTTCTCAAGGATCTTGTCAAGCGGCGCATTGCAAAAGTGAGTACCTTCATCACTAATGAGTGCTCTCGGACGACCAAATCTAGTAAAGATATTCTTTTGCAAGAATTTCTTCACGACTTTATGATCATTAGTTTGAGTAGCTATGGCCTCGACCCACTTTGAAACATAATCCACACAGACGAGGATATACTTATTACCACATGAGGATGGGAAGGGTCCCATAAAATCTATGCCCCATACGTCGAAAACTTCACACTCAAGAATGGGCTTAAGTGGCATTTCCATCCTACTACTCGCCGTCCGCCTTCTCGGCACCTATCACAACCTTTACAAAAGGCTTCGCATCTTTAAACGAGTCGGCCGGTAGAATCCGGCTTGAAGGATCTTCGCAACCGTCTTCGGTGTTCCATAATGACCTCCGGTAGGACCGCTATGGCATTGTTCTAGGATATCCCACCGATCATGCTCGGGAACACACCTTCGAAGCAACCCATCTTTACGACTCGAACAAATAAGGATCTTCCCATACGAGATATTTAAGATCGAAAAGAACTTTTTCTTCTCCCGATACGTCATATCCTCTAAATGACCACTCGCTAAATAGTTGACGTAGTCGCATACCACGGCCTAACCGTTTCAAGCTTCATCAATTGCTCGGCCGGAAAATCAATGCCTATATCATTGTGATTCTCTCGCACCCTCATTTACTAAGCGAGATAAATGATCAGCCACAATATTCTCACTACCTTTCTTATCTTTAATCACAAGGTCAAACTCTTGTAGAATTAAAATCCATCTAAGTAACCTTGGTTTGCCATCGCTTTATCCATAAGGTAGCGTAAAGCCGCATGATCCGTCCATACAATCACTTGAGACCCGAGAAGATAACTTCTAAACTTGTCAATGGCAAAGACGACGGCTAAGAATTCCTTCTCGCCGTAGTATAATTGCATTGAGCCGGGTTCAAGGTACGACTCGCATAATAGATGGGCCCGAACCTTTTATCAACTCTTTGACCCAAAACTGCGCCTACGGCGTAATTAGAGGCATCGCACATCAACTCGAAAGGCTTGGTCCAAATCGGGTGCAACTAAAATAGGGGCACCGATAAGCTTATCTTTCAAACAATTGAAAGCTTCTTTGCACTTTGCATCGAACAAGAAATCGACATCTTCCTTCAAGAGATTTGATAAAGGCTTGGCAATCGTAGAAAAGTCTCTAATGAAACGCCCGTAGAAGCCAACATGTCCTAGAAAACCTCGTACCTCTTTCATCGTTTTTGGGTACGTCATCCGTTCAATGGCTTCGACCTTAGCCTTATCAACTTGAATACCAAAGCATTGGACACCTTATGTCCCAAAACGATTCCTTCGTCTACTAGAAAATGGCATTTCTCCCGAGTTAAGCACTGATTCTTCTCAACGCAACGTTGGAGTACCATATCTAGGTTTTCTAAAATTTCATCAAAACTATCGCCGTAGGCGAGAAGTCATCCATGAAGACCTCCATGCATTTCTCAACAAGTCCATCGAAAATGGCCAACATACACCGTTGAAAAGTCGCGGGTGCATTGCATAGACCGAATGGCATTCTACGAAAAGCAAAAGTACCGATGGACATGTAAACGTTGTCTTCTCTTGGTCATTGGGGTCGATGGCTATCCGGAAGTAACCGAGTATCCATCGAGAAAACAATAATACTTGTGACCACTCGCCTTTCAATTAGTTGGTCAATGAAGGGTAAGGGGAAGTGATCTTTTGCGGTGACTTCATTCGGTCTACGATAGTCGATACGACTCGTAGCCGATCACAAGACGTAAGGCAACTTCCTCCCCTTTTTCATTCTTTTCGACTGTGATTCCACTCTTCTTTGGCACAACTTGAGTAGGGCGACCCACTCGCTATCGGCGATTGCATAGATGATGCCCATGTCAAGCCACTTTATCACTTCTTTCTTGACAACCTCTTGCATATGCGGATTCAGCCTTCGCTGAGGTTGTCTTACCTTTTTAGCTCCTTCCTCCGTTCGGATTTTATGCATGCATATGTCCGGGCCGATCCCTCGGATATCACCCACTTGCCAACCGAACGCGAGGATGTTTTTCTTAAGCACTTCTATCACCGTGCTTCTTGCTCTTGGTCGAGTTTCGAAGAAATGATCAAAGGCAATTTATCTCCATCCTTAAGAAAGATATACTTAAGGTGTTTTGGAAGCGGTTTAAGCTCTAAATCAGTAGGTGGTTGCTCAATCTAGACTTTAACGGGCCACCTTTCTCCTTATGAGCTTGAAGTGGTTGACAGTAGAACACCTCATCTTCCCGAGGCTCAACCCCAGAAAGGTACTGGATCAAATCATCCATCGGAATCCTCCGGTCAACACTTGCTTCCTTTTTCTTGTGATCGATCATTTTTCTTAACTCTTCATCTTTAAGCTCTTCTCGCCAGCCTCTTCCCAATCATCTACTTCCCAATGAGTAGCTTCTCTCCAAAACTCTACCTCGTCCCAACTACCCATCAGAGCTTCTTCTTCACCAGGGATGAAGTCTTCCTAACTCAGCTCTTTGAAATCATCGTTTGTTGCTGGGCATCTCCATGCTTCTAACTCAATAATAGGCCCAGTATGAGCGAGTGAAGATGACTCGTCAATGCCTACGGCTTGAAATGAATTAGAAGGTGGTCCGCAGTCAGCCGGATCCTCAATGTCCAAGACTTCAAAAACACCTATCTCTCGTCAACTCCTCTCGCTTCTTCAAAGTAGGCATCTTTTTCGTCCTCATAGATAGCTTCGACAAACGATATTTCATCAATTACGGCTCTTTCGGGATGTGTCCCTCGTGTGAAGGTGACAGATGTGTCACCTACTCTAAGAGTAATCGTCCTTTGCGAAGTCGATGAGAGCGTTAGAAGTGTCTAAAAAGGTTCGGCCTAGAATTAGAGGCATCTCCTTATCAGGTGGATAGTCTAGAATAACCCAGTCGGTAGGGAAGACTAAATGTTCAACTTGAAGGAGCACATTAGCTACACAACCGGCTGCAGTCCGGCTAGATTTATCTACCATCTGAAGAGAAATCGGACGTTCCCGCATCCTTTTATCTAACCCGAGCTTTTTGCATACGTTTAATGGCATCACATTAATAGAGGCCCCTGAGTCGCATAAGACGTTTTCGAATAAATGACCTTCGATCTCACAGGAGATTGAAGGTCCGCGTGGTCACCTCGCTTAACAAGCAATTTTTTCGTGAAACCATCGCGCAATCTTCGCGTAGCACTTCTTGCCCATCCCCCGAAGTTTTCTCTTACTCCCACAAAATTCTTTAAGATACTTAGAGCATTTAGGCATTTCGGACAATACCTCACTAAGGGCATACTAACTTGAGTGTCTCTAAGCATCCTCCTCACTCCCAAGATACCGCTTGTCGTTAGTGAGGGCTTTCTCTTTCCTTTTTGGTGGATAAGGAAGGGCTTTATCATTCTTCGTGGCCTGATTCTTTATCGCCTCATCCTCCTTATCCTTCCATCTCACAAACTTTTCTTCCTTTTTCTTAGTCAGGGGTACAGCCTCCTGACTCTCCTTCCTTTCCTCATCATCAGAATTATTTTCGTCCTCCGAAGAATTGTCACTAAGCTCCTCATCGTTGCTTTCTTCGGCATGTGGTTTCTGATTTCCCCCTCCTGAACTCATGGCGTCAGGAGGGGCTACTCGTTTCCCGACATCTTGCCGGGTCCAGCCTTCTTACCACTTCTCAGAGTTACTTCGTTTAACTCCTCTTCTTGCCCATACTCCCACCGAGGTGTAATGGCAAGTGCAAACATTCACATCGCCTTTCGGATTTCTCTCGGTATAACTCGGAAGTTTACCGTGAGGTCCGCTTGCTTGCCGGTCCGCCATTTGACCAACTTGTCTCTCAATTGCTTTAACACTAGTAGACGAGTCTTCACCATGTCTACCACTCATCGAATTTGTGTTGAGGGACACATGAGGTGGTATGATTGTTGTTCGAGTTTGATTCCAGCCACCTTGAGGCCTTTGGGAGTTACGAATCGGCCTTTGATAGTTCGAGTTGAAAGAATTTGAATTTGAAGGGCCAGGTGGTAACTTGGCTTGATTGAAGTTTTGTCTTTGAAATCCCGAATAGTTCGGTTCGGTTGAAGTTTCGGAAGGGTTGGTTTTGATTATCCATTAAGTTGACCTCCTCCGTCATCTCGGCTCCCTCGCCCGTGTTCCAAGATAATTCACCTCGAAGGCCGCATCCGAAGATTGGCCACCGCTTGCTTATCGATTCCATCCGAGCAACCAACAACCGTGTATCGGGATTGCTTGCGTACCTTCTTTCTTGACAATGTTGGTCTTCTTAGGAGTCGACCACATGTTGTTCTTGGCAATTGTCTCGGCTACTCGTAAGCAGCCTCATCACCTCCCCTAAGAAGGATCCATGAGCCGTGGAGTCAAGATAGTCTCTATTAGGTTGAGAAACACCTCTCAAAACGGTTCCAACAACTCATGTCCGTCATATCCGTGATTGGGGCATTTCCTCATCAAAAGATTCAATCTTTCCCAAGCTTTGCCAACAGTTTCATCCTCCAACCGCTCGAAAGTAGCTATTTCCCGTTTCATCTCCATAATCTTGCCTCGGTGAAACCCACTTAAGAGCGAAGGCTCTTTTGACATCATTCCATGTATGGAGAGAATGATGTGCTAACGACTTAAACCATCTCGCTTGCTTCACCTTTTAAAGCAAAAGGAAATAGCTTCAACTTTACGATCTCGAATCAACACCGGGATAATGGCTCGCTTCACGTGATTTGTACGAATGTGGACAAGAAGTCGTGCGGGTCTTCTTGAGCGTGCCATGGAAAGAGCTATTCGAACTAGAGCAACTACTCCGTTCTTTAGATCAAAGTTCACTCCTCCCATGTCGGGAGGACGAATAGGTCTATGCCCTTCGAGAAAATCTTGATTAAGATATGGAGTGTAGGGGTCCCGGTTCAACCGATTAAGCCGGTTTTGGCGGAATTGTTGAAGTTGTTGATTTATGCCGCCTTGCCGATTCTCATTCGTTGCCGCAGCTTGCATTTGTTGAAGGAGTAAATTTAAGCGAGCTTGGGGGTCGGGATTTGGAATTGGTGGATCTTGATCCGCCATTTTGTCCAAATCAGGGAGAAGCCTTCTTCTAAGGATAGATCGTTCAGGCTCAGGATCAAAGATCAGAGGTCCCTTCTTACTTCTCGTTTGCATAAACCAGAAGAAAGGAAAAGGAAGAAATCAACCCTTTGGGGTTGATTAGAACAGGTTTAGAAACGATTAGATGGTTTAGAGGGAGAAAAGAGAAGAAAAGAGAAGAAAGAAAAGAAGTGATGATT
Source organism: Gentiana straminea (assembly GCA_036785695.1). Lineage (NCBI taxonomy): Eukaryota > Viridiplantae > Streptophyta > Magnoliopsida > Gentianales > Gentianaceae > Gentiana > Gentiana straminea. The sequence goes on from JAVUPR010000247.1 coordinate 306,970, forward strand.
GAACAGACTGAACTGGCGTCCAGTGTTAGTGGACGTTCGTTCAGAACTGAACGCTCGTTCAGTTGAATGAACGTTCGTTCAGAGGACAGAATTGAGGTGGACGGGCGTTCAAGTTGTTGAACGCTCGTTCAGATACGAAAACCTAAAAACTAAGGTTACCAGAAATTAAAAACGAGATAAAAAATAAAAAAGAAAAGACTTATGGAAATAAAATCAAACAAATCTATAATTACGGAAACAGATCTAAGCTATAAAAAAAAAAAAAAAGTAAGGAAAATAATTAAAAGAAAATCAAATAAAATAAAACAAGTAAGTTTAAAAACAAGAAAAACAAGAAACCGGAAAAGGAACCTACCTACGAAAAGTTTAAAAACAAGATAAACACTAAGACGGGAAAAAAAAACGTGTTGAAATCTTCTAGGGCCAAAATGGAGGGGAAAACAGTGGATTTTGACCTTGAAAACGCACTGAACGGCCTACGGCGGTTCACCACGTCGTCGGCGTCGGAACGAGCTTTCCGAATTGGGGTCCTGCGTTCCAAACGGACACTCGAGCCGAAAGTTATGGTCAAAATACTACCGCGTGCCCTAACGACCCCTTTTTGACTCAGAAAATTATCCTAAATAGAATCCGACAACCGTTACCGACTCCCCGGCAACGGCGCCAAAAACTTGTTCGGTAAAAACGAGTTTTACAATTTATAACCGAAACACCCCAAGTATAAGGATCGTAGTATAGGGTGTTTACGGGTCGTCCTAAGGGAGTGGAATGTTTATCGGATTCAAATATAAATCTATATCAATTATGTCACAATTATCTATCTAAACTAAAGCTGGAACTAACTAAAACCTAAACCTAAGAATTAAAACTAAAACAAGAATAAAAACAAGCAGAAAATAAGAAAACAGAAAGCCAGACGAGCGTTCACTAAAGTGAACGAGCGTCTGGAAACGAAATCTAATGGACGAGCGTCTGCTATTGCGGACGAGCGTCTGATTATGAACTGAAGCAGAAAAGTGCAGGGAAACAGCAGGAAACTAGGGTTTATAAAACTAGAGCTTAAACTAAACTTAATCTAAACGATTTAATTAAAACAATTAAAGGAAAACACAGCAAGGCGACTAGATTCCACCTATCAACCAACAATCCCAACTAGATGGTGATTAAAAAGACATAGTTTTTAGTAGTGATTTATTCACGAATTCAATTAAATATCTTCAATCAAATTCTAGGGTTTCGTTTATCTTTTCAAACAAACTAAACATGCAATCAACACGAAATCACGAGATTGTTTCCAAGCTCTTACTCAACTAATCATGCATAATCTCTTAAAACACAAATAATTGCATCACTTTGAACAAAATAGAACTTAAACAATATATTTCCATATAATCATTCAAGCATCACATATAAATAGATCGTTTCATCAAATCTTAATCCAATAAAACATAACAATGCAAAACAGATCCAAAGTAATGAAAAACTAAATCTTTTACTCACTAAACATAGGCATAAAATCTCTAGTTGGTTGTGTTGATGATAAGCTTCCCCGTCGACTCACTGCAAGGCTTTTAGCCAACAATCATGTTGGAGATGATTGTTGGGTTGGAGATTTGCATCTCTGTGAAATTAAGGTTCTTTGGCCGCAGCCTTTGGTGAAAATTGCGATCTCAATGATTTGGTATAAAGGTATGAAATTAGGGTTGGGGCTGCAGCTGTATTTATAGAATTTTAAGGCGGTTAGGGTTAAGTCGGCCTTGAACGCCCGTCTGGTCTCGTGGACGCCCGTCCAGAATGCGTGGACGCCCGTCCAGAATGCCTGGACGCTGAGTAAACGCTCGTTCATCCTCCGTCTGAACTCTCTGAATGTAAAATACGATTCTGGACGCTGCATGGACGCCAGTTCACTTCTGGACGCTCGTTCAAGATCAGTAGACGCCCGTTTGAACTGCTGAGGATCGGATCTCTTCATCTTTATCCAATTTCTTCAAGCCAATTCCAACTCTATCTCTTATAATTCGACTCGAGCTTCATTTATGCACTCGAAATTAAGCTCCTATAAGATAAATAAACATTGCAAAAATGTAATAAAATCCAAATAATAATAATTCCATTAAATCAACACTTAAAATCATCAATTTTGCATACAATCATCTTAAAATCATCTTTATTAAATAATTACACTTAAACCCTTAATAATCATATAAATTATGCAAATGTGGGGAAAATAATAATGAAATAACCCTTAAATAATCATATAAATATGGCCTTAACAAGCATCACAGATCCAAGAAAGCTTGAATAGATCAGGAGACTGTGGAGCATCACAGGAAAACTGATATCGTTGTTAAAGTGCACAATAGCTATCACGAGTGTCCTGCATACTTGAACAGTGCAAAAAGAGTCTACGGGGAAAAAGGATTATACATGTAAAGCACATGGAAAAGAAGTTATAGAGATTTTTTCAAATTAAGCTCATATAAAGATGGACATATACATGGGACATTACAAAATAGTAGGCTAGGTGCACTATACGAAAATATATTACAATGCAATCTACATGATATGCAATTATATATAAAATAAAAGTGGTAGCGTACGGCAAGCCGACAGTAACTACCCTCAAGAAAAAGAAAAATAAAAGAAAAATAGAAAAAAACAATGCAACTAGATGACATGCAACTAAATGATATGCAAAAATAAAAGAAAATAAAAGAAAGAAAACTAGCCCACTCATTTGCAACACGACATGTATATAATAAACGTCTACCAAATAATGATAGTTTACGATAAACGACAGTACTATTCATTACATGCAGTGTAGACGCGCCTTAAGACTCATCAAAGGTGATAGCATTATGGGAAACCAACAGTTAGCTATACTAAACAGATATAACTCATAAGATGCAATGGTAGCAACGGAAAACCGACAGTAGCTACCCATATGAGTTACAAAAATAACAAGAAAGCACATAAGTCTCAAAGCTCACAGGATTCATCACAACGATATGTAGCATACGGAAACCGACATTAACTATAACATGCATGGATGAATCATGTATATAAAAGTTAATCAATTATTGAACAAGGATCGGTAGATGGAAAGATGTAAACATGCAAGTTCAGAACATCTACGTAAAAGTAACTAGCCACAGAAGCTCATATGAAAGTATCCACGTCAAATAAAGCATTAAAAATCAAGTCAAGAAAAATTTGGAACCTGGACGTGCGTTCAACATACCAAACGGGCGGTTGCCTGGAAATTTTGCACTGGACGGGCGTTCAATGAGCCGAACGGGCGTTTGAAAGTTCGATACAGCACCCTGCAACTTAGTAAAGCACAGCCGAAAACCCTAGACTAACATCTTAAACCCATGGCAACTCAGATCATCAAATCACACATACAGCAGCCACAGATAAATTTAAGCACATAGCACACTAGGTTACAGATTAGGTTACACTTCACGTTTAACAAATCGAGTAAAAAAAAACTTTTTGCACATTCTTAACCCTACGGTCATCGAAACACGGCAAAAATAAAAAAACTCAATTTATTTAACGCTACTTTTTATTGAAAGAAAAATAAATCGTAACAAAATAGAGAAATTAACTCAATTAGATTCAACAAAGCACCGATTCCCCGGCAACGGCGCCACTTTTGTTGGGATGGTTTTGCATCACTAAACAAAAAGAAAATTTATAAACCCTAACCTATATGCAAAACTAACTCCTAACCGGCCGAATACCGGGTTGTTGATAGTAGAGAGAGATAAGTAAGGGGTCAATCCACAGGGATTGGGATGTTGAATCTAATCTTATTAACTCTCTCAATTGCTACTCATGAAAACAAATAAACGAAAGAAAAACATATAAACGAAGATAGAACATCTAAAATAAATCTAACCTATAACAAACAATAAAAACCACCTAGACTAAAGATACATGGGATCAAACATAATACAAACCAAGTGATTTCAATCCTAGTTCATCTCATGATTTTAATTCAAATTGTGGTTTCACCTTTACACGAGATACAAATTCCTAATCTCTTAGTGAATCTATTTCTCAAGCTATGAATTCCTAATTCCTTAGTGAATTCAATTATCGATCTCTCCTCTCCCGAATGTTGAGACCAATTTCCATACAAAACGAAGGTGTAGATTCAAGTTAACTCCCGTATTTTAGAATCTAGCAACCTAGATAATTAACCAATTAATTTGTCACTAATTAATGATTAAAGATCCTATCTTTCTATGGTGATCTAGCGTTTACGCAACTCTCGTATTGTAAAACATCAATAGCAAACTGATCGCTCGATCTAATTCACATGGCATCATATAACGCATAGAAAAATACAAAATAAATCAAGATCATGAAAATAAACGGAGATTAAATAAATTAAAAAGATGAACTCACATAGTTTATACAACGGTTGATCTCCATGAATCAACAAACGAAAATAAACGATCCTAATCTAACCCGGATCACCCGAGCACAAGGCTCGGGTGACCGGCCTTGAGACTCCCAAAGTGCGGCTGCTCCTCTAGGTTTTAGTGTATGAGAAATTATGCATGTATTAGGGTTGGGGATATGCGGCCTTTTATAGAAAACAAAGTCGGTTTGCTTAAGTCGGCCAACGGACGCTCGTCCGTTTTGGGTGGACGCCCGTCCAGAATGCGATATTTCAATCCTGATCCGATTTTCTTCCTCCAGACGCTCGTCCAATTCCTTAGACGTCCGTCCATTCTGCTTTGAACTTGTGCCAAACGCCCGTCTACTTCAGCGTCCAAACTCTCTGATCTAAGTTTCTTCTGATGGACGCTCGTCCAGAACCTCAAACGCTCGTCCACACTGGACGCTAGTTCAGCTGGATAAATCAACTTGATTTCTTTCCTTAAATCTTTTATTCTTCCATAAATACTTTTGATTCTTTCTCCACTCGAATTTCTCTCTTTAAGATCATCTTTTCCATAACCAATGTGTATCTACAAATTAGGAAAACATACCAAAGCGTAACATAATTCCAAAATCATATAAAATCACCATTTAAGCACCTAATTCGTTACGTTTCGCAATTTAACCATTGAAAACATCACTTACTCAATATTTCAATATAAAGCTCGATTTCTATGAAAAACATAAGAATATAGGGAGAATTGTTACAAAATATATCTCTATAAAACGTATAAAATCACCCTTAACATCCCTTAACTTGTGCGGAGTTCAGCTAACTCAACTGAGTATAAGTCAATACCGACTTATTCTTAGCCCAGCTAACTGGCAGCGGATAAGACTAGCCTTTTGATATCAAACAGTTTGTTGACTTGGATTTATTACGAGTACTAGATAATTATAACTGATATGAACTAAATAAATGCGTAAAATAAATGAACAAGAATTATAGAGGTTCCAGGTGGTGTAATCCTGTACGTCCTCTCTTCCCCTGTGATGCAGAGGAAAATTCCACTAAAATTCCACTAGAACAGGTAGGATTGCTGCTCTTCAACTTTTCGAACACTGGTCCTTGAGGGGTAGAATTGCCTCTTCACCAGCTCATCACAAACACAGTCTTCCTGACTGCACTCAACTGTCCTTCACACCTTCTTGGTGTTTCATAGTCCAGACCTTTGATGAAATCAAAGTTGAGACCTGAATCAATAACTATGATTCAATTGTGTTTTGAGCTTTTCTTCTGGATAAGTAAGTTTTGCACAGCTCTGAATTTCTTCAAGTGATAGATTCTTGATTTTGCTTGAATGTGCTTGGATACTTGAAGAAATTTCTTGATCTTGCAATTAAGCACTTAGCAGGAATTCTTTTGAAATTGGCTTACCCCCTTAATTAGATCTTTTAATTAAATCTGTTTATTCTCCTGCTCACACACACTTTTTGTTGTTGTAGAGGTAGTCTATTTATAGGGGTTTATTGCTCCTGCTTGAATCTTGTAACGGCTATATTTCTGACCGTTCTGATGTGTCAGTATTTTATCCAATAAGATTGCTTCTTTTTCAACGTTCGACTGTACTTATCAGTTTATCGGATGACTGACCTATAAAACCGAGTATACTTATCAGTTTTATACTGAGTTTATCACTTGTCAGTTTCTTGACTGACTTGGAGCATTAACTGAGATTTTACTCTTCTTAAAATATCAGTACTCTAGTTTTTCATCTGATTATAATTGATTTAATCAGAGTACACCATGACTCATTATCATCTAAGAACTCATTGTCCTTATGATTCTTAGGTATCCATACAAGATCCATAGAGTCAGTTCAGGTCACCACAATCTTGCCTGAAGTTTAACCTTACAGTCTCGACGTAGTCTTCATAACTGGGTTTGAACCCTCAGTTCTTCGATCTTCAATAACTGAGTCTATGACCCTCAGTTCTTCAGCTTCCAGATAAGCCAACTGAGTCTGTGTCCCTCAGCGAACTTACCATCTTCAGTTTTCATGTTGGTGTTCTTTTTTTTTCAGTTTCTCATTGAATCTCAGTTTAACTAAATCTCAGTTTCTTATTTTCTCAGTTCACAGCCTAGAACTATTACAGTGCTTGTCTGATTCAACTTATACAAATATCAGACTCTATAAAGTCCTATAATTTATTCTTTAGACATCTTTTTGCTATGCACTATAACAGCTAGTTATGACACTTCATCAATGGGTTTAATAACGATAACTGATTAAGCGATGAATCATCATCAAAACATAAATTTTATTTCCAACAATACCCCTCCAACAATATATGAAAAACAAATACAAAACAAAATAACATCTTTAATAAAATCATAGAACAAAATTTTCAAATAAAAAACAAACAAACGCCTAAAAACTTTAAGAGTCTGGAGTAGGACACTTCTGAGGCTCTGATGAAGGAGCCGAACCACAAGTAGCAGTCGGCTAGACAACATACTTGGAAACGATGTCCACCCCGACCTGAAAATCCTGGACACGCTCGGTGTAGACAACACTCATTCCCTGCTTAATTATAATAAACCTTCTTAGGAAGGTCCTCCAGCACAAGGGAAGGATATTGGATCCTTGCCTCGTCCACCCCTTGGGTATACCTGTGGTCCCTTGGAAAGGCTAACACAAGTTTAGAGGTGGGGGCGGGGTTAATAAACTTGTCACCAAAATGTCTCCCAAAAACTGAATCTTTGCTAGATTTAGTTCAACTTAAACTTGTGCGGAGTTAAGTTAACTTGGCTGAGTATAAGTCAAGACTGACTTATCCTTAACTGAGTTAACCGGCAGCGGATTAAATTAAGCCTTTGTAAAATATGAATTATCAGTTAATATGCTGACTCAGTTTCTGATGTTTGCTGAGTATGTGAACTAGATGATTATAACTATAATGCAGTAATTAAATGCGTAATGTAAATAAAAAAGAATTATACAGGTTCCAGGTGGTGTAATCCTGTCAATCCTCTCTTCCCCTGTGATGCGGAGGCCAATTTCACTATGTTCTTGAGTTTTACAGTTACAAGACACAAAGTAAATTCTAGACACTTGATTGTCCTTCACTAAATCCTAGCTTCACAATCTTCTAGCTTTAGTCTTCAACAGGTAGGATTGCTGTATGAACTAAGCTTGCTACACTGGTCCATGAAGGGTTGAATTGCCTCTTCACCAGCTCATCACAAACACAGTCTTCCTGACTACAGCTCAACTGTCCTTCACACCTTCTTGGTGTTTCACAGTCTAAGACCTTTGATAAAATCAAAGTTGAGACTTGTATCAATAGCTATGATTCAATTTGTGATTTGAGCTTTCTCTTCTTGATATAAAAGTTATGCACGGCTCTGTTTTCATCAAATGGTTGATCTTGATGTTTCTTTGAATGCTTATGAACACTTGAAGATTTTTCTTGATCTTGCAATTAAGTGATTAGCAGGAATTCTTTTGAATTGCTTTCCCCCTTAGTATGAACTTTCTTGATTAGATTAATTACTAGAATTCCGCACTTCTTCTAATGGTAGAAGTAGTCTACTTATAGGGGTTTCTCTAATGGTTAGATTATTTGAATTTGAATCCTTATAGCCGTTAGTGGTCCTGCTTTCCTTTTTGTATGTCTGAGTCCTTTCTGACATTTCAGTGCATCCAATAAGATTGCTTATCTTATAACGGTCTAATTTGTCGTCAGTTTTTCTTATCTTCAGTTAAAAACTGATTTAAACATGACTTAGTCAGTTTCCAGTTTTTAAGAGCATTAACTGAGTTTTTACTCTTCTTCAAAATCTCAGTACTCCATTCTTCATCTGATTATAATTGACTAAATCAGAATACACCTTTTTCAATCGATCATCTAAGATATCCTTGTCCCTATGATTCTTAGGCCTTTATATAAGATCCATAAAGTCAGTTCAAGTCATCACAATCTTGCCTGAATTCTAACTTTACAATCTCGACTTAGTCTTCATAAACTGAGTTTGAACCCTCAGTTCTTCAGTCTTCAATAACCGAGTTTGTGTCCCTCAGTTCTTTTATCTTCTAGAAAAGTCAACTGAGTCTGTGTCACTCAGAGAACTTACTCTCTTCAGTTTCTGTTGGTGTGCTCTTATGTCAGTTTATCAGTATCTCTTTAGGATCTCAGTTTTCTTCTCGGATCTCAGTTTCCTTAAGTGGTTTACCCAATATCTCAGTTCAGATTCTTAAACTATTACAGTGCTTGTCAGATTAACTTATACAAATATCAGACTCTATTAAAACATATACATCAATTTCTAGACATACCTTAGAGCGGTAACCCGCGTGAAAGCACTGGCCATCTAAACCTCACTTCCGCCAGTCCGGTATTCGAATTGTGCATTGATAGATCTGCCTGCGCGATATGCCTTTTTGCAGTAGTTTGCTAGTACTCTTGGATAAAATTGCTTCTTACCCCTATTTTTTTGTAAAGGATCTAGTAGGTTGGGTAGCTTTTGCTATCTTTTTTTCCATTTGGATTTTTTATTCTCCTAATGTTTTGGGGCATCCCGACAATTATATATCTGCTAATCCGATGTCAACCCCGCCTCATATTGTGCCGGAATGGTATTTGAATTGATGTCCTTGAATTGATTCCTCCTAAATTGCATTGATTTATCCTAAAGATTTCATTTCAATTCGAATTTGGTTATTCGCCATGTACGAGGATCCCCGCTAAGCATCCATGGCTGAATGGTTAAAGCGCCCAACAATAGCTATTATGACATTTCATCAATGGGGTCTAAAAACAATAATTGAATAAGTGATGAATCATCATCAAAACATAAATTTTATTTCCAACAATTTCCCATTTTTTTATGATGTCAACACCCTCCTTAAAAGCAATGCAAAAAGATAAAAACAAAACAAAAACAAAAACAAAATGAACTGAGAAACTGAGATTTTATTAAGGAGACTAAGTTACAGTACAGAGTATTAAAATACAATATATGAAAAGAAACTAAGTGTCAGCTTCTTTTCCTTTCTTGACAAATTCACTGATTCTGGTTGTCATATCTTTCAGCATACTCCCTCATGGCTTCATTTGTAGCTGTGCTTTCAATTCCATGAATATTTGCATAGATATTCCATGAGTTGGACATATTGTGTTTACCGAAAAACTTCCTTTTGAAAAGAACAACAAAAACAAACACAATTTGTCTCAGTCTTTTGCTTGTACCAGTTTTCAGTAGGTCCAACACAAACTCAGGTTCAGCTTTCTCCACCTTTTATGAGACTTTCTCTAAAGAACCATTTCTCTCCCATTTGCTCAATTTGTGCCAGAAGTGCATAATAATCTTTTGCATACTCAAAAAAGTTGATACGGATTGTTCTCTTGATTCTCCTTCTCTCAAGGACATGTCTTTGAAAATGTTGTAAAGACGAGATTATAGATCAAGTCTTTTCTAAGTAGGTTCAGCAAACTTTGAAATTAGCTCCATTTCCTCATCGGTAAAATCTCCTCTAGCTTTCTTCAGTTCCACCAGTTTGTCATCAATGCTTTCCAGAACTTTTGGCATATCAAGCTCATTGACTTTTAACATATTCAAACTTTCCCCCTTATTGACATCATCTATATCGATCAAACTATTGATATAGGAGTTTAGATGTTGATGAGTTGATGCCAATATGGTCTGTGCAACAATTGAATCATTCATTCCATTTTCCAGTAAAGTCATTCTGTCAACCAAGTTATTGAGAATGCATTCCCATCTCTCTGTTGTTTCATATTTCCTTGAATCATTCTCAATGGTTGTTTTACTAATCTCAGTCAAGGTGTCCTGACAATTACTTCTGACAGTATCCAATCTTTTCTCCATGTTAGTCCTCTCAGTCTTGCTTTCTTGCAAGGACTTTAACACTTTTCCAAATAATCTTTAATCAACTTTCTGAATACGTATCAGCTCATTGTGATAAAATTTAATGATATCAACCTGTGTAGGAATGTCTTTATCAGTTTCAGCTTTTTGTTCTTCAACATTACTTGCTCTAGCTTCAGTCACTTTTGTTTCTTTAAGAGGAGTAGAAACAATCTTCTTGAGTTTCTCTTTGTATTCCACAGACTTTCTTCTTTCATCAGATTGTCTTCTTATTTCTTCCAGACTTGACTGATCAATTTCTCTAACTGGTGATATTTCTACATCGAAATCATCATCAGATTCTTCACAAGCTTCAACAGATTCAGCCTTTGCTATCTCACGCACAGTTTGGTCAGTTGGGGACTGATCGCCTTCCTTTTCTTCTTTTTCAGATTCAGACTGAGTTTCAGAATCTGAATCTCCACTACTTTCTTCTGAGTCGTCTTCACCATTATCATCAATATTCTGATCATTTCCAGTTTTCTTTTCTTGAATAGAGGCGAGAATTCCTCTTTTGCAAATTAGGATCTCCCTGTAAATTATCATCATCGTCATTGTCATCTTTCTTAGAACTTCCTCCTGCTGCAGTTCTCTTCCAAAGACTGTCTCTGATCAACGCATATCCATTGTTCAAAAATTCATCAGTGTTAATCAGTTCGGACAAATGAGTGATGTTGTAAATATTGAACACCTATTTCTCTGTGATTTCCATTTCTTCTAACCGACTTCTTTGATTTGATATGGAGCTGAGTTTCCAATTCTGATAAGCGTGCAGTCTCTTGCAGTCAGCTACTATCAATTCTCCAATATTAGTAGATGATTCAGACGGAGTTGGGATTACTTCACTTTCTCTTGTAACCTCCAGATCAGATTCCTCAGGAGCCTCAATTCTTTCAGATTCTTCATCTATCTCCAGATCAGTTTTGCTGGTCTCTCCTTCAGCAACAACTGAGATTAAGCTAGTTTTAGTTTCAGGAACTAAGATGGTAAACTCAGTTTCGAAATTCTCTTCAGCAGCAACAAGTTCTTCTACATGTTCAGTAACTTGTTCTTTTGTTGACACCAGTTCCAATTCAGCAACTGGTTCATCTTCAGGTTCAGCAACCTGATCTTTTGCTGGTTCAACCCCTTCTTCAGCAATTGATTCTTCTCCCTTCTTATCTTCCAGAATGATTTCTTCTTCACTAACAAGCTGATCCAGAGTGATGACTTGTGTTGGTCTTGATTCAATTTCAACAAGATCTTTTTCCTCAGTTTCAGCAATTTTGAATGACTCCTCATACTGAACTCTAGATGCTGATTTTTGTGGTGTGGATCTAGACTTGGAGAGTAGCTTGAGCATGGTCATTGTCTCTAAATCAATCAACCTTTCCTCACTGTCAGTTTCAGTTTCTTCATCATCAATCTCATCTCTCAGGGTATGTTCCCCCTGAGTGACGGCTTACTTCTGAATGTCAGTTTCTGGCAGTGAAGGAACAACTTCTTCTCTAACTAGGGTTTCTTTCTCAATAGTAAATTTCTCAGTTTGGACTGGTTTAGTGGGGGTTACTTCAGTTCTCAGTTTCTTTGTTGAGCTTTCAACAACTAGAGTAGCGGATTTTGTTGGTGAAGGCTCCAAAACCTTCTTTGTAGTTTGTGCAACTTTTGCTTGAATTGAAGCTTCCAGCTTCCTCTTCCTTACTCTCAGTTCATCTACTTGTTCCAAAATCTCAGTGCTGGTTCGAGGTTTCTTTGATCTTCTTCTTTTCGTTGCAGTTTCCTTTTTCTTTGCAATTCTAAAATGGTCAAGAATTCATTGAACTAGAATAGCAAGAGTCTTCTTGTGGTACAATCTACCTTTCTTCACATCAGTCTTCTTCTTGGGTACATCAAAGGATTGGGCCATAAGTTGATCCAGAATGTACCTTTTCCAGTTGAAATTTTCTTTGAACCAAATGACGTACACTAGATCCAGTTTGGTGCCTGACAAATTGCTAAAGTTTCCTGCGTTTCCAATCACGCAATTTGCCAACATCTTGGTAAGAAAATTGAATTCAAGTTTGAGTAGACTTTTTCTTCCAATCTGCAAGATTGGTGATTCTGAATTTAATGCAATGACTTTCCATAATTTCTCTTTCTGCTCCTTGCTTAACTTGATAGTTGTCGAATATCCAGATTTGTCGAAGCCAAAGATGTCTGCAATTAAATCCTTAGTAACTTGAATTTCTATTCCATTGACAGTGGTTGTGAGGGTATGAACATCTTCTCCTTCTATGGATGTCTTTCCAAATTCATAAAAATCTCCAATGATGTCCAGACAAACATTTTGCAAATTGATGTTAAACACCTGTTCCAAACCCTTGATTTCTCGAATTTTTGTAGCAATTTCCTTGGCGAGGGTCTAATCAGTGTATTTGGCAATGAATTGATCAAGTGATATGATCATTCCAGGTTCAACTCGGGTAAAGGACATTATTTTTGAAGATTGAGTTGGATTTGATATGTTGAGAGAAAGAACTTCAATGGATGATTATAAAAACTGAGTGTAAAGAATAAATTGGAAAAAGCAGATGGTATTTATTAGTGGTGGATGTGGTGGTTGAAAAAATCTGAGTGGGATTCAAAACGCCTTGTCAAAAATTGTTGAGATTGTGAAAAAGGATGATGAGTGGAAAAGATGGATGGTTGAGATTAATATAGGTCATAACTGTTCTGTCATCTGTAGCTTGTCTTAGTAAATATAGTAGATGCACTATATCTCCAGCTGTAAATCTCCAGTTTTGTCCTTATCCAGAACTTGTAGTATATATCATTCTTTGTCAATTCAAAAACTCAGTTGTGGGTACACCTCAGTTTTAAGAATTGGAAATTTTCAGTTCTCAGCTTTTGATCTTCTCCCGCAACACAGAATGAGAGATTTTTGGTACCCATACATATTTGGGTCCTTTTTTTATTAGTTTTAGGTAAAGGTTTGTTGATCTTAGTCTTTACATACCTTTCTTGATATTTTGTCTGAATAAAGTCAGCTTTCACAAATTTACGAAGTTTTCGTCTAACAATCTTTGGTTCATTTAACTTGTTAAACTGATGTGATCTTGAAACTATCGGTGCATTCCAGTCTTCATCAGTAGGGAAGGGTCTTCCTTTCCCCCTGAATCTATTATTCCATGAATGATTTTCATTCTTCTATGAATAAGACTTGAATGTTCTTTTGACTGATCTCTGATCAGTTCTGCCTTTTTCAGTCCTTTGGTACTTTCTGTAAAATCTTTCAGTTTGCTATTTGCCACTGACTGATTTTACAGTTTTGTCAGTTTTAGTTCGAGGCTGTGCTGAGTAATTATCAGTTTGAATAATATCATTAGTTTTCTAAGTTCCTGATTTTTGTACATCTACAAATTTTGGTGCAACTGTACTTGGTCTGATCTAAGAATTCTGATTATCAAACCCTAAACCTGATTTGTCTCCATATGGTTTTCCAGGTTTGAACAGAACATTGGGAATTGGATCAACTGATGATTCTGTGATGTTTATTACCTCAGTTAGTTCATCAATTGAGCAAGTCTCCTTTGTTCCATTATTAGCCTTGACAAGATTGATCTCAGCAGTCAATCTTAGTACTTCAGTTTTCAATAGATGTTTTTCCTTTTTGACATTCTCATAATTCTTTAGAATTTCCTCTAATTCCTTTAGAAGTATGTCCAAAGTTTCATTGAAATATTCATTTCTATGATTGTTTATCGCAGTGTGACCTACTAGAATTTTGCGATTTACCGACAAGAATTTTCATCGGTATTTCGCTGGTAAACCTTATTACCAACGAAACACCAATGAAAAACAAATTGTAGGTAAAAGTTAAGTTGGTAATTTAGAGACGCATTTTCCAACAAGTTTTACTCACCTTTTACCAACAACATTTTACAATGGTTTACCGACAGAGATTTCCTATGGTTTAACAATGAAGATCTCTGACGGTTTACTGACCCATATCTGCAACGTTGTAGTGACAAAATTTATAGATGATTTTACGATGAAATTTGTCGAAATTTACTTATAAGTTTTCGATGACAGTTGCAGATGTTTTTCCAATGAAATTTATTGACGGATTTTCGACAAAATGTACTGATAATTTACCAATGTTATTTAACAACATTTTTCCGACAATATTTAAAGGCGGTTTCACGACGAATTTTCGATGACAATTCCTAACGATTTCCATGCAATTTGCCGACAAAATTTACAACCATTTTTGTGGCTACTTTCCGATAAAACTCACCAACCATTTTGCAACAATATTTACCAACAATTTCGTGACAATACTTCTCAATCATTTTCCGACAATGTTTGCCGATCATATTATGACAAATTTTATGAACAGTTTCCCAACAACATTTCCGATAAAATTCACCAACAATCTTACGACCAATTTTTCAGAAAATTTTGTAACGAAAAATTGACCAAAAAGTTACCGTCAAAATGCATATATTTGTTTTTATCGTTGATCAGATTTACGAATTTGTTTCAGTATCTAATAAATATTTCATCATAGATCCTTATTTAATAGAAATTAAAATCCTAAAAAATAATTTAACAATAACACAACACCAAATTCAACTGTTAAGAATTTATAGGTTATTGTCCAAAAGGACAAACTAATACATTTATCAGGCTACAAGTACATGGTTGATTAGAAAGGACAAAATTTAAGTAACATTACCAAAATACCCTTTTGCTACTTAAACCTAATTAATCCTTCCATCATCATTCCATCAGCCGCATCTTCTTCTTCTCCATTCCATCGCATCATCATCATTCCATCCGTTTTGAAACCTCCTCTCGCATCCGTTTTGAAACCTCCATTCCATGTAACCGCATCCGTTTTGAAACCCTCGCATCGTTTTGAAACCTCCTCTCGTTTTGAAACCTCCATTCCACCGCATCCGTTTTGAATTTACCGGAGAGAGTGGAGGCCCGGGCGGTAGAGAGGAGAGGTGCGGCGGCGGCTTGGTGATTGTGGCCATGGAAGATCGTTCCCTCATCCGATTCCGCCGGAAGTTGCGAAAAGTAACATTGACCCGGATGGCGGCGGCGATAATTGATGGCCGGCCGAGTGGCTGCCATAGATGGCCGGTCGTCGCTTCATCTGCAAAAAAATCCGGCTGCTGCTTCCTACGGCTGTGCAACGGCGGCCATGGTTGCCGATGAAGCAGCCTGTATTTTTTTTTTTTTTTTTTGAAAACGTTTAGGGTTGTTACTTTTAATTTTTTTAACGTTATTACATTTTTGGGACGGTTACTACTTGTTTATGGATGTTACGACTTGTTTATGAGATGTTACAACTTCTTTTTTTGACTGTTACGACTTGTGTATGGGATGTTACGCCTTGTTTATTGGCCGTTGCTATTTTTTACGGGCTGTTACTACTTGTTTTTAGGCTGTTACTACTTTTTATAGGCTGTTACTACTTTTCCATTTTAATGTTACGGGCTGTTACTCCGTTACGACATTTTACGGGTTGTTACTACTTATTTTTTAACAAATAAGGGCTGTTACTACTTGTTTTTAGACCGTTACTACTTTTTCATTGGATGTTACGACATTTTATGGGCTGTTACTACTTGTAGAAGGGTAAAAAGTAACAAGGGGTATTTTTGTCCAAATATTTTGTTTTTGTCCTTTATAACATCTGAAAAATAAAAATGTCCTTGCAGACCCATTTATGTGTTTTTTTGTCCTTGTAGCCCCTTCCCCCAAGAATTTATTCCAAATAAAATACATAACAGAGTTGCATACATAAACGACACCAATAGCATTCAGATAGACAATGAAAGCAACACCAAAACAAAAAAAGATAGACATAGAAAAATCCAGGACCCTTAATCATCATCACTTTCAGACTCATCGCTTTGTTGTACGGGTAATTGTGCAACAATTTTTGCAATCCTGGCCGTTTAATTTTGTTGTTCAATCATTCTCTCCTTCATTGTTTCCATATCTTCACGCAGCTTATGATTCTCTTGTGTTAGTTGTGATACTAGCTCATCATGGTTCTCAAACGGTATAAATCCTGCACGAGACGACGTAGCAGCGCTATAGTGAGTAGATAGATTACCAAGACCCGTAATGCGTCCATTTCTTACACCGCCAGCACTTGTCACAAAGCCCTTATTCGCTTCCTTTAGAATATCATCCGGAATTCGAGTCCTCTTCCCAAGATAAGGTAGGATGTTTGGCACTTCTTCTTTGAACCTTTGCGCAAATATAGAAGATCAAAACATGTTACTTTAATTCACTTAATTATGTAAACAAGTTAAAATCTAGATGATACACCATATGTTACACGAGATGAGTCTTTTACATATATAAGAGTGTGTTGAAGAAATTATCACCTCAATATGTGCTGCCACTTCATCAATAGGTCTCTTATCATTTTTATTGAATGTGTATATGTAATTAATAGCTCAAAGAAAGCAACTTCACGCCCCAAAATATTATCCTAAAAATTATACAAAAAAATGACTATTAGTAATTGATACAAATAACAAAACACTTATTAATTGTCAACTTATGATGAACAAATATAGTAAGGGTAACAAAACACTTATTAATTGTCAACTTATGATGAACGAAGATGCCGAAAAAGGTGGAAACAAAGATGCTGATGAAGGTGACAACGGAGATGCCGTTGGTGATGGAGATTCCAACAAATTGTTAGGAACTTGTGAAGACTCACCATCATTTTGCCTAGTCCGGGTCCTATTGTTAGTAATACCATCCGCAACGGAAGCGATTTTATGGATCTAGATCTATAATATATACGTAATAAAACAACTAGATCTATATCTACAAGGGGGTTGTAGTACATACCTATTGGATCTCTAAATCCAATTCGAAGAACCGCAACAAGAAGATTGAACAATGATGTGAAGAGCACCACGATCTTCCGTACGTGTGATCCAAGCAACTCCCGGTGGAAGGAAATTCTCGTCTCGAATCCTTCCGATATGCTACCCGGAAAATCTCCAAGATTCTCCCCTTAACTCCCCTTGGCCGAAAATTTCTTCCTCCTCTCTAAGAGGTGGAACTCGAAAATATTGTGTGTGTTAAGGCTTAGGAGAACTCTCTTTATATAGGAGAGTAATCCTTGTCCTCCAAGGATTAAATAATTAAGAGATAATTATTACATTAACCCTTTTTCCAAATAAAAGATAAATAAAATAATTATCCCAAACAAATTAGGATAAATCATATTATTATCTAATATTCCATGATTTATCATTTAACAAATAAAAGATAAATCACACATTAAATAATTATCCAAGAAAACTAATTTCTTAATAATTAAATAATATAAATTGCATGCGCACCTTTCTTTAAAATTAAGGTCACGCACCTTTTCAATATATTTGACCAAAAATTAGGTCAACACACCAATTCGGGCCGAGTCCACGAAAAATGTCTTTTCCGTGTATTTAATTATTTAGCCCAACTAATTTAATAGTCCACTAAACAATTAATTCACATATCGTTTTAATAAAGTCCAACAAGAACTAAATTAATATTATTAGGATTCGACGTCCGAGAATAGCTATGCTATATTAGGAGGCACGTCGGGGACCATGGACTAATAATCAGCGGCTCCGATAAATCAAATAAATAATTATCTTACGAACGAATAATTATATTCGATAAATCAATCACGGGAATATGCCACCATAATCCCGTGATCGCACTCCTCCGATTATAAGATTATATTTATCTCCTCACGAGAATAATAATAAGCGTCCATTGATATAATCATTACATATGGATTAATCCTCCATAGAATTTCCGTTAACCCTTTTTAGAACCTCTTATCCTTATTTACCATTAACCCCCTAGTGATCAATTAGTGCACATAACTGACTAGTAGCTAATTAGTCAAATGTGAACTCCCGGGATCGATCATTTTCTTAGGGCTAACAAATAAGGGAAGCTGTCTATCTACTTCCATAAATGGAAGGAATGGATTCCGTATCCGTGATAACACGGACTACTCACTCAATCCAAGTACAATGCCAAGATGGGGTAATTCGGACCACGGACTCGGTGTAATCCTTAACCGTCAAGTCAAACCTCATACCGATTCAAGCGGTTGATCGTGATCACCTCGGGATTAAGATATATCCATAAATATGATCATCCATTGATTCGATAAGACTTCTCGATTACGGAATTATATCGTGAACTCTAATCAAATCGGTCCAGCCCTATATGATATATCTATCATATATAAATGCCCCATTAGGTTCTCTTAACCGAAAGTCCGGATAAGACAATCACACCTATTGTGTTCTGGGCGCATTAATAGCACGTTAAAGGAGAGACCCGATACTCTCGATTAACTTCACTACGGGCTAATTGTATTTTAAGTACATCTTCACTAACTCAATCCTCCCTTGTATATACCATACACTGAGTTAAGTGATTACATAAACGATATACTTAGGGTTTTCTGTAATGTAAATACTATTGTCACATCGGTGAATATGAGAATAATAAATATGAATAATAACATCATTTCATTTATTAAATAAAAACAATTACATAAATTGTCTTTCGGGCATTACACCTAACAATCTCCCACTTGCACGAAAGCATGTGATTAATTGTTTTAGAGCACACCCTATTATTTAAAACTACAGCAAACTACATCTCCCACTTGCTCTAAAGCAATGGATACTCATCCCGTATTTTAGTACCCACAAAACTTATCATAACCATTTCAGATTCCAAAGTACACTCCGAGTATGCCGTCGTAGGATAGGTCGGTGACTCGGGGAGCACCTATATCCGAATGTCATGGGTCTTAATGATCGGTCGGGTTGTCGGCTCGAGGCGATCCGTAGAATCGAAACGTCGCCGGTCCATCTAATCATGTGGTACTTTCCCAATGTGCTCTTGAACTCAAGTGATTTCGGAAATCCTTATAAGCTACCCCTTCATCGTTTGCACAATGATGATGTGGTATCGGCTTTCCAAATCTAGAATCACTCCCGGATATGAAAAGGAAATCCTTAAGCTATATCGCCTCTCTAGCTACTACAAAAGCCGCTAATCACCCAACTAGTTAAAGTCGAGTTGGCGTTCCGGATTCTTCCAGGCAATAGCTTCAACACAAGAGTAAACACCGAGACCGAGATCGACTTAACGATCATCCTTAATCCGACACAAAGTCGAACCGGTGTATTCTCACATATCCAAGTTCACAATTGAATATGCCCGCATATTATTCCTCGTTCTCTCAAGATACTAAAGGACATGCTAAACTTGCTTTGTTAGCGCCGAATGTAAGATTCGATCAAAATTGACGTTCAATAACACGACCATCTCTTACTAGAAAGAGAATCTATCCCATTTCTCTTGATCCGAAGATTTAGAGAGTCATTCCTGAGGCATAGGGTAGAACTTCCTCGTTGAATGTTGCATTCACAGATGCATCATCTTAACCAATAAGATGGATGGGAAACCAGTGACTGATTCTAATGAATTCGACCGAGTCAAACTCTTAAGAATGTTGTCCAAATCTCTGCTGCAGAGAATTGTGGTATTGTCAGATTCTGACTTCAGATAACACACACATGTTGATTCCAACCGGTGCAGTGTTATCCTTCACAAACACTAATGTATGTATATATTCACTACTGTACTAAAAAATTGATATCCAGACTTCAAAAGACTTATCAATATTCTGGTCAAATCCATATATTATAGAAATATATGACTTCCAATGACCAAGAGGTTTGCTTTTATCCACAAAGGACATAAGCCTTGACAGTCATCCTGTCATAAGTTCATAAGGCAATACCCTTTTGTTCCGAATGAATCCAGACTCCGTTTGTTTGGCAAGAATGTCTCAGGGAATCACCCCTATTTTCTGCTTTTGAACGAAATCATGCACTACCGAACTCATTCTACTCTTTTCCGTGTAGATCCAATTACTCCCACTGGGCCTGAGACGCTCGGTGGTTCTACAAGAGCATGAAAAGGCGGAGTACCGAACTCCATTCACGGGGTTATGGCTATTAAACCAACCTCTATTATCGAATCCTATACTACTCACAAAAGAGCCATAGGTCATCAATCGATCCTCAGACTACAAAGTCTGCAGAAACCGTAATGGGTAATGGATAAACCATACTCCCAATACTTACTGGGTGGATCGAAATTCTGATCTAGTTTAGTAGTATTTAGTGTTATCACCAACAACCGATGTTGGATGTGGTTTGATTTTAATCAGTTAGTAACTACCTTGAGTAAACGTACTTCAAGGTTCAAGGTTTTACTATTCATGGACTCTATCAGAAAGGATGCAACAATATAACTGTCCCTTCCCGATTCCAAGAATCCTATATCTAACCTTTATACTCAATAGATTAAAAGATATAGCACGAATGGTCATTGACCGAACGTATGCGTGAAATTCCCAGTCTTACCTTCAAGCATCGTGTGCTAAATGCTTATATTTATGGAAGTGGGGTGAACCGAATCCACACATTATCCGTAAATTCCAAAGCATATTCTAGGTAGACTTCTCGGTCTTACATTTCAATGTAAACCGTTATTTCGCTTCCAATATCTTTATTGAGTTAAGCAGTGTATTGTGGCACATCTACAACTATGTAAAGGCAATTCAGTGGTTTCTTCCTTAGTGAAAGCATTTCACTATGAGGCAGACCGAGCATCAGTCCCTAGGACTATGTGATGGCCTATTTCTGAGTATAGAATACTCCATCTCCGACAAAATCAGAGACACCTTTGAATATTTTGGATAAACTTACCGGAGTGTTTGAGTAGTTGTCGACTAGAAGTCACTACTCATAAGCCCCTACTAGCTTGTATCTTTCATCAAAGCCCGAAGGTCGTCATGAACAAGCTATGTTACTTCTTTATAACCATTATCCTTTCCCGATTGAAAGGAAAATTAGTCATTGAACCTTTAAGACAATCTAACCAGACTGGGAGAAAGGAATCACCCTGAACCAGTCTTCAGGTCTTGTCTTTTAGGGACTATGCACTACTTGTGGAAAATGAAGAAGTGTTTATCTAAATATAGAAACCAATTGCTTTTAATAGTTCTTAAGATGTGTTTTATATACTTATTTCAGCAGTTGTAAGTGGTTTTGACTTTATCAAACAAGAGTCCGAGTCTTGGATTAGTACTACAAATGGTATATTCACTTCCTATACGACAAACAAATTATCGAATAGAAGGTAAATCCATTCGTTCCAACGAATCTTAAACCGAAAATAAATTTTCCGCGATATCCAAGGATTGAATCCGAGATTCATTTCCTCATATCACTCCCACTATTTATAGCTAAAATTACTGCCCGTTGTCTAGTCTATTAATCGTTAATGCATAACTATGTTGTTCTTCCAAAGAACATAGTCTACGAGAAAATCACCAAGGATTCATGGGTTGGTGATCCGAAATCACTATCTTTATCCTATGGTTTTCAGTTTATTAATTTTCGGTTTAGCCTTAAAATCAACTCAGTTTTAGATGACTAACACTCTTAGACATACTCTCCCATTCTTGACTTTCCGTAAATGGAAACGAGTTTTGAACTAGCGGTTTGTGTGAGTAGACACTACTCTTGAACCGTGGGATGTCTATTTCGAGTGTTACTTGTCCGGACTTGTCGGATTTTCTAATATACTAGAAAAACAACAAATCATAACATTAAAGCTCCCACTAGTTTATCGGTTCCAAATACCGTCTAACCAAAGAATGCTTCATTTTATGATTTTCCAAATTTTCAATTTGAAAATCTCTCGTGTAAACACTTACACAGTTCTAATGTTTCGAGAAAAATACAAATCATAAAACTCCCACTAGTTCATCGATTCCAAATATCGTCTAACTAGCAAAGTTCATGATTTTCCGATTTTTCAATTAGAACGGTTACGTGTGTAGTCACTACACACTGAAAATTCACTAGAAGAATTTCAAAGTCCGAAATCACCTTTGATCAAACTAAGTTTGTCTTCCGTTTGACACGAATGACACTAGTGACATGCCTATATGTCACTCTGGTTTTTAAAAGGCTTAAGAGAAAATATCTCTTTCGAAAATTAATTGCATTATCGATTAACTAGTTCAACGTCCTAGTTACTTTCCACTTTTTAACGAAGTCAATACTAGTCAATTATAAATTTTAAGCAATTTAGTAAGGGATAAATAAAATGACATATATTAATTCAAGTTTAACACTACTATATTTTATTTTAGGAATTGTAAACTAAAATTAAGTCTACTCTACCATTCCAAGGTTTTAACCTCGCATCTCAGTGCCGCCTTAGGGTAGGTCAAAGAGATGACGGTTAAAGCGAGACAATCTCATCAATGAATAACTTGTGAGAATCGAACATCCCACGAGAATCGAACATCCCTTTATTCATTGACTACCTTCCTTTTTAAGCCTAGGTATTACCAAAAATACCCATGATGAGTGTGACCTACTATATCGGATCTCTTAGGTACGCCCCGAGTGTGCCGTCTTAGGATAGGTCGGTGACCCGACGAGTACCCGTAAATCCTATCCTTTCGGAGACCAAGCCATGAATGTTGATAGGGGTGAACACCATCCTTGGGGGACGAAATCAAAGCGCCGCGAGGCGTCACCCTTCTCTCACTTACTTGTATCTATAGTAGAGGCCGTGGGGTTGGTTTGTCGCCTCCCCGCTCCCACTCAATATTTTGGAAGTGGTGGTGGGTTAACTAACCACGTCTTTTTGATGTTAACATAAAAGCACATCAAATCAAGTATTCCGAATGGTGTCGGTAACGTAGGCAAGCCTACCCGTCCTATTCGTTGGAACATATGTGACAGTCGGACGAAATCGGGTCAAGAGAGCCCTATTGAGATTAGAAGGAATCACCCCTCCGCTCTCGGTTTGGCTTAGTCTTGCCGGACCCCCGTGCATACATCACACTAGGAGGGTTAAGTCGTTTGAGCGAAGCTCGATTGACCACCCAACCTATAGGCGAACCGTTTTTATCCAAGATTTCTTGTTTTTACCATCATTCAATCTCGTAGACACTACGAATTGAAAACGTGGTCTCGTTTGGGCTTTAAGGCGGTTCACCGAGAACACACACCGAAAGGCTTAACGATTTCATAACCCGTCCTCGGATCTTTAATTAGTTACTAAATTAAATTAATTACCACATATTAATAAAATTTCAACTAATTACACGAGTTTGTATACATGCCTATTTTAATTACCAAAATTAAAATTCTACATGTATGCATGGAGTGGATTTATGATATGATGCATGTCATGGCAATTCCGGTTTTATATCTATTTTATGATCAAACACATAAAAAATAAATGCGGAAAATTTAAACACCGAGATGGATCGTTGGCACCCCGTATCTAATCTATTAGAAAATAAAAAACAACCAAAACCCTAACTAGGGTTTACTACTTTCTAACTAAATCTGCAGCTGTTCGAACTCTTCGACAATCGTCATACCAAACGAACTCGGATCGGGACGAAACTTTCCAGATTATATCTTCACTCCTTGAACTTCAATATGGACGGTTAGATCGGTGCTTTGACTTACCAATTTTCTCCAGTAAACCGCCAAACTTGCTGCTGAATCTGACTTTGACTGCACTGCATCAAGGACTTCCTGAGGCAGATCGGGAATCGAGATAAATCCCGATCGACCTGAAATTTTTATGGTACGTCCAAAACTCCAATTTGATCAATCTGAACGGTCAGATTTGCGTTTCAACGGTCCAAACTCTCCCAGAAAATCGAGGAAGTCACAGGTAGTGTTTCTGTGAATCCTGCGTTTTTCTGTTACATCAGCCTCTTCGCAGCATCAAACGGATATTGAAACGGACTCTGATCGACGCCAAAATTTGTGGAGTTGATCATCATCTTCTAATCTGGATTCTGACCGGAGGGATCTTCGTTTCAACGGTTCGATCAACGGGAAAAGAAAAAATACTAAACAGCTACTAACTAGATCTATTTGCTGGAAATTAAACTTGCAATAAAGATAAATTGCATAATTTCCTATACTCATACTTTCTTATCAGAAATTTTTACTAAGGGCCTTCTTACATTGAACTAATAAAATTACAATATCATTTCTTACATATCATTTCGACGGTTCAATCCGAATCCTAACCCTTCACGCACAATTACAGTTTCAATCCGAATGGCAATAAACATATCATTTTGACGAATCCAATATATATATATATATATATATATATATATATATATATATATATATATATATATATATATATGAGCCCGACCTTGAATCCGACACTAACAAAAAAGATCCATATTATTTTATCCCATCAAATCTACTGATCTCATCCATTTCATCCAATAAAATCTAAAGAATTGGAGAAGCTGCCTATTTAGTTTTGAATAAAAATACATACCAGAATTGATAGTTTGCACGATTCAACTTTACTGGAATCAAATAAACAGTCTTTTTTTTTTTTTTTTTTTTTTCCTGCAACGAAAGAGAACAACAATGATACAAGGGAAACAACTACAATCTAACCCTATTAAATAAATAAGAAATTCACCTTGAAATAGAGGGATGGTGGATGGAACGAAATTAAAGTGGAAGGAATGGCAGATTCTATTAAATAAATAAGTTCGATGCGAAAGTGGAAGGAATAAGTTCGAGTATGGGGAGAAAGGGGTATTTATAAATATAAAAAATTAGGTCTGAAAGGAGGGTATTAAAAATTGGAATATGAAATTTAGGCGCTTAATCTCTGAAAATCAATTTAGGCGCTTAATGTTTTAGCAGAAAGTAGAAAATTTAGGGAGGGAAATTTAATATAAAGCAGGATCGGAGAATTTTTATTTTCTTTGCCGTAGGGATCAGAGGAAATCTAGTGAACCTAATTCGAATTGATTTATGAGTAAAAATGAATTTAAATATTAAATGTTATCCAACTAAATAGAATTATCATATTCTGTGATGAAGTCCATTTTTTAATTTTCATCCTTAAAATAATTATTTTTCATATTTTTATTCTAATAGACATACTTGACCATGGACTATACAATATATCGTAGCTCTATATATAAAACATCTTATAAGACTGTATACATAGATTATGGTATACAATATAGTATATTATATGTATAGTATATTCATATATATTTAATGTATTTTGACAATAATTATGTGTAATATAACGGAGTTCACGGTACGGTATTGAGGATTTTCAAAACCAAACCAACTATTTCGGTTTGAAAAATGTGAAACCAAAACAACTCTTGTTAGTGCCGGTTTGGTTCGATTCGGTCTTAAATTTCTTCAGTTTCATTAGGTTTGGTTTGTCGGTTATACTACAAATACCTCCGTAAATTAAATGTCGTATGTATATAATAACACATATTTAGTCGGACCACTTGGTTCCGGATACCGGGGGCTTTAAGCCAATAAAAACATCATTTTAAAAAAATGCAGTCGTAAAGATGTATAAGTCAATATGTTGATATAATCATATAAATGAACTGCAGTTATACAAACATCTATGTATATATATATATATATCGGTTCCGTTCGGTTTTTTTGGTTTTCACTTTTAAAAACCAAAACCGAAACAATTCAAGTCGGTTTCGGTTTGGTTTGGATTGGTTTTCTTTTCATCCAAGACTTTTGAAAAACCAACCAAATCAAGCTCTGAAGAATCTATAAAAAAAAAGTTCCCGATAGCCCTTTACTTCATCAGAATCCCTTTTTCGGAGTTGTGAGGAAGAGTTTGCTCGCTGAACTGAGGAAGCCTCTCGATAAGGCGCACCAGTTGTACACAGGACGAGTCTGGGCAACCCAAGACAAGCTCTTAACAATCCAGTATAACTAGCTCGTTAATCGATCACTACGTACTCATGGTTAAGCGGCCCTGCTTTTATGTCCAAGACGCGTTTAATCGTGTCCGGTGCGTGTCTGCAGACCAGAGCATTAGTTTCAGAGCAGGTCCTGATCAAAAAGCAATTTCGAGGTTGTGTGTTTAGGACATGTTACCGGAATAGTTTTACATTAGAAAGTGATTCTATGTATCATTGGCTCGCTAAAACAAGAACCTCTCTCGGTTAAGCGACCCACAAAACCCTAGATTGGCCTTTTGTTTGTTCTGTGTTGTCTCCAGTGTTTTGAGTAAATTATTTTATGTAGTGGTTACGTTTTTGGTTATGTTTTCATGTTCATACTAGGGATATGATGGTAGTTTAGTGTTTGATACGACCTTTGTATGTTCCCGTAGGTTAGACATGGCTTTCATCACGATCTTATATGCTCCTATGTGCTTTACTTGCAAAATATTTACCCACAATATGTTACAAGAGGGTCTATGTCCCGAGTCTTACACTTGTTTTCTTCTGCGTGAATCTTTAATTACTCCAATATGACCCGAGGCGTATATGGGAGTTAAGCAATATGTATACCCAACAATAATGTATATCATATACGTGATGATTTGATCATGAAATAACAAATCATATATATGTATATATATATATATATATATATATATATATATATATATATATATATATATATATATATATATATATATATATATATATATTGGCAATAAGTAATTTATCTCGTGTGGTTTGTTAGTGACATCAATAAATTTGTTTATTAAAATGATATAAAATGTACTAAATAAATATAGTATATAAAGTAGGTAACAATAAGAATACAAATCAAAGCATTAAAGCCACATCAGGCTTAAAAAACAAAAACAGAGAGAACCAACATATCTTATGAGAGAGATAGCAATTGTGTTTCAGGGTAGCCACAAAGTGTAATGGAAAATATGAAAAGGCTCCATGTTCCTGCAAAATTACCCTCGGCGCTAAAACAAAGTCCAGCATCCAACAACGAATCCCTTAATCTTTCACCCTTAGTGTGATAATAAACAACGAGCAACAAAAGCAGCTCATCACCAAGGAGGACCTCATCTCATCAATAGTAAAGAAAGTTCTAATATGAAACCGGTATAGGAATGAATACCTGTAAAAAGAGTGTGACGGTGAGAAAATAGAAATAGATATAGAAAGAAAAAGATGGCATCAAAGCAGCAAACTAACCACAACAACCATATGTTAATGAAAAGAATCTTCATGCACAATATTTTTTTCATCCAGACTTTCATACTCAATAAAAATGAAAAGACCAATGAATGCATCGACACTCAAAAGTAGAACATTACACTTAACTCGTAAAAGAGCATGAATACCACGGATAACACTTCTTGAAAAGAAAAAATTATACTCAAACATGACACAGAATAATAAGAATAAAAATATTGACAAACTATACATAAAGTTGATGGAACAGAGAATTAAGAAAATAGAAAATAGAAAATAAATAATTTCCTATTAATAGCACCAATCAGTATGTATTACACAAAGCAATTGCATAAATGAGCTACCTAATGAAGAAAACAGAAAAAACAAAAGTAATAACATGCATCCAATCAGGAAGGAGAATGAAATCATCAAAGTAATTATGTTAATATCACCAAAAATCATCCCAATAGACCTCGTCTGTAAGGAGGATATTTTTACACCATCTTTCCCATATGGAAGGAGGCGGTAGTCCAATTATGAGAGTTAACCGACTATATGATGAAAAATAGCCCAATCAACGTTTATTGTCGTTACATTGAAAATGAAGAAAAGCATGTGCACATTGAGTGCTTGGAGAAGAACTTTCACATTGAGTTGCGTTTACTAAAATTTTCACTCACGTTGACAGAACAAGAAAATAAGAATCACACTGAATGAAATGTACCTATCATGTTCAATTATCGTCCTCGTCCACACAGATTTCCTCATCAATATTATCTTCATCACCAGTATCCTCATTTTTAGAATCATGCCACATGTCAATATCCACTTCCTCTTCATATCTTCTTACTAGGCCCATGTCTACATCAACCAAGCTTCCAGATAAATCATTAAGAGGGAGAGTTGTACCATTTTCGTCAACTACAATAGGAGCCAAGTCTGAAGTATCCTCCTGATATGGTGCATCAACAACGTCCAAATCAATTTGACCTCGTGCTTTTATTCGAATAGCTGCTTGCCAACCATCCCGAACTCTCTTAGTTGAGGGCTGAGGACAAAAGTAAACTTGACAAGCTTGCTCTGGAAAAACAAAAGGTTCATGATTGCTTCTTCGCCATTTCTTTGCAAGGTTTACCTCCACCAAACTATTAAATTTACGATGTGTGGGAACGCCATCAATAGGATCAAACCATTCACACTTGAACAACACAAAACTGACGTTTAAAGAATCTATATAAGACAATTCAATAACTTCAAGCAACCGTCCATAACAGTTGAATCCATGCCCACCGACATGATTCCCTTTCACAAGTACTCCACAATTGTTTGTGTTCTTATGTTTATCATAGTCCACGGTATGAAAAACAAAACCATCACATCGCATGCATCATACGATGTAACTTTCCTTACCGGACGAAATGAGATTTCACGTACATATGGATCAGTGACATTATTTTCTCGATTTTGAACATTAAAAAATAAAAGGTTAGGGACAATGAATATATGAATAAATTCTAAATTCAAAATTCAAAAAGAAATGCTCACATAGGACGAAAACCATGCTGCATAATCTGTATCTAGTAATCGACTCCTTGATGATTCATTTGTCACTCTTTGCTGCGCTTCCATATCTGCCCAAAATTTCCTATGGGAAATACATGAAAAATTATAATGTACATGAGTATATGTGTCATTGTTATTATAATGACATAATGTGCTATGCAAATAAAATTTAAAGTAGACATACTCTTGGTAAGAGTCCAAATTTTAGGTGTTAAGTAAGACAAATAGATGCGCTGCATCGTACTCCGTTTCCTCTAGATAACGTTCCTTTGATTTCTTGTGTTAAGGGCATGCCAATAGAGATTTTGAATCAACAAGAGAACTCTTCTTATTGAAGTAATATGAGCAAAACGTTGACGTCTCCTCAATGATATAGTCGCTTATTATGGACCCCTCCACTCGGTTTTTGTTCTTCACCTTCATCTTCAAATGATACAAATATCGCTCAAATGGAAACATCCAGCGATATTGCACAGGCCCTCCCATTAGTGCCTCAGATGCCATATGAATAGGTAGGTGCTCCATTGAGTCAAAAAAAGCTGGTGGAAATATTTGTTCAAGATTGCATATCAATAAAGGCATTTCTTCATCGATTATCTTGATATTATCCTTTTGAAGAGTAGGAGATGTGAGATCTTTGAGGAATATGCTTAGCTCAGTTATTGAACTCCATACATTCTCAGGTAAGACATCACGCAATGCCACTGGAAGGAGACGCAACAAGAACACATGACAGTCATGAATTTTTAATCTATGTAGTGTTAATGCTTTCAAATCTACACATCGTGACAAATTAGAACAATATCCATCCGGAAACTTCAAATTCTTAACCTATTTCAAAACAGCTTCTTTTCGATTCTTGTCTAACTCGTATCTTGCAAGTGGCTTTCTGGTTTTGTTTGGAGGAATATGCAACTCTGGCCGTTTACAGTGCAATTTCATGTCTTCCCTAGATGCGCCATTGTCTTTTGTCTTACCCTTAACATCAATAACTGTATAAAACACATTGCAAAATACATTTCTAATGATGTGCATTGCATCTAGATTGTGTCTAATTACATTTGTTTTCCAATACGGAAGTTCCCACAATATGCTCTGTTTAACCCAGTGGCAAAGGCGGTATAGTTCCACCCATTTCGACCATTTTTGGCAAATCCTTCACTATTTCCCACACCTCACTACATGTGAGAATATGCGGTGGTGGATTATTTTCTTTCACGTTCTTTTTAAATTTTTTTTGTTATTCCTGTACTTGTGATCTAAGGGCAAGAACTTACGATGACAATCAAAGAAACAAACTTTCCGTCCATGCTCCAAGCTAAATCCAACCGTTTTATCCATGCAATATGGACAAGCTAGCTTACATGCGGTACTACAACCTGACAACATTGCATATGCTGGAAAATCACTGATTGTCCACATCAAAGCTGCCTTCATCATGAAATTTTGCTTCTTATATACATCATATGTCTCAACTCCCTCACTCCATAAGAGCTTCAACTCATCGATGAGTGGTTGCATATAGATATCAATTTTATGCTTTGGGTTTTGAGGGCCAGGCGCCAGCAATGTAAGAAACATATACGGCTTCTTCATGCACATCCAAGGCGGTAAATTATATGGTGTCACAATGATAGGCCAACAAGAAAAATTCTTACCTGATTTCCCAAATGGTTGAAATCCATCAATACATAAGCCAAGCCTAACGTTTCGTGCATCTGTAGAGAATTGTTTGTGTAGTTGGTCAAATGTTTTCCATGCCTCTGAATCTGATGGGTGTGACATTTTTCCTTGTTCGGATGACCGTTATGCATGCCATGTCATGTACTTTGCTGTATGCTCAGATGCATACAATCGTTGTAATCTTGGTATCAATGGCAAATAGTGAAACCTCTGAAACGGCACATCCTGGCCTTGTGGAAATATGGAACGCGCTCTGCCTTTATATCTGGGGTGTTGATAGAATTTACACTCTTTCAAATTCAAATCTTCTTTCCAATACAACATTCATCCATTTATACAACAATCAATTCGCTCATGTGGCAAACCTAGTGCTTTAACAAGATTTTTAGCCTTATAAAAGTTTTTTGGGATATTATGATCGCCAGGAACACACGGCAAGACAACGTCCATCAAATCATTAAACAAACTTTGGGAAGCATTATGCTTACACTTCACATCAAGTAGCTTAGTGGTTATGGACAATGTCAAATCCGGACAATCTGGCCAAAGTGGTCTTTCTGCTGATTGCAACAAATTAAAAAACTCTTTCGCTTTTGGGTTTGGTTCCTCAGCATGTATCGATTCTGGTAATGCATTGAATGACGGGCCAGTGACATCATACACCATGTCTACAAAAGAGTTAACTCCACTATCGTTTCTATCGGGTTGATTGTGCGTAACTCTCTGGATTGATGATTGATCAACATATGCATTGATTATTTCTTCTCCATGGGAAGTCCACTCATAATATCCCGGCATAAATCCTCATCTCAATAATTCAAATTTTACCTCTTCTATAGTTTTGAAGCGTGTATTCTCACATTTTCTACAAGGACATCTAATCTTACCCGGTGTCCTTGCATTTGCAGACGCAAACCTTATAAAGACATCCACGCCATTAATGTACTCTTTCTTCAACCCATAGTCAGGTGGTTTATACCAATGGTCATACATTCATGCACGCTCCGCAT
Source organism: Gentiana straminea (assembly GCA_036785695.1). Lineage (NCBI taxonomy): Eukaryota > Viridiplantae > Streptophyta > Magnoliopsida > Gentianales > Gentianaceae > Gentiana > Gentiana straminea. Next base: position 338,645 of record JAVUPR010000247.1, read on the forward strand.
TCATCTTGAACCTAAATGACTCCAACAAATGAAAACATTGGGTTTGCGTGTTCAAGTTTAAAAGAAACAATATTATTGGATAAAATATGTAAACCAATAGCATACAGTATATGATTGCAAATTTTTGAACCTAATGGGATTAATTAGAAATTGAATATAAGCAAACCAACAACACATACGTCTTAAAAAATATAAATAAATAAAAAATACACTAATACACAACATGGAAGCTCTGTAGCATTACCATTATCCAATCCAAGCTTTTAACGTATAGTAACTTTAAAAATGAACTACAATCAACCATTTGACTTATTCCTAATGAAAATTGAGTTGGCACCAAATATGTGGCTCTTGAAATTGCATTTTGATGTTACACAAGAAGTGTCCATTGTTGTGATCCTCCAAACGCGAAGAACTCCTTCTTCACCACCAGTTGCCAAATACTGCCCATCAGGACTGAACATCATTGTGCAAATTAGACCTTTGTGAGCACTAATTTCTTGATCAGCATAAATAGCAATAAGCTCTCTAAACTTTTTCTTGTTATTTTCAACTTTCATTTGTTCTACTTCTCCAGCTTTACGTAAAAGTTTTTGGGCTTTGGACTTGTCGTATTTCCTACTCTTCATCTTATGCATAAAACACTTCCACCAATCTTTCAACTACTTATCCAAATTAATGTTCTTTTCGCTTTAAATACGAGGCTTGGATTCTTCGCTCATTAACTGCTCAGTAGCACAAAAATGTTCACTGGTTTCCTTCTGAGGAGTGGACGGTTCATGTCCGCATTCCTTAACTATAAAGATCGGCTCACTACAAGATTTTTGTGTATCATCATGCACTAAATTTTCGTCTGAAGCATGCGAGTTGATAGCATCTCCAGTCCTCTTCATAACCTTACTCACTCAGTCAGTGGAAGATGACTCCTCAGATAAACCCATTCTCTTAAGGAAAATCTCCCGTCGTTCTTTTACACTCCTATGATCATTAGACCAAATTTCATAACTTAAATGAGCACGCACGGAACCTTCACTAACTGAAAATGATTCTTCGTCTTCTGACAAAAATGACTCTGCAGCATGCAAGAAAATCTCTTCCCTCACATCAAACTTCAACATATCTCAGTTTTCCAGCAAATCAATAGACCAAATCTTACGGTATCACCGCCTTTCCTATTGTTGTGGCCTCTGTCTAGATTTCCAAGGTCAACCCACATATTCTTAAACAATAGAAAACCACACCGGGTTCTTTGTATGAGGATTTAATCCACATTTTATGGTTTGTCAGCTCATAAAAGGGCTCATCAGCTTGATTCTAATACATCAATGAAGCTGCAAATACTCTGCTCCTCAAAATTGCACCCTCCCCAGCCAAATCCACAATCCCGAATATTAACTTCAAAAATACTACTTTGCATACATTTTGCAACCCCAAAGGTATAATAATAAAGCCGAGTTGAAAAAATTCATCAATGAAATTAACTTCGTACTAGAGCACTCAATACATATTTTAAATTGATTCCAGATGATAGGTTGCATAGTCAAAGGAAATGGTACATATGATGCAAAAACAGGGGCGCAAATTAAAGAAAATTATACACTCAAAACCAACTTTGGTACGACATAAATGCTAAAATCTTTAAAATAGAGGTAAACTCCTATTCATAAATATCCATGACCAACATAGCAAACAATATAATATACCCTAGTTTTATCAAAATAGGAATTGGTACACAATCTCCTAAATAAAATTATTAGAAAAATATATGAATCAGTAAACAAAAAAAAAAAGCCATCTTCATTAGCCTATGTCGAAGTATCAAATATAGTAGTAGAGAAGAAAGGCATAAATGGATCACCTGGCTATTAGAGAGTTCTGGTGGCGGACTGGGTTGATTTGGAGGGAGCAAAGGCAAGAGTTCAGTCAGTCAATTTTTTTTCCTCACAAAGACGCTAGATCGATTGTATTCCGTCAGTGGATAACATTGTCTTACAATGCCCTAAATTAAAATAAGCGTGCATTTTTTTTTGATGGAATTTGGTTAAATTTGCCCACGACATACTAGCCTATGAAATCCCATGACGTTAAATTTCCTCTCTAATGTTAGATCAAAAAATACTCCACATTATAGAATTAAATAAATAGATTTTTAATAAGTCGGGATAAATCAATTTGATAACATTAGTCAGTAAATCGTCGGTAAATTACTTACTTACCAACCACATCCCGACCAATTTCCGAGTAATTTTTGTGTATTAAAAGTGGTCGGTAATTGGTCGCTAACGTGTTCCAACCATGTTGCTTCATCAGAAATCCATTCGTAATAAATGGCGGGAATGACTTGCACCAGTTTGGCTATTTGTTAGCTACAAAATACACCGACCAAATGCATTTGGTCGGTAATCAGTCGGTAAATGTTTTCCCTTTTTCACTCTATTTGATTTAGTCAGTAATTTGTCGTTATCTTGTTGCTAGTTATTGACTAAATATTTTCATCGGTAGATTCGGTCGGTAAATCACATATTTCTAGTAGGTGGAAGTACTTGCCTCATGATGTTTGACTGATAAGCTCTCAGTTCTAGCTCCTTCGTATTCTATTATCTGCTTTCCTTTATCCAATCCAGCATTGTTGCTTGCTAGGTCAGTTCCAAAAAGTATGATTTCTTTATCACTTTCACCATGATCATTTCCTCCAAAGCTTATGGGTAAAATTTCATCATTATCTTCATTGCTTGTAATTAGTGGATCTTCAATGAATGTTTCAATCAGCTTTTCTTGAGTTTCAGCAACAAGAGCCTGCAATTTACTTTTGTATTCCTCAAATCTAAAAAATGAACAGTTTATCAAATTTCTAAAATGTTGTTGTGTATCCATGATAGAGTTTTTGAAAACTTCAAAGACTTAAGCAAACAATTTAATTTTGAGAATCAGCTGAGGTGGGTCACGGAAATAACGGATGCTCAGTTACTTCAAGCTAACAAACTGATAAAGCTCAATCGGAGATCTCTTTAGAGTAGAAGATCAGCTCCGATACCAATTGTTGGTATCAGAAACCACTGATACCTAGTTATTTAAACTAGAGAAGAATAACAACTTTGGATCACCTCCATAAGGAATAACTGCTCCGATACCAATTTTTGGTCCCTTGTAAAGGCTAACACAAGTTTAGATGGGGGGGGGGGGGGGTGAATAAACTTGTCACCAAAATGTCTCCCAAAAACTGAATCTTAGCTAGATTTAGTTCAACTTAAACTTGTGCGGAGTTAAGCTAACTTGGCTGAGTATAAGTCAAAACTGACTTATCCTTAACGGAGTTAACCGACAGCGGATTAAATTAAGCCTTTGTAAAATATGAATTATTAGTTAATATGCTGACTCAGTTTCTGATGTTTGCTGAGTATGTTAACTAGATGAATATAACTATAATGTAGTAATTAAATGAGTAATGTAAATAAACAAGAATTATAGAGGTTCCAGGTGGTGTAATCCTGTCAATCCTCTCTTCCCCTGTGATGCGAAAGCCAAATTCACTATGTTCTTGAGTTTTACAGTTACAAGACACAAAGTAAATTCTAGACACTTGATTGTCCGTTACTAAATCCTAGCTTTACAATATTCCAGCTTTAGTCTGCAACAGGTAGGATTGCGGTATGAACTAAGCTTGCTACACTGGTCCTTGAAGGGTTGAATTGTCTCTTCACCAGCTCATCACAAACACAGTCTTCCAGACTGCATCTCAACTATCCTTCACACCATATTGGTGTTTCACAGTCTAAGACCTTTGATAAAATCAAAGTTGAGACTTTAATCATTAGCTATGATTCAATTTGTGATTTGAGCTTTCTCTTCTAGATATAAAAATTATGCATGGCTCTGTTTTCTTCAAATGGTTGATCTTGATGTTTCTTTGAAGGCTTATGAACACTTGAAGATTTTTCTTGATCTTGCAATTAAGTGCTTAGCAGGAATTCTTTTGAATTGCTTTCCCCCTTAGTAAGAACTTTCTTGATTGGATTAATTCCTAGAATTCAATACTTATTCTAGTGGTAGAAGTAGTCGATTTATAGGGGTTTCTCTAACGGTTAAGTTATTTTAATTTGAATCCTTATAGCCGTTAGTGGTCCTGCTTTCCTTTTTGTATGTAGTGTCCTTTCTGACATTTCAGTGCATCCAATAAGTTTGCATATCTTATAAAGGTCTGATTTGTCTTCAGTTTTTCTTATCTTCAGTTAAAAATTGATATAAACATGACTTAGTCAGTTTCCAGTTTTTAAGAGCATTAACTGAGTTTTTACTCTTCTTCAAAATCTCAGTACTATATTATTCATCTGATTATAATTGACTAAATCAGAGTACACCCTTTTCAATCGATCATCTAAGATATCATTGTCCTTATGATTCTTAGGCCTTTATACAAGATCCATAAAGTCAGTTTAGGTCATCACAATCTTGCCTGAAGTCTAACTTTACAGTCTCGACTTAGTCATCACAAACTGTGTTTGAACCCTCAGTTATTCAGTCTTCAATAACTGAGTTTGTGTCTCTCAGTTCTTTTATCTTCTAGATAAGTCCACTGAGTCTGTGTCCCTCAGCGAACTTACCTTCTTCAGTATCTGTTGGTGTGCTCATATGTCAGTTTATCAGTATCTCTTTAGGATCTCAGTTTTCTTCTCGGATCTCAATTTCTTTAAGTGGTTTACCCAATTTCTCGGTTCAGAACCTAGAACTATTACATTGCTTGTATGATTACCTTATACAAATATCAGTCTCTATTAAATCTTTAACATCAATTTCTAGACATCTTTTTGCTTTGCACTATAACAGCTAGTTATGACACTTCATCAATGGGGTCTAAAAACAATAATTGAATAAGTGATGAATCATCATCAAAATATAAATTTTATTTCCAACAATTTCCCCTTTTTGATGATGTCAATACCCTCCTTAAAAGCAATGCAAAATTATAAAAACAAAATACAAACAAAAACAAAATAAACTTAGAAACTGAGATTTTTATAAGGAGACCGTGTTACAGTACGGAGTATTTAAATGCAATATATGTAAAGAAACTAAGTGTCAGCTTCTTTTCCTTTCACTTGACAAATTCACTGATTCTGGTTGTCATATCTTTCAGCATACTCCCTCATGGATTCATTTGTAGCTATGCTTTCAATTCCATGAATATTTGCATAGATATTCCATGAGTTGGACATATTGTGTTTTCTGAAAAGCTTTCTTTTGAAAAGAATAGCAAACACAAACACAATTTGTCTCAGTCTTTCACTTGTACCGGTTTTCAGTAGGTCCAACACAAATTTAGGTTCAACTTTCTCCACCTTTTCTGAGACTTTCTCTAAAGTGCCATTTCTTTACCATTTGCTCAATTTGTGCTAGAAATGCATATTAATCTTTTGCATACTCAGAAAAGTTGATAAGGATTGTTCTCTCTATTCTCCTTCTCTCAAGGGCATGTCTTTGAAAATGTTGTAAAGAGGAGAATCTAGACAAAGTCTTTTCTCAGTAGGTTCAGCAAACTTTGCAATTACCTCAATTTCCTTATCGGTAAAATATCCTCTAGCTTTCTTCTGTTCCCCCAGTTTGTCATCAAGGCTTTCCAGAACTTTTGGCATATCAAGCTCATTTACTTTTAACATATCCAAACTTTCCCTCTTATTGACATCATCTTTATCGATCAAACTCTTGATATAGGAGTTTAGATGTTGCTGAGTTGATGCAAATATGGTCTGTGCAACAATTGAATCCTTCATTCCATTTTCCAGTAAAGTCATTTTGTCAACCAAGTTATTGGAAATGCCTTCCCATCTCACTGTAGTTTCAGCTTTCCTTGAATCATTCTCAATGGTTGTTTTACGAATCTTAATCAAGGTGTCCTGACAATTGCTTCTGACAGTATCCAATCTTTTCTCCATGTTATCCCTCTCAGTCTTGCTTTCTTCCAAGGACTTTAACACTTTTCCAAATAAACTTATATCTTTTTTATGAATACGTATCAGCTCATTGTGATAAAATTTGATGATATCAACCTGTGTAGGAATGTCTTTGTCAGTTTCAGCTTTTTTTTCTTCAACTTTACTTGCTCCAGCTTCAGTCACTTTTGTTTCTTTCAGAGGAGTAGAAATAATCTTCTTGAGTTTCTCTTTGTTTTCAACATACTTTCTTCTTTCCTCAGATTGTCTTCTTATTTCATCCAGACTTGAGTGATCAATTTCTCTAACTGGTGATATTTCTATATCGAAATCATCGTCAAATTCTTCACAAGCTTCAATAGCTTCAGCCTTTGCTATCTCACGCACAGTTTGGTCAGTTGGGGACTGATCGCATTCCTTTTCTTATTTCTTAGATTCAGACTGAGTTTCAGAACCTGAATCTCCACTACTTTCTTCTGAGTCATCTTCACCATTATCATCAATGTTCTGATCATTTACAGTTTTCTTTTCTTGAATAGAGACGAGAATTCTCTTTGCAAATTAGGATCTCCCTGTGAATCATCATCATCGTCATTGTCATCTTTCTTAGAGCATCCTCCTGCTGCAGTTCCCTTCCAATGAATGTCTCTGATCAACGTGATGACGGTCAAATTATGCCCGTAAATGTCATCAACATTATCCTTAAATCGAGCCAAATAATACGCATTTTATATTAAATCACACGTTTATATTTATTATTTAATGTTAAGTGATTATTAATATGATATTTGGTATTTAGCCGTTTTTATTATTTAAAGCCGATTTATTGTGCGATAATTATGGATTTTGCAGATCACAACAAATCGAGAGGATAAATGTCATTCAATCAATGGATCTCAAGATAATGAAGGAAGGAAATCGGAGCATTAATCAAGAGATAAGTTAGAGAAATCAGATCAACACGCAAGCGTGGAGTGGGGAGCAAGGCAGACGAAGAAAACGTGGAGAACTTGGAAAATCCAGGTTCGGTCGACCGAGCCTCATGCTTCGGTCGACCGAGTGCTTCCTTTCGGTCGACCGAGCCTCTGGTCAGGGGCGGTTTCTGACTTTAATCGTGTTTATCCTCTAGATCCTTCCTAAGTCGGCCGAAACTCCTATATAAGCAACAGCTATGAGCAATTGTAATACACACCTCTCATACTTTAGAATATAATTCTACTTTGATATTCTAATACAATGTAGCATAAGTAGATTGAAGGTTTCAAAGCAATTTAAAGGTGCGAATTATGTAAGCCTTTATTTTTCGTCTCTTTTCTTTTAAGTAATTAATCCCTCCCAATTATGCTTTATCGTTTGAGTTAATTAATCATAGCTAGATGATGTAGATCTAGGCTATGACGATAGGGATGTGGCGACTCCTTGTTTAGGGGGATCCCATAACCTACGTCATACACTTAGTATTTATTCATGAATCCGCATTGTTTAATTAATGTGTATCTATGTTAGTTTATATGAATGCTTTACGAGTTACCGTTTAATACGTTACGTATGATGAAACGGCGAGAGATATGTTCGGGGATGTAATGCGGGGACGAAATTGATTCGGGTGACCGAATGAGTTCACTCGGTCGACCGAGCCCGGCTATTCGGTCGACCGAGCCCCGTTTTCATCCGTTAAATAGCCACGTCTTTATGGTTAGGTTAACTTAATAGAATTTATTATCTCGTAGGTATGGCTATGGCTACGTTACTCGCTTGGTTTAATTAAAACGTGTAAAAAGGAAATACCGATATAAAACTCTTAGGTAGGCTCATGAATTGATCTTCGGACGTTCAGCGTTATCTAGGTAGGTTTATATTTGGGAATTGCATGCACCTTGTTATACGTAGATCGTAAACTAGCATGAGACTATAACTTGGTAATTGTTAGTTGGACGAGAGTTTGAGTGATCGTTTAGGAAGTACGCCTAACCATAGGAATGTTGCCTAGACGAGGTGTACGGTCAATATCGGCATCCTTAGAGTCGTAAGCGTGTGAGTTATATGAGATGGAGGCACCAAAAGGCGAAGTCACGTAACAATACCACAGTGATCTAGTGACCTACCGGTGCTACGTCAAGTTAAAGAGGATGACTCCCGTAGCCAATCTAAGATAGATACAAACGGATTGACAGTTAATAAGTTCAGTTTATTATATAAATTATCTAGGTCCAAACGATAAGGACTATAATTGGGGAGGTTAATTACGTTGTGTCGAGTCGTGTCTTTACTTTTCTTGTCTTATGTTGGTCGTAGACCGCCTCTATGCCCTTGACATGTTTAATTAATTGCTTATATATGAAATGATCCACAATTGGTTCCCTGTGGGATCGACCTTGATTCACTATAGCTATACTACGATGGGCCTAGTCCTCTTGCTAGTATTGGTTTATGGTGGTCAAGTATTTTATTACTTGATCTACGTCATCAAGTTTTTGGCGCCGTTGCCGGGGAACCAACGGTCAATTTTATATATAAATAATTTTTTATTCTTGTCGAGTTTTCTGTTTTTGAGTCTGTTTTTACGTTTTGAGTCCCTCTGGTTATCTGCTCTGTCTGAAAATTCCAGCTTAAAAAAAAAAAAAAAAAAAAAATTTTATTCGGTCGACCGAGAACTTATAATATTTTTGTTTTGTTCTTGTCCTGTTCTGTTTACACGGTTTCTGATTTGTGTTTTTCGAGTCTGGAATTTCGCGTGTCTGTTTATCACCGTATGTTTAATCCGTAGGTCTGATAGCAGCATGGGAAACCATGTTAAAATCAGTCTACGGTCTGTTTGTTTTTGTTTCTCTTCTGTTTGCAGAAACCAGGGTAGCAAGATTCTGAGTCAGTAATTTTTCGCGGGCGCTGAGAAAATAACCCAGCAAACATGTGGAGCTATGAATCTAAGATGGGAAAAGCGATGGAAGCAATACCATTAAAGCACCAAGATGGCTCCGAAAAAATTTATGGCTTAAATTCTTCGTGGTACAATGTTGAAGGCAAGGTACTACCCTTTTTTTTGCTTATGTTTTACTACCTTTTGTTTTTTTTGAGCATAAGTTAGCCTATACATGAACCTTAGTATGAATCTTAGCCCGGAGTTGGTTTGTAAGAATAATTTTATTAGTGTCGAAGGTTTTGCCCCATACCTGTCTCATCTAGAGGGTGTAGGGAAACATGTAGTAGTTGAAGGAAGCAGTGAATAAAGAGTTCCTTATAGTTCTGTTAAAATCTCATTGTCCTATGCATGAGATTGCTTCTACTGGCCATGGGAGCAACAAATTGTGTAGTTTAAGCATTCGCAATCTAAAGAAGACGTTGAGTTTTGAGAGAACACAATCTTCTGCTTTCGTTGAGTTTTATGGTGATGGCTTCTCGGTGAACCCACCTTAAACAGAAACGAGATTACGCTTTGGGTGACAATTTAGAAATCGGAGACTCTTAGTACATGGGTTCGGAAATGGTTTAACCATGGCTGGGCGAGTTCAAACGAGCTTTGGCTCAATCAACTCCCCTCCACGTGTGATGTACGTTACAGCAGTTCAACAAGACTTAGCATAGCCGATAAGCCTTCAGGCTAAACGGGGCTTAATCTTGACGGATTGGCCTGAACTGTCACATATGTTCCAACGAATAAGACGGCGTAGGCTTGCCTACATAACCGACTTTATTCGGAGTACTTAGATTCATTGTTTCTTATTGTCAAGGCCAAAACCGTAATTTTAGCCGAGTTTCTTAGAATTCACTAATTCCTAAAACGAGAGCCGAGGTAAGAGCTTTGTATAAATGGTATGGATAAATGTCGTTTCCTAGGTCTCACAACCAAGGGAAGGGTATTAATCCGCAAAAGCGAAAAGCCACCTCTAATAGTGCTCAGAGGGTCAAAGTCTGGCGATCCAAGAATGATAACTGACAAGGATAATTTTTGGAAAGTCGAGCCGAGGACTTTAAACTCAGAACTACTTCTTTAAAACCCTTAGGATTTCTTTTTAGGATTTTAGGTTTTGTTTTCTTTGAGTCAAATAAGAGTAACGTGAAATATGTTGAGGTTTTTTATTTTGCCGTGTTCCGATGGCCATTGGGCTAAGGATGTGCAAAACTTTTTTACTCAATATAGGCCACGTGAATTAGAGTTTCTTAGGAGAGTCGAGAAATTGCTAAAGAAAAGGAAATTTAGCAATCCACCTTAAGATGGAAGCATTAAGAGAGCTTGAGAATTATTGAAAATGTAACAGAGAATGATTGGTGCGAACAAGAGCAATTTTGGTCAAATTCTAAAACCTTTTAGAAAGGTGATCCAAGTGAAAATTCAAAGTGGTGCGCAATTCATTCTGCAACTACCATTATCCTTTCATTTATACCTTTTCACCCTTCAACCTTTTCGATCCTCTCACCAATCTGCCCCAACAGTTCACATTTCTAACCATTCTTTCATCGTCTCTCTTTCTTTCCATCTGTTTCACTCTCCCACCCAATCCCATTCCTTTTAACAATTCTCAATCCCAAAAACACAATTTCTTACCCACCTATATCTTTTCTTCCCAACCTTATGTGTATCTTTTTCTAAACCCATCATACTCTCAACCTCCATTTTGTTTACACAATACCTATGTGTTGCGGAATTTGAAATATTGCTAAGCTTTAATGATTATCTTTTATCATTTTGATTTTCATGATCCTAGTTGGGGTAAGTGTAGCTCTGACCCTAGCTAGATTTTAAAGGTTTCTGGTTCGATCAAAGTACAACTTATCTTTCTACCGGAAGTTTTAAATTTCACATTTTTTCCGTCTATTCCGGCATTTCTAGATGATATGTTTTGTTCTGAACTATCACACCGATCCGACCTTGTTGATGACGGTTATGACTTTTACGTGATACATTGGGTTATTAGTAATCTCGAGGAGTAGCTGCATCACCCTAAGTTGTTGATATCCAATGCAAGCGAGAAGTCTCTGCGTTAAGTATTTGCTTTTATCTTTAGCCAATAGGTCGCATTCAATCTGTTATACCTTACCAAGTTTCTCTTTTATACTGGACTGAACACATAGTGAGCTAGTCAACCTCATGTTTTCACACATGGGGTAACGCTTTTTCATCTTTGTCTTATCCACCCGGTTTTCAGATGAAGACCACCATCTTTAGTTGCTTGTTTATTTTTCTTTCTATTTAGTATTTTTCTTTTTGGTTTCCCTTGTCATTGGTTGTATAAGATAAAGTGGCTTAAACTGTTTTTTAGGTACTTATACCTCATTACTGCCACATTATTTTATAACTTCCATAGACATGGTATTTTACGGTTTCGTGGAGTTTGTCTGCTTATACAGGTTTTCACTTGCTTCTCCACGACGTGCTGAAATCTACTCCGATGTTCTGCATTTACTTGAGAGCCGTTTCCAGAGCTAAGTCTTTTTCTTAAATTCTCATTTATTTTTGTCATTGAGGACAATGCCATGTTTAAGTGGGGGGTAGGAGACTTAGCCATGTTATGTCATGTTATGTTATAATTAAAAATTGAATGAAACGGCACATGATTGAAAATTTTGAATAAATACCATATTAGGTATCTCGTACCCTTAGAATTGTGAGTTCCTAGCTAAGAATTGATAGGAAAGGAACCAAGTTTCATGAGTACGTGATCATTTTATAATTATGTTAAGTAAATTTAAGGATATTCATGCCCGTTTTTGCAAATAGTTATTTATTATTCAATTACTCAATCGTGAATCGAGTATACCGCGCAAATCATAATAAGCGAAGAAATTATGTGTACATTGCATAGATGATTGGTTATGTGAACTTAGTATCAATATCTATCTGCGGATGCATTCTTATCTTTTAGCCATTAAAGCAGAGTAATAAGCTTGAGACGTACCTGTGTTTTAGCAAAAAAAATGTTAGACACTGGGCTTGTAGTAACATTACCAAAGTAGCCTTGCGCTTGTGGTAATATTCGATGCTATACATGATCTAAGATAGGGGGATACTCTAAAAAGTTTTCTTCCTTGAGATTAATAGTATTTGAAAAATATGAAGGTATGAAAAAAATATTCAACTCTTTAAGAGGCTTTGAGTAGTACTCGGTCTCCAAGTCCAAAATCCCTATAGATACGCTCTTGCTTATTGCTCTAGTGCTTCAAAAAATAAAAGGCATAAGAAGTATGAATACTGAAGTTGGTGGGTTGAGATTACGAAGTCTGCATGAACTCTAATCTTGCCACGAATATATAGAAATAAATGCACATGCACACATCACTTTGATTCATAGTCAGTAGTGAATAATGGATATCTTATGAGCATGACTAGTATGAGTTGACTTGAGTTTCTTGTGTAAGTATGATTTGACCATAGAAAATGTTGCCTTGAGGAATGACTTATTAATGCTTTGTTCGGGACGATCAAAGTCTAAGTGGGGGGTAGTTGATGACGGTCAAATTATGCCCGTAAATGTCATCAACATTATCCTTAAATCGAGCCAAATAATACGCATTTTATATTAAATCACACGTTTATATTTATTATTTAATGTTAAGTGATTATTAATATGATATTTGGTATTTAGCCGTTTTTATTATTTAAAGCCGATTTATTGTGCGATAATTATGGATTTTGCAGATCACAACAAATCGAGAGGATAAATGTCATTCAATCAATGGATCTCAAGATAATGAAGGAAGGAAATCGGAGCATTAATCAAGAGATAAGTTAGAGAAATCAGATCAACACGCAAGCGTGGAGTGGGGAGCAAGGCAGACGAAGAAAACGTGGAGAACTTGGAAAATCCAGGTTCGGTCGACCGAGCCTCATGCTTCGGTCGACCGAGTGCTTCCTTTCGGTCGACCGAGCCTCTGGTCAGGGGCGGTTTCTGACTTTAATCGTGTTTATCCTCTAGATCCTTCCTAAGTCGGCCGAAACTCCTATATAAGCAACAGCTATGAGCAATTGTAATACACACCTCTCATACTTTAGAATATAATTCTACTTTGATATTCTAATACAATGTAGCATAAGTAGATTGAAGGTTTCCAAAGCAATTTAAAGGTGCGAATTATGTAAGCCTTTATTTTTCGTCTCTTTTCTTTTAAGTAATTAATCCCTCCCAATTATGCTTTATCGTTTGAGTTAATTAATCATAGCTAGATGATGTAGATCTAGGCTATGACGATAGGGATGTGGCGACTCCTTGTTTAGGGGGATCCCATAACCTACGTCATACACTTAGTATTTATTCATGAATCGCATTGTTTAATTAATGTGTATCTATGTTAGTTTATATGAATGCTTTACGAGTTCTTGTTTAATCGTTACGTATGATGAAACGCCGAGAGATATGTTCAGGGATGTAATCTGGGGACGAAATTGATTCGGGTGACCGAATGAGTTCACTCGGTCGACCGAGCCCAGCTATTCGGTCGACCGAGCCCTGTTTTCATCCGTTAAATAGCCACGTCTTTATGGTTAGGCTAACTTAATAGAATTTATTATCTCAGTAGGTATGGCTATGGCTACGTTACTCGCTTGGTTTAATTAAAACGTGTAAAAAGGAAATACCGATATAAAACTCTTAGGTAGGCTCATGAATTGATCTTCGGACGTTCGAGCGTTATCTAGGTAGGTTTATATTTGGGAATTGCATGCACCTTGTTATACGTAGATCGTAAACTAGCATGAGACTATAACTTGGTAATTGTTAGTTGGACGAGAGTTTGAGTGATCGTTTAGGAAGTACGCCTAACCATAGGAATGTTGCCTAGACGAGGTGTACGGTCAATATCGGCATCCTTAGAGTCGTAAGCGTGTGAGTTATATGAGATGGAGGCACCAAAAGGCGAAGTCACGTAACAATACCACAGTGATCTAGTGACCTACCGGTGCTACGTCAAGTTAAAGAGGATGACTCCCGTAGCCAATCTAAGATAGATACAAACGGATTGACAGTTAATAAGTTCAGTTTATTATATAAATTATCTAGGTCCAAACGATAAGGACTATAATTGGGGAGGTTAATTACGTTGTGTCGAGTCGTGTCTTTACTTTTCTTGTCTTATGTTGGTCGTAGACCGCCTCTATGTCCTTGACATGTTTAATTAATTGCTTATATATGAAATGATCCACAATTGGTTCCCTGTGGGATCGACCTTGATTCACTATAGCTATACTACGATGGGCCTAGTCCTCTTGCTAGTATTGGTTTATGGTGGTCAAGTATATTATAACCTGATTGACCCCGATCACAACGCATATCCATTGTTCAGAAATTCATCAGTGTTGATCAGTTCGGACAAATAAGTGATGTTATAAAGATTGAACACCTATTTCTCTGTGATTTCCATTTCTGCTAACTGACTTCTTTGATTTGATATGGAGCTGAGTTTCCAATTCTGATAAGCGTGCAGTCTCTTGCTATCAGCTACTATCAATTCTCCAATATTTGCAGATGATTCAGACGGAGTTGGGATTACTTCACTATCTCTTGTAACCTCCAGATTAGATTCCTCAGGAGCCTCAATTCTTTATGATTCTTCATCTATCTCCAGATCAGTTTTGCTGGTCTCTCCTTCAGCAACAACTGAGATTAAGCTGGTTTCAGTTTCAATCAAAAGAACTGAGATGGTAAGCACGGTTTCCAAATTCTCTTCAGAAGCAACAAGTTCTTCTACATGTTCAAGAACTTGTTTTTTTGTTGACTCATGTTCCAGCTTCAAAGAATCGGTTCATCTTCAGGTTCAGCAACCTGATCTTTTGCTGGTTCAACCCCTTCTTCAGCAACTGATTCTTCTCCCTTCTTATCTTCTAGAAAGATTTCTTCTTCACTGACAAGCTCATCCAAAGTGATGAATTGTGCTGGTCTTGATTCAATTTCAGCAAGATCTTTTTCCTCAGTTTCAGCAATTTTGAATGACTCCCCATAATCAACTCTTGATGAAGATTTTTATGGTGTGGATCTAGACTTGAAGAGTAGCTTGATCATTGTCATTGTCTATAAATCAATCAACCTTTCCTCACTGTCTGTTTCAGTTTCTTCATCATCAACATAATCTCTAAGGGTCTGTTTCCCCTGAGCGACGGCTTCCTTCTGAATGTCAGTTTCTGGCAGTGAAGGAACAACTTCTTCTCTAACTGTGGTTTCTTTATCAAAAGTGACTTTCTCAGTTTGGACTGGTTTGGTGGGGGTTAATTCAGTTCTCAGTTTCTTTGCTGAGCTTTCATCAACTGGAGTAGCGGATTTTGTTGGTGAAGGCTCAAAATCCTTCTTTGCAGTTTCCGCAACTTTTGCTTGAATTGAAGCTTCCAGCTTCCTCTTCCTTTCACTCAGTTCATCTACTTGTTCAAAAATCTCAGCGTTGGTTCTAGGTTTCTTTGATCTTCTACTTTTCTTCTTAGGTTCGATTACAGAACCCTCCACTTTCCACTTTCCAGGTTTTTCTTCTTTGGTTGCAATTTTCCCGTCTACAATTGCAGTTTCTTTTTTCTTTGCAATTCTAAAATGGTCAAGAATTATTTGAACTAGAATAACAAGAGTCTTCTTATGGTAAAATCTACCTTTCTTCACATCAGTCTTCTTCTAGGTTACATCAAAGGATTGGGCCATAAGTTGATCCAGAATGTACCTTTTCCAGTTGAAATTTTCTTTGAACCAAATGATGTACAATAGATCAAGTTTTGTGCCTGACAAATTGCTAAAGTTTCCTGCGTTTCAAATCACGGAATTTGCCAACAGCTTGGTAAGAAAATTGAATTCATGTTTGAGTAGACTTGTGCTTCCAGTCTGCAAGACTGGTGATTCTGAATTTAATGCAATGACTTTCCATAATTTATCTTGCTGCTCCTTGCTTAACTTGATAGATGCCGAACATCCAGATTTGTCGAAGCCAAAGATGTTTGCAATTAGATCCTCAGTAACTTGAATTTATTTTCCATTGACAGTGGTTGTGAGGGTATGAACATCTTCTCCTTCTATGGACATCTTTCCAAATTCATAAAAATCTCCAATGTTGTCCAGACAAACATTTTGCAGATTGATGTTAAACACCTGTTCCAAACCCTTGATTTCTCGAATTTTTGTAGCAATTTACTTGGCGAGGGTCTGATTAGTGTATTTGGCAATGAATTGATCAAGTGAAATGATCATTCTAGGTTCAACTTGGGTAAAGGCCATTATTTTTTAAGATTGATTTGGATTTGATATGTTTGAGAGAAAGAACATCAAAGGATGATTATAAAAACTGAGTGTAAAGAATCAATTAGGAAAAAATCAGATGGTATTTATAAGTTGTGGATGTGGTGGTTGAAAAAATTTGAGTGGGATTCAAAACGTCTTGTCAAAAATCGTTGAGATTGTGAAAAAGGATGATGAGATGGACGGTTGAGATTAATGTAGGTCATAACTGTTCTATCATATGTAGCTTGTCTTAGTAAATATGGTAGATGCACTGTATCTGCAGCTGTAAATCTCCAGTTTTGTCCTTATCCAGAACTTGTAGTATATATCATTCTTTGTCAATTCAAAAACTCGGTTGTGGGTACAACTCTGTTTTAAGAATTGTAACTTCTCAGTTCTCATCTTTTGATCTTCTCATGCAACACAAAATGAGAGATTTTTGGTACCCATACATATTTGTGTCCTTTTTGATTAGTTTTTGGTAAAGGCTTGTTGATCTTAGTCTTTACATATGTTTCTTGATATTTTGACATAATAAAGTCAGCTTTCACAAAATTTATGAGGTTTTGGTCTAACAATCTTTGGTTCATTTAACATGTGAAACTGATGTGATCTTTAAACTATCGGTGCATTCTAGTCTACATCACTAGGGAAGAGTCTTCCTTTCCCCTTGAATCTATTATTCCTTGAATAATTTTCATTCTTCTGTGAATAAGACTTGAATGTTCTTTTGACTGATCTCTGATCAATTTTGCCTTTTTCAGTCCTTTGGTACTTTCTGTAAAATCTTTCTGTTTGTTGTTTACCACTGACTGATTTTACAATTTTGTCAGTTTTAGTTCGAGGCTATGCTGAGTAATTGTCAGTTCTAATAATATCATTAGTTTTATGAGTTCGTGATTTTTGTGCAACCACAAAATTTGGTGCTACTGTACTTGGTCTGATCTTAGAATTCTGATTATCAAACCCTAAACCTGATCTGTCTCCAAATGGTTTTCCATGTTATAACTGAACGTTGGGAATTGGATCAACTGATGATTCTATGATGTTTATTACTTCAGTTAGTTCATCAGTTGAGAAAGTCTCCTTAGTTCCATTATTAGCCTTGACAAGATTGATCTCAGTAGTCAATCTTAGAACTGCAGTTTTCAATAAATCTT
Organism: Gentiana straminea; assembly: GCA_036785695.1. Lineage (NCBI taxonomy): Eukaryota > Viridiplantae > Streptophyta > Magnoliopsida > Gentianales > Gentianaceae > Gentiana > Gentiana straminea. The sequence continues at coordinate 355,913 of JAVUPR010000247.1, forward strand.
TTTCCTTTTTGACATTCTCATAATTCTTTTGAATTACCTCTAATTCCTTTATAAGTATGTCCAAGGTTTCATTGAAATATTCATTTCTATGATTGTTTATGGTAGTGTGAGTGTTGAAAGTGAAATTACTTGCCTCATGATGTTTGACTGATAAGCTCTCAGTTCTAGCTCCTACATCTTCTATTATATGCTTTCCTTTATCCAATCCAACATTGTTGCTTGCTAGGTTAGTTCCAAAAAGTATGATTTCATCATCACTTTCACCATGATCATTTCGTCCAAAGCTTATGGGTAAAATTTCATCATTATCTTCATTGCTTGTAATTAGTGGATCTTCAATGAATGTTTAAATCAGATTTCTTGAGTTTAAGCAACAAGAGCCTGCAATTTACTTTTGTATTCATCAAATCTTAAAAATGAATAGTTTATCAAATTTCTAAAGTGTTGATGTGTATCCATTATGCAGTTTTTGAAAACTTCAAAGACTTAAACAAACAATTTGATTTTGAGAATCAGCTGAGGTGGGTCACGGAAATAACTGATGCTAGTTACTTCAAGCAAACAAACGGATAAAGCTCAATCGAAGATCTCTTTAGAGTAGAAGATCAGCTCCGATACCAATTGTTGGTATCGGAAGCAACTGATACCTAGTTATTTAAACTAGAGATTCGAAGCAGTAACAACTTTGGATCACCTCCAAAAAGAAGAACTGCTCCGATACCAATTATTGGTCCCATGGAAAGGCTAACATAAGTTTAGAGGGGGGGAGGGGGAGGGTGAATAAACTTGTCACCAAATGTCTCCCAAAAACTGAATCTTAGCTAGATTTAGTTCAACTTAAACTTGTGCGGAGTTAAGCTAACTTGGCCGAGTATAAGTCAAAACTGACTTATCCATAACTGAGTTAACCGGCAGCGGATTAAATTAAGCCTTTGTAAAATATGAATTATCAGTGAATATGTTGACTCAGTTTCTGATGTTTGCTGAGTATGTGAACTAGATGAATATAACTATAATGCAGTAATTAAATGCGTAATGAAAATAAACAATAATTATAGAGGTTCTAGGTGGTGTAATCCTTGTCAATCATCTCTTCCCGTGTGATGCGGAGGCCAATTTCACTATGTTCTTGAGTTTTACAGTTACAAGACACAAAGTAAATTCTTGAAACTTGATTGTCCTTCACTAAATCCTAGCTTCACAATCTTCCAGCTTTAGTCTTCAACAGGTAGGATTTCTATATGAACTAAGCTTGCTACACTGGACCTTGAAGGGTTGAATTGCCTCTTCACCAGCTCATCACAAACACAGTCTTCCTGACTCTAGCTCAATTGTCCTTCACACTTTCTTGGTGTTTCACAGTCTAAGACCTTTGATAAAATCAAAGTTGAGACTTGAATCAATAGCTATGATTCAATTTGTGATTTGAGCTTTCTCTTCTAGATATAAAAGTGACGCACGGCTCTGTTTTCTTCAAATGGTTGATCTTGATGTTTCTTTGAATGCTTATGAACACTTGAAGATTTTTCTTGATCTTTCAATTAAGTGCTTAGCAGGAATTCTTTTGAATTGCTTTTCCCCCTTAGTATACACTTTCTTGATTAGATTAATTCCTAGAATTCGCACTTCTTCTAAAGTGGTAGAAGTAGTCTATTTATAGGGGTTTCTCTAACGCTTAAGTTATTTGAATTTGAATCCTTATAGCCGTTAGTGGTCATGCTTTCCTTTTTGTATGTCAGTGTCCTTTCTGACAATTCAGTCCGTCCAATAAGATTGCTTATCTTATAACGGTCTGATTTGTCTTCAATTTTTCTTATCTTCTGTTAAAAACTGATTTAAGCATGACTTAGTCAGTTTCCAGTTTTTAAGAGCATTAACTAAGCTTTTACTCTTCTTCAAAATCTCAGTACTCTATTCATCTAAGATATCATATTCCTTATGATTCTTAGTCCTTTATACAAGATCCATAAAGTCAGTTCAGGTCATCACAATCTTGCCTGAAGTCTAACTTTACAGTCTCGACTTAGTCTTTATAAACTGAGTTTGAACCCTCGGTTCTTTAGTCTTTAATAACTGAGTTTGTGTCCCTCAGTTCTTCTATCTTCTAGATATGTCAAGTCTGTGTCCCTCGGCGAACTTACCTTCTTCGCTTCGTTGGTGTGCTCTTATGTCGTTTATCGCATCTCTTTAGATCTCGCTTTTCTTCTCGGATCTCGCTTCCTTCAAAGTGGTTTACCCAATTTCTCCCGTAACCTAAAACTATTACCGTGCTTGTCTGATTAACTTATACAAATATCAGAGTCTATTAAATCTTATAAATCAATTTCTAGACATCTTTTTGCTTTGCACTATAACAGCTAGTTATGACACTTCATCAATGGGGTCTAAAAACAATAATTGAATAAGTGGTGAATCATCTTCAAAAGATAAATTTTATTTCCAACAATACCCATGGTTGATGACAGGGATCAACAACACCTTTAAGGCCTTGGCAAATTCCGCCGAAGCCTTATACTCTTGAATGGCCCCGGCACACCGAGCCGGTATTGTGGCTTCCTGACCGGACACCCTTGTCTGGAGGTCCCCGACCTCCTACTTCTTTGCCTTCTTTTCCTCCGCAAGTTCACTCGCTATGGACATTAGCTCACCCACGTGAGCTAGGAGTTGAGCTTGCACAGACTTCATCTCTATATTCTTAAGACGAGCAGCCACCTTGACTTCAGCTCCACCTCTTTGACCAAAAGCTTATCCTGGAAAGCATTTATCTCTTTGTCTCCGAGCTCGACGGCACCCCCGAGCTCCCTTCGGGTTTACCTCAACTTGGCAATCTTCTTCTTGTTGACATTAGACTCCTTGGAGGCCTCCCCTAACCTCTAGGAAACCTCCTGACCAACTAAGGTCCCCTACATAAGAAAAATTAAAAAGGTTAAAGAGACCACCAAAAGCATAGCATCAAAAGGATAAATTCTAAGTCTGCAGGACAGTCTCGAACTGAGATTCATGGGACAAACTCAACAAATTTTGTCGGACAATCTCATTAGGTCCCCAAGTCAGACTCGAACCAAAGTCCATGGGTCGGACTCAATTGAACTCCGCAGATCGGACTCAATGAGTTTGTAAACCGACCTCTTTCAGTCCGCAAGTCGGATTTAACAGCATTCATTGCCTATAGGACAAACCCGAACAAAAACATGTAAAAACCTTTAGTATACCATCCAAAACCACAAGTTAATGCATAGCATACTGGGGGGCAATATACCTCTACCATAATCAAGTACTTAAAGAAGTGCTCGGAATAAAGTTACGGCTGAGAACTTAACAAAATACTCCTTTTGTTATCAAATTGTACAGATGACAATTTCATTTGAAATAAAATTTCAAAACAAAAAACTACAAGTCCACAAGCCTTATGACCTAAGTACCTGGGGCTGGACACCACGGTGGCTCGGAAGAAGCAAGAGCAAAGGTAAGAGCAACCGCAGCACGGCATGAGTACTCGGACACAATGTCCACTCCCTTCGAGAAGTCCTTTGAACGGTTGTCATAGACCGTATCCATGCCTGTCTTATAAAAGCTTTTCTAGGAAGGTTGTCCACGACAAAGTCGACGACCTGACCATTGACATCATCCACACCTAAAATATATATGTGGCGTAGGACCGGCGTAAGCAACCGCTTAATTCAAAGCCAGAGTAAACTCCTCTGAAGCCTCATATATTTGGATGGCCTTAGCAACCTGAGCTGGAATAGTAACTTCCAGCTCGACCTTCCCAGTAAACTTCTCTTCTAACTGAAGCTTAACCTCCAAAAGCCTGGAATCACTTCTGGAGAACCTTAATCTCTTTATCATTGGATTCAATAGATCATGGTCTGCCGCAGGTCGGCAACCCTCTGCCTTATCCACCCCTAAAGTGTAGACATGGTTAGGCCGACCTTGCCTCAGGTCGGCAATCTTCTTCAAATCTCCAGTAAACTTTCCCAGCCCGGGGAAAATGTCCAGCCAATCCAGGTTCCCTGCAAGTCAGAAACACTATCAAAGTACAACACTTGAGTAAGAAAAGGAAATTTGTGTATTCCATGGCCTTGAAGCCAACGTCCGCTAGCTCCATATCAGTCCGCCCAGAGACCGGCCGGGTTCGAAAAAGTCTGTAGGACACACAATCTGAGCTTTGCATGTCCGGCTCAGCAAGCATATGTCAAAGTACATTGATTCCGCTTAATAGAGTGGCATCATAGCCCATCCGCTTAGTAACGCGAGAAGTCGGTCCGACCTGGCCCTGCTCGCCGTGTTTTTAAACGAGAAGTCAGCACTATCCTGGCCCTACTCGTCTTAAACTTTCACGCGAGAGATCCGTCCGACCTGACCTTGCTCGAAGAGAAGCTTAACACTAAGTCAGTGTGATAAGCCCTCGAGCGAATCTTCTCAAAATTGTGTCCTTACGCTTTCAAGCCTGATGCGCTTAAAACCGGTGGCTATCTAAGCAAAATACCGGTGCACTATGCTATATGAGCCTTACATTTTCTCAGTAGATCACTCTAGAACAATTCACCTCAACAAACGGTGTCTCAAGTTGTTACAACTTTATGCCATGACCTTCACACGCTCGAAAGCTCAAAAAGTAGGGGGGACATCGATATGTCATGCCAGGCCAAGTTCCCCAATTCTGGAAATAACCCATGGATCCGAACCTGGCCCATACGTACCCCAGGAACGGACAGGCCCCTCGGCCTAGCCATTCCGCCCCTTAATAGGCCGGACCAAGCCAAGCACTATCAAGCCCACCTCGACCATCACGATTCATGTCGTGGTCAAGTGGCAACGGGAATTTAGTAACAAGCAAGCGGCCTAGCTTGATACAAAGCACCTGGGGCTCGACCCGCTACCCCTCGGTCCGCCATCCTTCAACGCCAACAAAGCCAACGCAACTAGGTAAAAAAGTTCATAAACAACGCTCTCATTCCTCATATCTCCCAGTTTGCCAAAAGCTCTCAACTAGCCAGCCCTTCTGCTCGGCACTCTAAGACCGATCTCTGTTTGGCAGCGTCCCAGTTTTCCAGCTCGTCCAACAACTTGGTGACGGCCAACTCAAGGCCCTATAATTAACCGCACACCTTTGATGAAAATGGGGCTCTTATCCACGAAGAACTATGCAAATTGGGCTTGATCCCTTACAAACTAAGGGTACGTAGGTAGCCTTATACGGCTTAGCTTATGATCGCAAACACAACCTTTCTCCTTGCTCTTAAGCATAGCCGCGCAACCACCATGGTGGGCTAAAACGCCTCGCATTCCGCAGTCATAGTAGAACTCCGCCAGATTGGTAGAATAAGATGCATATAAACTTTTCAAATCTAGAGAAACATGGCCGAGAAACCTTAAGCAGATCCGAGCTGACCCCAAGGGCTCAGCTGGATCTGGGGGGCTTATGATGATGCCAAGAATTGAACCTACCCACACGTCGCCTCCACATCAGCACAATAATAAATAAAGATAGAGAAAAGCCTTCATCAAGGGTCAGAACCCCCAGTACTTGAGCTGCATGAGCTCGGTCACCATCCTTCGACCCCTCTAGGTCGGCCGGTACTTGTGATCAAACATGCCCCTGCCCGAACCTCTAATACACACAAGAATCCGAGATGATCCCATCTCGGCTATCTCCCCAGACCTCTGTAGGTCAGCCCAAACATAGAAAGGGCCGACCGCTTTAGTTCGGCCCAGCTAGGTCGGCTAGAGTTAATCTCTAATCATATCTCCACGTGTGTGATCATTAGATAAATATGGGAAGAATCCCTCGTATTTACTACTATAATCCTAACATTCAAATATACACGCAATTCTCTCCAAAAATTAAGGAGATTAAATCATAGCTATATTTTCATTAGGGATCACGAAATCTAGCCCAACAAGGACAAGGCCCACGCCGCCCAGGCATAACATTCCTCTATATAAACCATCCCTAAGGAACTATGGAGACTTGATTCCAATACACACATTGGATACGTAGGCAGCTTGAGAAATAACATCTCAAGTCCAGTCTAAACCACCACCAAAACACCCCAATCTTTTTATCGTTTATGTTGTTCTTGGAGCTTTCGCAGGTTTTCTTTTGGAGTGTCGATTTCCAGCATTGTCATATTTCATGTCATGTTTACTTATATTACTCTACTCGCTATTGATTCATAAAAATGAACATGATAACCTATATCAACCGTCATATATATACTTCAGCAACCTTGGTGCATCGTTAGCCCCTACAGTAACTGACTTACATCTTATCTTATGATTAATAGGGTCATCAGCTAGGTTCATTTTTATGAATCAAAAGCGATTAATATAAGCAAACATTAATTACATGAAATATGATGTAATTACCTACCTCCAATAAAGTTAGATAACCCGCAACCGAGGTATTGCTATGAATCTAATATAGATATGCTAAAGCTCCAACTCCCAAGCCCAATCGTTCTTTCTCTATATGATGATAGCCGACCCGAACTACGCCACGTGTCATCCTTGTAGGATGTGTAATAAATGATTAGCCCCTAAATGTAAGGCAGTATTATAAGGGCCAGGAGCCCTAAAAACAAATCTAAGGGCAGGTCCCTTACCCCAGGTGGGAGATTGGGAGAAGCTCCTCCTCCAGCCACCGTAGATCGGACAAGGCCTGGTGAAGAGGAGCTACCCAGTTTGGCCATAGTGGCCTTGGGGGCTCGGCGCAGGAGGCACAGAGCAACTCCGGCTGTTATTCCACGTGATGAATAACTAAAAGAGAAATAAGGAAATAATCCTAAGTCATCAAGACTGTGATCTTGGGATTCAAATTTGTCCATAATTATCCCTAAATTATAGGGATCTATGTGTGCATATCCTTAGGGAAATGTTAATAATAATAAACGTGATTCCTTGCAGGACAAGGAAGAGGGATGCGACATAACCTATATAAACAACCCTAAGGAACTATGAATGACTTGATTCTAATTGAACTAATGGAAACGTAGGTAGCTCATGGGAAATAACTTGAGAGCTCAGCCTAAAATACTACAAAACACCTCCCCCTTAATACGATTGAGGGTTCTTTGGATTTAGGATCGTTTTCACAAATGTGAAGTGGGCCGGATTATTTAACGTACAAAATCCAAAGATCGTCAATTGGTGCTAGAACGGGCCTCTTTCGATAAAGAAATCTAAAAATCCCATAATTTTCGTGATCAACAATGGCTATAAACACCGGTAAGAAGACTGCAGATCCGTCTCAACAAGGTGGAGCAGCAGCTACAGCCACCCAAGGAGAAGGCCAAGCTACGGCGGCTCAAAAAGAAGCAAACATCACGGAACATCAAACACATCGGCCTAATCCGGCCCTTTAGGATCCAGCCAACCAGGCGTTGGTTGAAGCCCTGAAGAACATAGACAACATCACCCTTAAGTCCATACTGGATGAAACCTTCAAAGGAAGGGATCCTCCAGAAGTTTCAGAAACAGATCTCCATCAGGCTGGTCATAAATTGATGGAGGTCGTGGAATCTAGTACGCATACGGAGCATAGAAACGTGCATCAACCTAGTGACACGGCTAAGGCCGAACTAGACGCTCTGCTCGGAAAACAATCAGACAAACTCCTCTGTGCGTCGCCATTCACCGAGTACATCGATAGCTTTCCCCGGCCTGCAGGGTTTAAGATTCCTAAAATTGAGTCTTATGATGGATATAAGGATCCTTATGATCATATGCATCAATATATTTGGCATATGAACTTGTAAAATGCACCGGATGAGATGAAATGCAAGACTTTCCCAGCACTACTAACCGGAAGAGCTAGAGAATGGTTCAACAAGATCCCACCCAGGTCGATCTCCGGCTTTGGAACCTTAACTCGGAAGTTCATCCATGCTTTCACCGCAGCTCATCCCTTCCAGAGAAATCAGACTCATCTCCTCACTTTGAGGCAAAAACATGATGAGACAGTTCTTTACTTTATAAAGTGCTTCATTGAAGAGTCCGAACAGGTGTGGGATACAGATGATAGACTGCTGGTCGCCTCTTTCGTGGAAGGTCGTGAGAAGGACGGTTGCACACCAACTTGAATAGAAAACTTTCTCAAATGATGGAAGAATGTGGCCTATAAGCACTACCAGGGAGAGGAGGCAAATAGGTCGAAAGAGGGAAATGGAAAGAGGTGAAGGAAAGAAGAACAAGTCTGAAGACAAGTCAGCTAAAGAAAAGGAAGTCGATTTGGGACCAGTAATTGCACCCATCTCAGATCGGCTAGGGAAGAAGGGGGCTCCACAGGATTGATATTTCATCCCCCTGAACAGATCTCGTGAGCAGGTCCTCGTAATTATAGAAAGAAAGAGAATTGCAAAGGTCCCACCACCTATGAGAGGATCTTGCGAAAAGAGAGATCCTAACAAGGTTTGCAAGTACCACAAAGACATTGGCCATGACTCAGAGCAATGTCGGGATCTCATCAGAGATATTGATGCGGCGGTGATGGAAGGAAAACTAGATTAGGTCATAGATCGGTCTCATCAGGCCGAACCGCGTGGTCGACGTGAATTCAATCACAAGATTAACTACAATGAAAGAGATAACAGAGATGAGTTTCGAAGAAGAAGAGACCACTCACCGTACACTAATGGTCGGTTGATAATCGCCCTGTAAACAACATCAACAGATCTCAAGCGGGGCCGAACAACACAAGCACAACTGAGAGTGAGGGCGGTGGCAGGTCTGCTGCCCCTACTCAATCTGGAAAAAGAAAAAGGATGATGGGGGAAGTAACTTATGGTCCTAAGGACTCACTCCCCCTGGTGATAAATAACGAAGGATTGGTCATAGAAGCAGTAATTAATCGCAATCTGACAAAGAGGATTTGTGTGGACACAGACAGTGCTGTGAACGTTCTTTACTACACTATGTTCAGAGCCATAGGATTGAAGACACCGAACTCACCACGGTTTCAGCTCTTTTGTTCGGTTTTTCCAAACCACCAGTACACCCGCTAGGCATGATCAGGCTCCCAACTACTTTCGGAGAAAGTACCAAAGGTAGGACCCTAATGGTGAGTTATGTGGGGGTAAAATCACCCTCGGCGTATAATGTAATCATGGGAAGACCGGAACTCATTATTCTTCAGGCTGTAATCTCCCCGCTCATGTTAGTATGAAGTTCCCTAAAAGGGAAGGCTCTATAGAAATCAAAGGCGACGTGGAAACAGCCAGGAGCTATTACACAGCAACAGTTAATGGAAAGATGATGGTTAAACAAGTGAGCATTCAAGAGTTGCTCCCTGAAGATCAAGAGAACTGGTCATCTCAAGACCAGACAGAGGTTGTTCGTCTATAGGATGATCGTGGTAACTCAACAAGAATGTGGGGGAATGGATCCCGGCCTCACATAAAGAATCTTTGATAAATATATTGAAGGAGTTCGTGAATATGTTCGCATGGAAAACATAAGACATGCCAGGGTTATCTCCAGAGCTAGCTGTACACAGGGTAAATATAGATCCGAACAGGAGACCTGTGCGGCAAAAGAAAAGGCACTTTGCCTCTGAACGCATCTCGGAAATTGATCAAGAAGTAACCAAATTGTTGCAGGCCAACATTATTAAAGAAATCGTATATCCAGAATGGTTAGCAAACCCAGTATTGGTAAAGAAGCCAGATGGGAGTTGGAGGATGTGCGTTGACTTCACTGATCTCAACAAAGCATGTCCAAAAGATTGCTATGCTTTACCCAAGATTGACCGTCTGGTGGACTCAACAGTGGGGTATGAAGTGTTTGCATTCTAAGATGCATATAAAGCATATCACCATATCACAATGGATCCTCAAGATACGGAGAAAACTTCCTTCATAACAGAGTTTGGGACATACTGCTACGTCACTATGCCTTTTGGCCTGAAGAATGCCGGAGCAACATATCAAAGGGCTATAAATACAATTTTTGCCGAACAGATCGGGCGGTTCATAGAAGTGTATGTGGATGACCTTCTAATCAAGAGTAGGTCTCTTGATCAAGATATAAGGGATGTTAGAGAGGTATTCGAAGTATTAAGGCAAACTCAAATGAAACTTAACCCCAAAAAATGCACATTTGGGGTCGATCGGGAAAATTCCTAGGGTACATGATATCCAAAGAGGGATCGAGCCAATCCGGACAAGGTGGAAGCCTTGAAAGCAATACAAAATCCAAAGAGCATTAAAGACGTACATCGACTAACAGGGAGAATCGCAGCGTTGAACATGTTCCTTTTCCAGATCGGCACAGCGTGCCTTACTTTTTTAAAAGATTTTTAGAAGAGCAAGTCCCTTTCAATGGGATGAGGAAAGTTAGAAGCCTTTGAAGAGATAAAGTTTTACTTGGCCCAACTACCCATGCGAATAGCTCCTCAAGAAGGAGAATCTTTATATGTCTATTTGGCCGTATGTGAAGAAGCATTGAGCGTTGTACTAGTCAAAGAACAAGACGGACAAGAAAAGTACCGCTTTTCTTTGTGAGCAAAGCACTCTATGGACCAGAGGTCAGATATTCAAATGTAGAAAAGTTGGCATTAGCATTGGTACATGCCTCCAGGAAGTTATGACCTTACTTCCAGGCACATCCGATCATGGTAATCACCGATCAGCCGCTTCGGCAAATCCTAGGAAGACCTGAAACCTCAGGCAAATTGGCAAAGTGGGTCGTAGAACTGGCAGAATAAGAAATTGATTTTCGTCCCCGAACTGCCATTAAAGCACTAGCCTTAACAGACTTCCTTATGGAAGGAATAGCTGTTCACATGGAGGACCATCAACCGAACCTGAAGAAAAGAGGTGGAAATTATATTGGATGGTGCAGCAAGTAAAGAAGGATCAAGGGCAGGTCTCCTGCTCGTCAGTCCAAAAAGGGAAAAGTTTCCCTATGCTTTACGGTTTTGGTTTCAAGCCACCAACAATGAAGCAGAGTATGAAGCCTTAATTACAGGGCTCAAATTGGCAACCAAGCTTGGGGCAGAAAATTTGCAGGTCTATAGTGATTCACAACTCGTTGTAAACAACATAAACGGAAAATATGAAGATAAAGATGAGCCCATGATGAAATATTTAACAGTGGCTCGATATTTATTGGAAAAATTCCAACAAGTCCAGGTCGACCAGATCCCCTAAACAGAGAATACAAGAGAAAATGCCCTCTCAAAGTTAGCGTCATACTTTGTGTCAGATAAGAAAGTATGGGTGGAAAACCTAAAAGAAAGGAGCTACGATCAGAAGATCATTTAGCCGATCAAGAAAGTTAGTACGTGGATAGATCCCATTGTGTCCTACCTCAGAGATAAAATCTTGCCCCAAGAGAAGGTTCTGGAAAGAAAGATGAAACTCTTAGTGACCAGATACTCACTGTTCGAGAACGTCCTCCATCACAGGTCGTATATTGCACCCTGGCTTAGATGTGTAACAAGTGAAGAAGGGAATTACCTTCTCGAGAGATACACTTGGGAATGTACGGAAATCATCCCGGAGCTCAAGCACTAGCAAGGAAGTGTAGGTTGTTTGGCTACTATTGGTCTACTATGTTACAAGATGCCAAATATTTGGTGGAGAAATGCAAGTCGTGCCAGGTTCACGATAACCTGTCACATTAGCCATATCAAGATATTGTCCCTGTGGTTTCCCCATGGCCCTTCGATCAGTGTCGGTAGATCTAGTCGGACCACTTCCATGATCTCCCGGCAACGTCCGATTTTTAATTGTACCGGTGGACTATTTCACCAAGTGGGTTGAAGCTGAACCACTGACTACCATAACTGGGAAACAAGAATACAAAAATTTCCATGGATTAACATAGTATGCAGGTATGGAATCCCAAAGACCTTAATCTCAGACAATAGTACTCTGTTCGAAGACAAAACTGTCAAGGAATGGTGTGCTGAACTGCATATAACTCAACATTTCACGTCTGTTGGCTATCCTCAAGCTAATGGGCAGGTCGAACAAACCAACAGACAGATTAAAACTAGGTTGAAGAAATGCCTAAAAGAGGAAGGAGAGAAATGGACTGAGCACTTGCCCAATATATTATGGGCATACATAACAATGCCTAACTCGGCCATAGGAGAAACTCCGTTTAGCTTAGCGTATGGGTGTGAGGCAGTAATCCCGGCTGAGATCTGCCTGCCATCGCCACAAGAGGTGCTCTACTTTAAAAACACAGCAGTTAACTGAGCTTAGGCACTTGAAAGACGACCTAGAAGAAGCTCAGAATGTGGCCTTCATTAGAATTGCCAAGTATAAACAACATATATCCCAGTACTACAACTCCCGGGTTAAACACTCATATTTCAAAGTGGGAGATCTAGTGCTCAGAAAGAATGAGGTCAGCAGGCCAGGACCTTAAGAAAAACTTGACCCGAACTGGGATGGCCCCTACAAAGTGGTCAAGGTGCATGAAAAATGAGCATATCAGCTGGCTGATGCAAGCGGCAGGAGCGTACCACGCAGCTGGAATGCAACCAACCTAAGGAAGTTTTTTGTCTAGGACAGGTTCCAAACTTTACTTATGCATTATTTGTGTTTTATGTTGTATATTTCAATAAGATGTAATTGAACATCAGTCATTATAATAAATTATTGTTCTGCACATATGCATTATTCATTTTATGCGATGTAAAAATGTTTTCTAAGGAAAAACGCAACAAGTCTGCAGGACAGAGGAACATAACTGAGCCAAAGTTCAGACTCAGAAAAGTTTGCTAAGGACAAACTCAACAAGTCTGCAGGACAGACGAATATAACTGAGCCGCATTGCGGACTCATAAAATTTTTCTAAGGACAAACTCAACAAGTTTTTAGGACAGACCAACATAACTGAGCCGTAGTGCGGACTCATAAAAGTTTGCTAAGGAGAAACTCAACAAGTCTGTAGGACCGTCGGACATAACTGAGCCGTAGTGCGGACTCAGTAAAGTTTGCTAAGGACAAACTCAACAAGTCTGCAGGACAGACGAACATAATTGAGCCGTAGTGCGGACTCGGAAAAGTTTGCTAAGGAAAGACTCAACAAGTCTGCAGGACTGACGAACGTAACTGAGCCGCAATGTGGACTCGAAAAGTTTGCTAAGGACAAACTCAATAAGTCTATAGGAAAGATGATCAGAACTGACATACGCTCAGAACTGAAATACATTATAAACTCAGAAAGTTTGTAATAATCAAACTTTATAAGTCTGCATGTTAGGAACATTTTATTATGTTTTGATGATGGCCATACTAGCTGTTATTACAAGCCTGAAATAAGTTAGAATTCTCTGTGTAAGTTTTTACTTAGAGTCTGACATGTTGTATAAGTTGAGTCAGACAAGTATTGTACTAGTTGGTAGGATGGCGATGTAAAGTAGAAATACGGCAGAGTGAAGCCAGCCAAGTACCGTAAAGAAGAATGAAGACATTATGGTCTGACTTATAACCAAGGAAGTCTGTGATGACATTGGACAAGTCTAAGTTATAATTCAAATGATGATGTACATATCAAATATGGTGTACACCAAATCAAGGATCAGTGAAGTACAAGAAGTACCTAAGAGATAAAAAAATAACAAAGCAGTAAATCGGCAGAGTAAACTGACTATCGGTTGAGTAAAGACAAAGTAGTGAAGGAAGATCTGAATGGCAAAGTCAGAAGGATCACTTAACCATTCAGGGAACGGCCCAGTAAACTTTAATCATTCAGGTTTCAAAAGATAAATATCAAGCATTAAATGCAAAATCAATTTAGGATCAATCAAGGATGGATTTTCTGATAGACGTTTGAAGAAAAATCCGATCACTGAAATCAAGGAGAATATAATTAAAGGGGAATCAAGAATTAAATGAATGATTATTCTCCACATTAAATAGCCAACGGACAGAAATTCAAATCAAGGATTATCAAGGCTATAAATAAAAGGCATTGACAGACAAGAAGAAAATGATTGCATCTTATAAGAAACAAGCAAAAACTCTGTCAATTTGAAAATCCTTCCATCTGTACTTAAAAGAAACATCTAGAGATCAACTTAGATTTCAGAGCTCAAATTCCGCATCAAGCACTGAGACTGATCACAAATATGTGAATCCAATTCACATCAACTGAGGCAATTGAATCTGAGGAATCTGAGAAGGAGTCGCAACCTTTGTGGTAGCTGCTGAAAGATTTGTTCTCAATGAGCAGTGATAGAGACTGAGTCACATAATCTTTTGAAGCCAGGGAGTGATAGTGTTGCATATTGTGAATCTTGTTTAGTCAAGGACAATAGTGCTATTGTATCTATGAAAACAATAGTGAATTCCTCCAATCATCACAGGAAAGAGTGGATTAAGGGATTACACCACCCCGAACCACTATAAACCTTTGTGTCTATTTACTTTCAGCAATTTACTTTACAACACTTTATTTCATTGCTTACTCTGTATCTATGATTGCATAATCTACTTTGAACCAACATTTTAAGATGGGACTTATCCGCTGCCCAAAAACTTTTAAAAATAAGAAAAGTTTTTGAAACTCCACTATAGTCATTCACCCCCTGACTATAGTTTTACCCTTCTCTAGGACAAACAATTGGTATCGGGGCAGTGTTCCTAGTTTCAGAACCTGTTCGGATCTAATTTCTGGTAACAAGGAGATCACTTATTTTCAAAGTAGTTTTCAAATTTGGGCTTTATATACATATCTCTTATTAGTATTTAGGGATTCCTCAAATTTCATATCAAAGGTACCTGTATTTAATGTAAATACTTTTGATGAGTATAAAATAAGGATGTTGTCTCATCATGCAACAACTCATGATGAGATTCTAGATCTAATCAATGATGGCCCAATCAAGATCAAAACTGTGATAACCACATGAGCAGATCAAGGAAAAGAAATAGATAAACTCAAGAAAGATTGGACCAAGGATGACAGGAGAAGCGCAAATCTAGACTTTGTTGCAAAAGACATGATCTTGAAGACTCTGGACAGTAACTTGTTAATGAGGATCAAAGATAGCAAAACAGCAAAAGAGATGTGCGACAAATTAGCATTGATTAATGAAGGTTCAGAAGCAGTTAAAGAAAAAAAAATATCTGTTGAAAAACAGAAAGTTGAGAACTTCAAAATGAAAACTGATGAATCCATTGATCAAATGGACAATAGATTTTCAAGCACCATCAGTGAACTGCAGCAGCTTGGACACACATACCCATAGAAGGAAGTCTGTCTAAAAATCTTGAGAGGCTTACCCGAGAGATGGAAGATCATCACATCAAGAATCGAGGACAACAAATCTTCCAAACACCGAAACCTTAACTCGACTTCTCAATTAAAGGCTCATGAATTTGAGTTGAACGGTAAAGACAAGACACCATCAGAGACACACAAGGCCAGTGCACCGGTAGGACCACAACAAAGCAAAACAAATCGATGCAAATGGCAAAGAGACATAGGAGTCGAAGGAATGTGAAGCTTTACTAGTTAAACTTCTTGACAGGTTTAGCAAGAAAAAGCAATTTAAAGGAGGTTCATCATTAAACAAGAAGTCAAGCTCAAGCAAAGACATGAAGAAAAAGGATGATGAATACAGATGCTTCAACTATAAGAAGAAAGGTCATTTCAAGACTGATTTCCCGGAAGAAAAAGACAAAGATGAAGGTAAGAAAAAGTACAAGACAACTGAAAAGAGAAAGAGTAAGAAGGCACTCAAAGCTGAAACTAGTAGTTAAAGGATTGAAGATTCATCTGAAAATTAGTCTGATGATGATGAAGCTGACAGCTTAGACAATGAAAAGGCTTACTTATGCCTTATGGCTAAAGAATCAAATGAAACAGAGGATGTCTGGTA
Organism: Gentiana straminea; assembly: GCA_036785695.1. Lineage (NCBI taxonomy): Eukaryota > Viridiplantae > Streptophyta > Magnoliopsida > Gentianales > Gentianaceae > Gentiana > Gentiana straminea. The sequence continues at coordinate 371,754 of JAVUPR010000247.1, forward strand.
CATAGACAGAGGATGTTCCAGACACATGATAGGGAAAAAAAGGATGGCATACTGACTTTGAAGCTTTTGATGGACCCAAGGTTACTTTTGGAGGCAAAGAAAACCCTGGTAAAATTAAAGGGGAAGGCATAATGCTCTAAAATAGTTTGAAGATTCAAAATGTGGCTTATGTTAAAGGACTAAACTTCAATTTGCTAAGTATCACCAATTCGTGACAAAGGCTACAATGGGCACTTCAACAAGGAAGGATGCAAAATGATTCATGGCCAAACAAACACAAGCTTGTACTTGCAGAAGAAGAGAAGATAACATGTATGTAAAAGATTTGAAGACAGCAAGAGCAGAAACATGTTTGCTTGTCAAAAGTAAACAATCAAGTAGCTGGATTTGGCATAGGAGATTGAATCATCTGAACTTCAAAACCATCAACACATTGTCAAAGAACAAGTTAGTTGAAGGCTTACTAGAGATCACATTCAAAAGGAAAGTCTCTGTGATGCATGTCAAAAAAGGGAAGAAAATCAAAAGCTCTTTCAAGTCAAAGCCCTATCAATCAACAACAAGAATTTTACATCTATTACATATAGATATTTTTGGACAAGTTACACCAGACAGTATAAGTGGAAAGAAATACACTCTAATAGTGGTGGAAGACTTTTCCAAATTCACTTAGACCATATTCATGAACATGAAAAGAGAGACACTCAAAAAGTTACCATTTGCTAAGAAGAATTCAAAATGAGAAGGAACTGAAGATCATAAAGATCAGATCATATAGAGGTACAAAGTTGCTAAATGAAATTATCAGAACCTACTATGAAGAAAATGGAGTACTGCATACTATCAGCAGCAGGGACTCCACAACAGAATGGTGTAAGAGAAAGAATAAACAGGACACTCAAAGAAGAATTCAGAACAATGATTGCAGAAGCATGCTTGCCAAAGAGATTTTGGGTTGAAGCAGCAAATACAGCATGCTATACTCAAAACAGATCAATCATCAACAAACATCATGTAAAAACTCAATATGAAATATGGAATGGAAGAAAACCTAACATCTCATATTTGCATATGTTTGGATGTAAATGTTTTGTTTTGAACAATAATTAGCCGCATACTTTTGATGAAAAAGCCGATGAAGCAATCTTTACGGGATACTCCGACACTAGCAAAGCTTTCGCAGTACTCAAAAAAAGAACCTTGGTGATTGAAGAATCAATTCATGTAGTCTTTGATGAGTCAAACACAAATGGTGAAAGCTTTCAAGAACTTGAAGAAGAAGCAAGACAAAGACAAGTCTATATGAATACAACAAGACATCAAACTACCATTCTGAATCACAATTATAGAAATCAAGATGAGCCACCAGCCAACACAATACAAGAGACACCAACACAAGAACATGAAGCTGATGCACAAACTAAAGTTGTTGAAGCACCAAGTCAATAGCAACTTCAACCTGACCTCAACTGGCTAAGAGACCATCGTGAAGAACAAGTCATTGGAGACTTTCACACTGGAGTCAGAACCAGAAGACAACTGGAGAATATGCTAACATGTTTTCTATCACAAGTGGAACCCAAAATGCTGATTGGATTACAGCCATGCAAGAAAAACTAAATGAATTTGAAATAAATGAGGTCTGGGAACTTGTTGACAAATTTCGTGCATAGCCAACATCATTGGAACAAAATGGGTATTCGTAAACAAGATGGATGAACAAGGGACAAGCTTGTCGAAACAAAGCAAGGCTAGTTGCAATAGGCTACTCTCAAGAAGAAGGAATAGATTATGATGAAACCTTTGCCCCAGTAGGAAGATTGGAAGCAATCAGACTCTTTCTAGCCTTTGCAGCCCACAAAGACTTCAAAGTTTACCAAATGGATGTCAACAGTTCATTTCTGAATGGACTTTTGGAAGAAGAAGTATATGTGGAACAACCTCCTAGTTTTCAACTCAAATGAAAAGAAGATAAAGTATACAAGCTCAAAAAGGCACTTTATGGACTCAAACAAGCACCTAGAGCCTGGTATGAGACAATATCACAATTCTTGATCAACAATGGATTCAATAAAAGAACTATTGATAAGACTCTCTTCAAGCTAGAGGAAGGAACAAGCACCTTGTTAGTCCAAATCTTTGTTGATGACATTATCTTTCGATCAGAAGATGAGAAGCTTTGTGAGAAATTTGCAAACTTAATGAAAAGCAAATTTCAGATGAGCATGATGGGAGAACTGAATTACTTTCTTGGACTACAAGTAAAGAAAATGAAAGATGGCATCTTTATTAATCAAGCCAAGTACACAAAAGACTTGATACACAACTATGGTATGGACACAAGTGGCACATCTGATACGCCAATGAGTGCAAGAGTTATTCTTGGAAAGGATGAAAGTGGAAAGCATGTTGATCAGAAACTTTATAGAGGAATCATTGGATCCCTACTTTATCTAACTGCAAGCATGCCTGATATAGCATTTGTTGTAGGAGTATGTGAAAGATTTCAAGCTCAACCAAAAGAATAACACCTTCTAGCAGCCAAAAGATTAATAAAATCTCTGAAGAACACCATTAATGTTGGAATTTGGTATCCATAAGATGAATGATTCAAGTTGATATAATATTCAGACTCTGAATTTGCTAGATGCAAGATAGATAGAAAAAACACCTCTGGTACCTGTCAAATGCTAGGCAGCAGACTAGTATCATGGTTTAGCTAAAAGCAAAACTCTGTATCCACATCAACAACAAGGTAATATATAGTAAAGGTGCATTGTTGTGCACAAGTACTATGGATCAACAAATGCCTAAAGGATTATAGAATGGAGGAGAAGCCAATTCCAATTATGTGTGACAACACAAGTGAAATATCTATTACCGAAAATCCAAAGTATTGCATTCAAGAACAAAGCATATTGATGTAAGACATCACTTTATCAGAGATCATGTTGAAGAAAGAGATGTTATTCTAAGATACATACCCACTGAAGATCAATTGGCTGACATTTTCACAAAACCACTTTGTCATGAAAGATTTAGCAAGTTGAGAACTGAGTTGTGAATGATAGAAATTGACTAAGTACAATGGAGTAGCTAACTGGAGTAATCAGCTAAATAACTTCACCAGCTGACTGAACCTTTGCCGTTATGGGTAAGCTCATTTGGTGTAAGGCACCGGTACTCGTGAAGTCAACTACACCGATTGTTAGGAACAATTATACACAAGCAGCTCGTTGATGAAAGTCACTACACCAACCCAGTGACTAGCCAAGTCACTCCACCGAACTATAAATCGGAGTAAACAGCAAACTAAAGTGTGAACTAAATCAGTTTTATACACGTGGAAAATCAAGAAGTTATGGAGGATTATACTGTTGAAGATTACACGCGTGGAGATCAATTTTTAATCGTGGAGGTAACTATATTAATTTTTGAATTACAAACGCCTCGATTCCTGGGATTTATCATTTCTTACCTCAATCCACTCCCCCACTACACTCAAATACCGTGATTTATATACATAAAATCACGCCATTACGTCACCAAATCCTTTCATATTCAACCACATTCTCACACTACCAAAAATCATCCTATTTAAGCTACAATTAGAGATTTTTTAGAAATCTTTACGCTCTTTTGCGAATCATAAACCCTATTTTTTCTCTCTGAAAAATCGAAGCTTTTCTAAATCTCAATCTTACTCAAACAGTGGCTTCATCCTCAACCACTCAAACTAGAAAACAATATGAGAAATCAATTGCCACTGGATCGTTCTTTCAAGAAGAACACTACTTAAAGCTAAATGGAAATGACGAAGATGCAAAAAGATTGGTGGATGGATGCAAAAATGTAGGATTGATGACCTTCCTCAACCCCCCATCAAAGATGTTTGTTATGAAAACCTTATCTCTTTCTGGAAAACTGCAAAGTTCATTTCTGGGCTCCTTGCTGAAGAAGGTGACAAAATGGATGAAGGCAAGATTGTTGCATCTGTCAACGGTACAGAAGTGGTCATTACTTCAAAGGTAATTCGCAAACACCTCAAACTCTCGAATAAAGGTTACACAAAAGAAGTCTTGGTACTACAAAACTTGGATGATTTCTGGGTAACGATTGCCAAAACAAGAAACCCAGCCTACCAAGAAGCTTAACCGTCTCGTATCCGCTTTGAAGAAACCCTTCAACGAGTTCAATGTTCTAATCGGTAAGACAATTGAAGGAAATCTAGAGCAAACAATGCCTTGACAGAGGTACGAATGCCTCTTATGGGAATCATCTATAATAGTCTGTAGTTTAATTGGGCAAACTACTTCTTCCAAAGACTCAAAGAAAAGATACAAGGTGAGGTAAATGATGAGAAAAAGGGCCTTGCCAAAGGGAAGAAGAAAAAGGAGATCTTCTGGATCAAGAAATCCTATGGTATATAGTCAACTCTACCTCATGCAATTTCTGAAAGTACCGGTAATCAAACTCCACAAATTGCATGAATCCAAAGTCATGTTTATCTATGTCAAACGTATTAATGAAAGTAAGTAGAAGCGAAAGCAACCTACCGTAATCACAACCGGTCAATGAAAGAAACCAAAAGTTCAAAGAAATCTCGACAACAGGAGTTTGGAAAGTTAATTGATGAACCAAGAAGAGGCAGAGAAACAAGAGGAAGAAAGTCGAAGTGAGGAAGAACAACTTCGGGACGAGGAAGTTGCAGGAGACACCGAAGACGAGGAAACCCGTAAGAACCAAAGACACGATATCCGCAATCGATATTGATGATCGAATTGCAAAGATATCTTGAATGGAAATAAGGTGACTCAAGACTTCGCCTTCAAGACTCAGAACACATGCTTGCTGAGTATGCTTGGTTCTTTGACTTTTTAGGGGATCACAACCCTGGTTGGTGTACTGGATGAATCCCCACTCTGCGACATGGTTGATGCTGCAAAAGCAAAACTACCCGTGTCCTCTAAAAAAGACAGTGGTGACTGGGAGGATGATGGAGATGACCATGACAATAATGATGGTGACACTCCTGATGATAATGATGATGATGATTCACAGGGTCACGATCATGGACCGGACAAAGAGGCTGAACAAATAACTGATGCAATTGTTGATAACATTCTCTTGAGTTCTTTTCTACTACCACACGGATCAGAAAAGTCAATTCCAACTGATAAGGAAACACCTCAACAACTATCTATTGACACTCCGGCTAAACCGACAACAGTATTGGACACTAGCTCAACTGCTGCAACACCAGTCAAGACAACTTCTAGCACAAAGCAAGGGGGAATAGGAGACAGTGCTGCACCAGAACTCACATCTACTCAAGTACTTGAAGAATTAGAAGGTGGTGTAGATATTACTCAACCAACAGCACAACACCAAGAATCAGTGAGGTTTCTCTCACAATGCACCATCAAGACAGAGGACAACAAACCGAACCAGAACCAGCTGATATCTGTCACAAGTTTATCAACTGAACACTGGCATAACTAATGAGACCTTTGAAAAGGCAGCAGTCTTGTTGGCTGAGGAACTGGAACAATAAGAAATGTATCTCAGATCAATGACTCTGGCATTTAAAGATGAAAGCCACACCATAGAGAAAAAAATTTCAGGTTGTTGCTGAGTACATTGATGCACAAAACATTGTTGTACAAAGACAAGGTAACTTAATGAAACAAGCTTAAACCTCAATATCACCAACAATCTTGCAGGACTCAGACAACACATTTCTCAAGAAAATGAGTCCATGGAACTTTCTTTTGGCACCAGATTTCGAAGTGTAACCTAGAAGCTGACTGATCATAACTCAAGTTTCATATCCATTGAGTCCAAACTGGACACTCTGATTGGTACAGTTGAAGCCACAAACAGTATCTTACTACAGCAAACGGATAAGGCTACCAAAAAGAGGGAAAGAAGTGGTAAGACAGAAGAAGGATCAACAGTTAGACACCTAAACTTCACTGAGGAGTAGCTAAGAGCAAGGGACAGAGAACTGAGAATTCAAAATGAAGCTGAAGAACATCTAAGAAAGACAAGAGATGAGAGGGAAAATATATCAAATGAACCCTACATAGGTTTTCCTCACCCTATCCAGAGAAGAGATGATGATAGGGATAGATCAGGTAGACAGCAAAGACCTGGATCAAATCAGCAAAGAGGATCAAGCAAGTCAACACAGATCTAGTACAAGCACAAAGGTAGCAAGCACCATATATATCGGTGAGAAAAGAAGTTTCCCAACCCACGTAAACATGCAAGAATGTGAGGTCGAAATACAAGATAATGTAAGAGAGTTCTTCGTAGTCCAAGAAGGTTTGTATCCAAATCAAACACAAGATTTGAAGCATGGGCAGATTGGATAAGCTATCAGATGAAAAGATGAGAACCGATATGGCTAAAATTTACAATGATATTAAAAGACAACATGCATCTCTTAAGCAAAATGCTAGATCCGACTCAACCACAGCACTCAAGTACAAGCCATACCACTCTCTCGCAAAAGGACCGTAAGATTTACCCTGAGCAACAAAAAGATTTCAACCACATGGTAAAATTCTTCAACCCTATTGGGAGAATGAACCGACAAGAACAATGAGGCCTCGTTCAAGAATCTCAAGTTTGTTGACTCACACATTGCCGAAGCTAGGGATAGACTTGAGATATACTTTGGAGAACCTGTGGCAAAGGAGAATATGCCCGATTTTCACGTACTCTTTGGCAAGAGAATATTTCATGGAGTTTCGATTACATCGCTATGGCATACCGAAAGTGGAAGTTTCCGTAAATCGATTGGAAAGATATGGAGGAGGTCCGGACCACTAAGTTCAAGAGGTACAAAGCAGAAATAAGTAAAATATAATTATAGCACTCTGAATATGTTTTGAACTTGCATTCCTTATTGCCCTTGAATGGATGAATAAATTTTTTGAGTTTTATTCTGTTGACTGTTATGAAAACTTTGTACACTTCTGTTCAGGCTTATGAGGGTTTTGGCATTATCAAAAAGAGGGAAAATGTTAGGAACTGTTGGAAATAAATTTTATGTTTTGATGATAATTCATCATATTTATTCAAAGTATTATCTTAACATCATTGATGAAGTGCTGAAGCTAGCTGTTATAGTGAAAAGCTAAAAGATGTCTAGAACTGAATGTATAGGTTTTACTAGAGTCTGATATTTGTAAAGGTTACATCAGACAAGCACTGTAATAGTTAGTGTGTCGTGAAACTGAAAACTGGAAGTCACTTAGGAAACTGGAAATCATCAAGATAAACAAACTGACTCAGAATACACCTACAGAAACTGAAGAAGATAAGTTCGTTGTGGGATACAAACTCAGTTGTCTTATACAGAAGATTGAATAACTGAGGGTTCAAACTCAGTTATGAAGATTACAAGTCGAGACTATAAATTTGGACTTTAGTGCAAGTTTGTGGTGACTTGAACTCGACTTTATGGATCTTGTATGAAGACCTAAGAATCATAAAGACAATGAATTCTTAAGATAATTCTTTATGGTGTACTCGATTAAGTCAATTATAATCGATATAAACCGGAGTACCGATATTTGAAGAAGAGTAAAATCTCGCTAATGCTCCAAGTCAGCCAAGAAACTGACAACTGATGAACACAGTATAAAACTGATCAGAACTCAGTTTTATATGTCAGCCATCCAACAAACTGATAGTACAGTTGAACGTTTTAAAAGAAGCAATTCAATTGGATGAAATACTGACACATCAGAATGGTCAGAAAATATAGCCGTTACAAGTTAGACATTGATACAATTCGAATTCAAGCAAGATGAACGTTGGGCCTCACACTATAAATAGAGGAATTTGCACCAAGGAATAAAAAAGAAGTTTTAACAAGCATTTTTGTGCATTAGTCATTTTATTCGAATTGCTATCATCTCTACGCTATAGCAAGATCATATCAAGAATTTCTTTAAGTGTTCAAGATACACAGAATTTATCCAGATTCAGACACTTTGAAGAACCACAAACAAGAATCAATTCAGCCCAACTTTGATTCTACATCAAAGGTTTAGACTGTGAAGCAAACCGGGAAGGTTTTGCCAAGGACAGTTGTTACTAGCACTCGGGTAGACTATGTTTGTGGTGGTAGCTGGTGAAGAGGCATGTTTAACCCTTCAAGGACCAGTGTTCAAGCAATTGAAGAGCAAAGAATTCTACCCGTTCTACAACTATTTATATAGTGAAGCTAGGGATTAGCCAAGGACTATTGTTTAGGACATCTTGTAACAATTCACCTCAAGAAGTTCTAGTGGAATTTTCCTCCGCACCACAGGGGAAGAGAGGACCTACAGGATTACACCACCTAGAACCTCTATAATATCTGCCTCATTTATCTTACGCATTTATTTATTCACTTAGTATTTATCTACAGCATTTTGATAATTGATTGTTATACATCTCACAGTTCACAAACTGACATTCATCAGAATTTAGTTTAACACACTTAGCTTTCACACAGAATAACAAGATCAAGAAAAAGGCTAAAATTATATCCGCGGCCGCTGACTCGCTTTTGCTTAAGTCGCTTGACTTAAACTCGCCCGCTTAACTTAACTCCACACAAGTTTTAACCGAACCTTAATTTTTTTAAATCCCGTTTTTAGGGACAAGTTTATTCACCCCCCCCCTCTAAACTTGTGTTAGCCTTTCCAAGGGACCAACAATTGGTATCGGAGCAAGTTGTTTCTTTAACAAGCAATTGTTAAAATCTCATTTGCTCTAAATCTCCTTTAGTTGTTCTCATAAGAAAGCTCTCGCTTCAGCTTTTATACAATCGCATTTCCACTCATTCACAATGGATAACAATCGTATGCAAGCCAAATGCTTATGTGCAACATGGACAGATTTGATGAATATAAACATCGTATGCAGTGCTTTTCTAGTCGCTACTCATGATGAAATGATGGATGTACTCACCGATGGACCAATTCGATCACTCACATGCAACCGTAGGTGAAGAACAAGTTCGAGTTGCCAAGCCTAAAGCTGAATGGTCTAGTGATGATCGCAAGCAAAAAAAATCTCAACAATGTTGCTATGGACTTTATTCTCAGAACTCTTGACAGCAACATGTACTTAAAGGTGAAAGACTGCACAACTGCCAAAGAGATGTGGGACAAACTTCAACTAGTTTGTGAAGGAACTGATTCAATCAAGGAAAACAAAATTTCTGTTGCAAAACAAAAGTTTGAGAATTTCAAGATGAAATCTGGAGAGACCATTGACCAGATGGAGACAAGATTCAGAGCTATCATGGATGAATTAGATCTACTCAAGATAGAATACTCAAAGAAAGTTATCAATAAAAGAATCTTGAAAGCATTACCAATGTGCTGGAAGATGAAGGTCACTGCTATGGAAGAATCTAGAAGACTTGACATAGAGGACTCATTTAAAATCTTTTCAGATTTGAAAGCTTATGAATTCAAAGATTTTACAAGCACAACTCGCAATAATTAAAGCTCGGAAGAACCAAGGACCACAACACTTGCAAGAAAGATCAAATGACTCTCAAGAAACATCCACGAACAATCTTCAACAGCTTGGATGAAATGGAGTTGATGTAAACCGAATCTCGTAGATCGTTGATTAAAGCACAAAGAAACGATTCAAAGAATGAAAAGTATATTTTTATGGCTTTTTGAATATATATAACGAAAATAACAAAAGGATATGTAAATACTCCATCTCGTAATATTTACTACGGTGATCCCATCTCAGAACACCAACCAATTACCCCATCTCAGATAATCGAAAGAAGTCCAATCTCTCGAAAACTTCTTGAAAGAAACCCAATCTCTCGAAAGTTTCTTATGATAAAAATTCAATCTCTCGAATTTCAACCAAAATAGTTTTTTGATTCAATAATAAGCTACCTATTCAAATACAAGGAAATGCCTTATATAGGCTACAAACTTGGAGGAAAAACTCCTAAAATTCGATGTGGGAAAAATAACCACACTTAGGAAAAATAAAGATAGTATCTTCCTTCAAAGACCCTACAGTTTCGGTCCGTATCCGGAGCTTCGGTTGTCCAAATATTGCGAGCCATATATGGATTTTATAGTCCTCAAAGAGATCTACAACTTTCATCAAGGACATAAATTCATCCGGATAAGTTATAATTGTCAAAATAGCTCAAAACCGTAGCAGATCTTCAATTTCCAGAATGTCACCATGTATCACATCATTCCCTCTCCCTTCGAAAGGATTCGCCCTCGAATCCACCCGGATCAAACACGAATATCTTGCTTCCATACGTCCACTCAACCACAGAGAAACTCGAATCACAACATCGCAAAAACATGGAATGGCGCGAGTGAAGAAATCGCCGACAACAAAATCCAAAGGCCAATGTCAGAATATGGATCCACATATACACGTGGCGCGTGTAACGCTTTCAAATCAGCAACTAAAATTGCCGAGTGCACCTTTGGACCATCGGATTGCACCGGTTCGGTCCCCGGTTGGACCACAATCGATTCAAAGCAAGTAAGTCCACGGGCATAGTGATTGGGTCAACACCAATATCCACCTTGACGTCGGCAATCTCGTCGAATGGTCGGGTACCGGTAAAGGAGAATCAATAATAGCAACCGGAACAACATCATTAGTAAGTGAATTAGAACCTCAATGAACTCTTCCGTGGCTGAATCAACAATAAGAATGTCTTCCTCCTCGTGTACCATAGGCGTAGGGGGGTTGGGAATAACCTGCTTATTCGATTCAGCACGTGAAGGAGAGAATTTGGACGGTTTGCCATCCATAGCTTCTTCACGTGTTACACCATACGTGATAAAGAAAAGTTCATCGGCCGCCTTCCACTTTGCGTCTAATTTCCTCCAACGTTGTGCACGTTCTAATTTCCGTTGTTCTGCCTCTAATTCCCGTTGAGCAATACGTTCTAATTTCCGTTGTTCTGCCTCTAATTCCCATTGAGCAATACGTTCTAATTTCCGTTGTTCTGCCTCTAATTCCCATTGCGCAATACGTTCTAATTCGCTTCGTGGATCGAGGTTGTCACGTAATGCATTTAGGGCAGCCATAATTTCAAAGATGTCTTCGATCGGATTCAACTTGATGTCGCTCGAAGTCTGTATGGATGTTGTCGAATTTTGCAAGTAGTTTATCCATTGCACGTAGGGTTCTTGGATTTCAAGAATAGCTAGGGTTACTAAAATAGCAGCAAAATTCGATGATGTAAGGAGCTTTTGAGTGCGGCTGCTATTAGGGTTCTTGTGAATCAAGGATTACGACTTCAAGAACAGAAAATTGAAACGCAGCAGCAAAACAAGAAATACGAGATGACGGCACTTGTCACGACCAAACGGTATGGAATTCGGGAAAACACAAAGAACGAAAATTGTAGAGAACGAAATTGTGGTTAAGACTGTTAAGTTTCAGAATTTTTGGACAGGTATAACCCACTCAAATCGAATTCGTAAACAGATCACTCTCGGGTTACGGGTTTTGACAGAAACAGTCAACTAGGTGACGGCGACTATTGTGCAAAACCGGTCGAGATTCTGAAAAACTCAAAGAATCAAAGTTGTAGAACAATGAATTTCCTATGTGCTCACAAAATTTCATTCAATTCCGACCACCACAACTCCTTAAAAACAAAGTCGACTACAAGCTGTTCCAGAAAATCGAGCAGAATATTCCGATCCAAATTTGATCAAGATAAAATCCGAATTTGCTAAAGTTCCAAAGAGACAAAAGATAGCCAATACAATGTTCTATCTACTGGTAAATTTTGAGGATTTTTAGACTTGTTTTGAATAGGGAACGATTGGAAACAAAGTCGGACAGTCAGATTTCAAGAGCAGAAAAATTAGGGTTTCGACCAAGAATAATATGTCACGCCTGATTTACCTCAATACGTAGGGTTCCTTGATGTAATATGCAGCAATTCAGCGATTGTAATATGTAGCAGCAATTAGGGTTCAAACGGCGGTTGCGATTAGGGTTCTTGGGAAACAAGAACGCCGACTTCAACTCCGGAAAACGCAACGATTTTCTCGTTAAAAACGCAGAATAGCCGTTGTTGTTGCTTTAATCGCCCGATCTCTCGATACCACTTGATGTAAACCGAATCTCGTAGGATCGTTGATTAAAGCACAACAAACGATTCAAAGCAATGAAAAGTATATTTTTATGGCTTTTTGAATATATATAACGAAAATAACAAAAGGATATGTAAATACTCCATCTCGTAATATTTACTACGGTGATCCCATCTCAGAACACCAACCAATTACCCCATCTCAGATAATCGAAAGAAGTCCAATCTCTCGAAAACTTCTTGAAAGAAACCCAATCTCTGAAAGTTTCTTATGATAAAAATTCAATCTCTGAATTTCAACCAAAATAGTTTTTTTGATTCAATCATAAGCTACCTATTCAAATACAAGGAAATGCCTTATATAGGCTACAAACTTGAAGGAAAAACTCCTAAAATTCGATGTGGGAAAAATAACCACACTTAGGAAAAATAAAGATAGTATCTTCCTTCAAAGACCCTACAGTTTCGGTCCGTATCCGGAGCTTCGGTTGTCCAAATATTGCGAGCCATATATGGATTTTATAGTCCTCAAAGAGATCTACAACTTTCATCAAGGACATAAATTCATCCGGATAAGTTATAATTGTCAAAATAGCTCAAAACCGTAGCAGATCTTCAATTTCCAGAATGTCACCATGTATCACATCAAAAGTTGAATGTCCAGAACTGACCAAGAAGATTCAGCCAAGAAGAATCGGCAGAAGACCACTCCTTGCTGGAGATGAATCAGACTATGAAGGTGGTACTAAAAGACTATCAGATGACACAGCTTCAATGGCACACATGGAAGATCCCAATGAGGTATGTGATTCAAACTCTAAATATAGCTCAGCCCAAATTTCCAGGAAAAATGCATGTTCTTCAACAGCCGATTCCAATCCAAAAACCTCGAATTAGAAGAAAGTCTTGACGAATTGATGAGTCAACTTGTCACCATCCAATCTGGTTATGAATCAATTAAAGCTGAGAAAGAATCTCTAATTCTAGAAGTCAAAAGATTGAATGATGAACTGAACACGTTGAAACTAAGCAGAACTAGCAAAGGAAAGAATCGTTGTCGCCCATCGCACCAAGAAGAAGAATCGAATCTTTTGCCCGCCTAGCTCAAAGAACTAGATTCAAATCGGTAAGCCATATGGAGATAGAATTGGCTTAGGATTTGATACACAAGAACTTCAAAAAGAGGAACAAGTAAAGCAACCGAACCTAATGCCAAAACCGGTGTTAAGTTCGTAGTTGAACAATGTCCTCGTAATAAGAAGCATGTTGAACCAAGAAACAAGTACAACGTGAATCAAGTCAAACTCGCCGTCAATTTTCAAAAAGGTCACTATAAACAACAACAAGTGCTCAACCAAAAAGGTAAATCACCGAACATCATGAAAATAGAAAAAGTAGATCTACCGCTAAATCTACTAAAGCCGATCAAAGCCAAGAACCAAAGAAACTTCAGTCATAGTAAATCCAAGAATATTAATTATTCAAAGATTCACAAAGTCAGGGGGAAAGGCAGATTATTTCCAACCGATGATGACTCGAATGTCTCCGAATGCAAGATTCAAACTAATGAAAACAATCATTTCAAAGTAAAACTTATTACAAGTTTCAGCCCAAAGGTCAGCAAAGGATTTATTACAGTTCTAAATCTAGACCTCAGAATAAAAGAAATGATGGTTATTTTTCAAGTTTCAATCATGGAAATAAGTTTCAGCCAAAAGATCTGAGAAATCATAGAAATAAGACACAAACCCAAACACGTATACTATGGGAATGTGGCTTATATATATGAAAATAAGTGCAACAATATCCGAAGAGTACCTAAAGGATATATTCCCGCAGTTGTACCGACAACCGACCCCATGGACCCAAACAGAGTTGAGTACCTAAAAACATTTAATTTCTATTGCAGATGTATAGTACTTTGACAAAGGGTTGCTCTAGGCACACGATGAAGAGCAAGGACTGTCTCGAACTTTATTGCAAAAGATGGACCAAAAGTGAATTTCGGTAGTAAAGGCAAACCCGGATATACCAAAGGATATGGCACCCTAATCGAAATGGACTCACAATCAAGAATGTATCTTATGTAGAAGGATTACATTACAATCTACTCAAAGAATAGTCAATTTCGCGATATGGGATACAAAGTTACTTTTGACAAAGATTTCGCGTTGTCGTCGCCGAAACAACATTTCAAGTTGTCTTAGCCGGAAAAAGAAAAGAGAATATGTATGATGTATGTTGTAGATTGGACAAACCGTTGCAGTAAACCTCGTTTGATTGTGCTTACCAAATCGAAATCACTCGGTTATGGCACACGAAACCGAGTCATCTAAACTTTGATGACATCAACACCCTTGTCAAGAAACAGCCTAGTCATTGGATTACGTAAATCTCATATAAGAAGGATAGCTTATGTGATGCTTGTCAAGAATGGAAGCAAACAAAAGCAAGTTTAAAGACTAAATCTCAAGCATTCAACAACCGAGTTCGGAACTACTACATATGGATTTATTTGGATCTATTACACCAATTAGTATCAAGTGGAAAGAAATATACATTGCTGGTAGTAGATGATTTTTCAAGATACACTTAGGTTATCTTCTTAACAAAGAAAAGTGAAACCAAGCAAAGACTTACTGAACTACTCAAGAGACTTCGAATCGAAAGGAGTATCGCTTGTGAAGATAAGATCGTAAAAAGGAACTCGAATTCCTCAACAATGTGATTATTGAATATTGTGAAGAAAATGGTGTTTTACATCAACTTGCTGCCACTGCAACACCTCAACAGAATGGTAGAAAGACCAGTTCATGTGAATTTCATTGGAACCAAATGGGTTTTCGTAAACAAACTTGATGAAGATGGAAATATCATCGAAACAAAGCTAGACTTGTAGCTAAAGGATATTCTCAAGCGTAAAGCATAAACTTTGATGAAACTTATGCACCAGCTTGCAAGATTAGAAGCAATCAAAGCTATTCCTTGCCTTTGCACTCACAAGAAGTTCGTAGTTTACCGATGGATGTTAAAAGCGCATTTTTGAATGGAATTCTTGAAGAAGAAGTATATGTTCAACAACCACTGGGTTCGAAATCAAAGATCAAGCTAATAAAGTTTTCGGACTAAGGAAAGATCTTTATGGACTAAAACAAGCACAAAGAGCTTGGTATGAAACTCTATCTCGCTTCTAAAGTGGATAATGGATTTATCAAAGGGACAATCGACAAAACAATATTCTCGGATAAAAATGGAGAGAATACTCTACTTGTTCAGATCTATGTTGATGACATTATTTTTGGATCAGAAAAATAACAGTTATGTGAGAAATTTGCAAGTTTAATGAAGAGCAAATTTCGATGAGTATGATGGGAGAGTTGAATTACTTTCTTGGACTACAAGTTAAACAACTAGATGATGGAATTTTCATTCACCAAACCAAGTATACAAGAGAACTTATCAAGAAGTTTGGTATGGAAAAATCACTGAATTTCTACACCAAATGGGGACCAACATCAAAGCTAGATGAAGACAAAGAAGGCAAAGATGTTGATCAAACACTTTACGTAAGAATGATAGGAAGCTTACTATATCTTATAGCAAGTAGGCCGTATATATCATTTATCGTTGGTGTATGTGCAAGATTTCAAAAAACCAAAAGAAAGTCATCTCTCGCTTGTAAAAATGACTCGAAATATCCGAAAGATACAGATGGAGTTGGAATTCGGTATTCAAAAGAAGGATAATTCAAGTTAATATCTTACTCGTACTCGCATTATGCAGATGCAAAGTGGACGTAAAGAGCACCTCGTGCACATGTCAATTACGAGGAAATAGACTTGTGTCTTGATTTAGCAAAAAGCAAAACTCTATCTCAACTTCAACATCGGAAGCCGAATACATAACAACTCGGAAGTTGTTGTGCTCAAGTTTTATGGATTAGACAACAATTAAGAGATTACGGGATGTAAGAAGGAATGATTCCCATAATGTGTGATAACACAAGTGTAATTGCAATTACCGACAATCCAGCTTCTACACTCAAGGACAAAACACATTGATGTGCGTCACCGATCATACGGAGAAAAAAGAATATTACAGTTCTTTATGTACCTACTGAAGATCAATTGGCTGATATCTTTCCAAAGCCATTAGACAAAGAAATATTTTCCAAACTGAGAACTGAATTGGGGATAATCAAAGTCAGTTAAGCCAGAGATTTTTCAATGGGATTAATCTTTGTTATGTTGGGTGCGCTCACTTAATAGATTAGTCATTGACATCAACAATCTCAAACTGACCAATCAAAACTGAAAGACTTAATGGAACTGATAAACTGAATCCAGAAATAGTTTTTACTCTAGTCAACTTAAGTCAAAGGTTGACAAGACAAAACCGACAGCGGTTATATCGTATTTAATAACGGCAGTTCTTTTGTCAGATTACATTGCGTGTACACCCCATTACTGTCAGAACAGTACATACCTTGGTTACCAAAACCATCATTGAATTTGAAAGGTTTTACTAACCAACCGTCGCACATCACCCCTATATATTCAACCTCCGTTCACACTTCTAAAATCAAAAATCAAATTTTTATTATTCCTCAAATTCAACTTTTTCTTTCACACCAAATTCGTAAATGGCGACTTCAAAGAAATCGCAAAAAGAAAGATTGATCACATAAGCGTTAGATGTGTATACTTTCAAAATTTATGAGACTATGTGCAACAACACTCGTTAGCAAGTTATATCTCGCGAGAAGATCCGTAAACAACTAGGATTAAGGAATATTCTCGAGGTTACCTTCAAAGAAGAACGTGATGTGGAAGGTATTTTGCGCTTCGGGAAAATATGCATTTGGTAAGAGACTCTTTATTCACTACAAGCTTGAGGAGATCGTATTATTGTCAATGAATGAGTTGGCGAAGTCACCGTTTGGTTTCACAAATTCATCCGTGACATCAATATATTTGACTTCTCTACCATTGAAAAGAGACGCCTTTCTTAGGTAGATTACATTATCTAATGAACCAAGTAGAAGATGGCTCAACAAACATGTTATTGGAAAATCCAAAGGAATCAAGACAATATCCGATGACAATGTTTATCCGATGAACATAATTTGGGACGAAATAGAATTCAATTGGGCTAGTTATGTTGTCAATCGATAAAGAAGCAACACTTAGCCGAATTAGAAAACGTACAAAGGGCTCAAGTCGAAGGTCAAGCAACTATTGCGCATTCCGACCGAAGAAAACACTCGTTGGAATCATTCAATTTTATTTGGAAAAACTCAAGGAAGGGAAGAAAGCAAGACAAACCGCAGCCTATATAGAGGAAATTGCAAGAAGCCTACTAGAACAACTTCCCAACCCGAAGCCGTACGTAAAATCGTGTCTCACCGGAAGCCGAACATGTAGGAATCAAGCGGAAAGCCGAATCGCTGAAAGAAAGATCGCTTGTAAAATGTTTGTACCCAGAAACCTTTAGTAAGAAATCACAAATTGAGGGGGAACAACAACAATTGACAACTGAAGTTACAAAGGAAAATATCACTGCTGATTGTACTTCTCAGTTACAAGATCAAACTGATCAACAATCAGCCCCAGTTTTTGAAGCTGATGGAATTATCAGATTGATGAAGATGAAGCTTAAACCAGAAGATCTTCATGAAGCCTCTTTACAATCTGAAGAAAAGTTACTCTTGGAAGAATTGGAAATTAGAGATCTATACACTTTGTTTCCGGTATCAGAGTTTCTTGCAAATTGCTTCAATAGATTTACTGAACTAGCTCAAAGAAGAAAATCAGCCACATCATATATTCCCGGAGATATTTCAAAGAATAAGGATGATGATGAAGAAGGTCATTCAAGGAAAGAAGCTCATATGACTACAGTTTTGCAGACAGAAACTCAACCTCAACCTCTAGCCATGCAAACTATAACTCAAAGAAAAGATTTGCCGCTTGGAAATCGTACAACCGACACTCAAAGAAGTTAGCCTATTGGAATCAATAATCAACAACTTATGATCATTGAAGACATCACTCGCCTAAGGATCAAAGAAGCTACCTATGATCCTTCTAATATCCTAACAAAGGATGAATTGGCCAAAGTTCATGAGAACTTGAAGATTGTGCTCTACCAAAGGGATGCACACAACGGCCTTCTATCAAATATTTCTTGATATCTTGATTATTGAACTAGAATAGATGTCTCAGCTCATGCAAGACTAGAAATGATCCACAAGTCAAGTTCGATTTATGCTTCGTAAATCTTGTTACTTAAACAAAAACTTGAAGACTCAACCACAAGAGATAGGGAAACACATGCCCTGTGCTCACCGGCATATGAATCAAGATATCTATGGGTTAGAATCGCCTTAAAGAAGTACTTGCTTCTCAAAGAACGTATCTCACCGACCAACATGCAACTCATGCTTTGGTAGATCAACTGTATGATGCCAAAAAGGGGGAAGCTGAAGTTACTCAAGGAAATGAAGAAACTTGAAGATGAATTGGGAAGATATAAATCAGATCCAAAGTTCTTAAAGAAAGAGCTAACTGATGAGCAGCTCATTGAGAAATATAGTCAACCTGAAGATCGGAGAGCTACTCTTACGAAGGATCTATGGTTAAAGTTTGTCAAAGATCATAATCCTATCAAAGCCAAGTACAAGGATAAGACGTTTGAAGAATCCTTGAACTACTTCTTATCTGATGAAATCTCAAATCAGAAAATGGCACAATATAAAAAGATCAAAAGGATCGAAGACAAACTGAAGATTAAAGATAAAACTGAACAGATGAAAGCTGATGTAGCAGAATTTGAGAAATACTACGTGAATGAATCAGCTTTACCAAAGTTAATCTTATGGAGAAAATGGAAAGAATGAAGTCAAGTTGACTACAACAAGACCTTTTCTAAGGAAGACTCCAAACTAGAATATGATTATCGTCTACATGACAAAGAGATGAAGTTTATTTCGTGTACACAAAAAGCAACGTAAAAAGGCTTAGTCCTTAGTCAAAATTCATTTGAACAAAATGTAACTATTCCAGCTTTTGTGTATTCTAATGAAATCCAGCTTTTCAAGTTTTACATTATTTTACATTGTTTTGATCTTTAAGCTTTTCTTTTAGGGAGATTTTTGGCATCATCAAAAAGGGGGAAATTGTTGGAAATAAAATTTATGTTTTGATGATAATTCATCATATTTATTCAAAGTATTATCTTAACCTCATTGATGAAGTGCTGAAACTAGCTGTTATAGTGAAAAGCTAAAATATGTCTAGAACTGAATGTATAGGTTTTACTAGAGTATGATATTTGTATAGGTTACATCATACAAGCACTGTAATAGTTTGTGTGTCGTGAAATTGAAAACTGGAAGTCACTTAGGAAACTGGAAATCATCAAGATAAACAACCTGACTCAGAATACACCTACTGAAACTGAAGAAGATAAGTTCGCCGAGGGATAAAAACTCGCTGGCTTATACGTAAGATTGAAGAACCGAGGGTCACGTACTCGCTACGAAGATTGAAGAACTGAGGGTTCAAACACAATTATGAAGATTACAAGTCGAGACTATAAAGTTGGACTTCAAGCAAGTTTGTGATGACCTGAACTGACTTTATGGATCCTGTATGAAGACCTAAGAATCATAAAGACAATGAATTATAATTCTTTATGGTGTACTCTGATTAAGTCAATTATAATCAAATATAAACTGGAGTACTGATATTTGAAGAAGAGTAAAATCTCAGTTAATGCTCCAAGTCAGCCAAGAAACTGACAACTGATGAACACAACATAAAACTGATCAGTAAACTCAGTTTTATATGTCAGCCATCCAACAAACTGATAGTACAGTTGAACGTTTTAAAGGAAATAATTCTATTGGATGAAATACTGACGCATCAGAACGGTCAGAAAATATAGCCGTTACAAGTTTGACGTTGATACAATTCGAATTCAAGCAAGATGAACGTTGGACCTCACAATATAAATATAGGACTTTGCACCATGGATTAAAAAGATGTTTTAACAAGCATTTTTGTGCATTTGTCATTTTATTCGAATTGCTATCATCTCTGCGCTATAACAAGATCATATCAAGAATTTCTTCAAGTGTTCAAGCTACACAGAATTTATCCATATTCAGACACTTTGAAGAACCACAAACAAGAATCAATTTATTGATTCTCAGCCCAACTTTGATTCTACATCAAAGGTTTAGATCGTGAAGCAAACCGGGAAGGCTTTGCCAAGGACAAGCTTGTTACAAGCAATGGGTAGACCGTGTTTGAGGTGGTAGCCGGTGAAGAGGCATACATAACCCTTCAAGGACCAAAGTTGTTCAAGCAATTGAAGAGCAGCAATTCTACATGTTCTACAACTGTTTAGATATTGAAACTAGGGATTAGCTAAGGACTATTGTTTAGGACTTTTTGTAACAGTTCACCTCAACAAGTTCTAGTGGAATTTTCCTCCGCACCACAGGGAAGAGAGGACTTACAGGATTACATCCCCTGGAACCTCTATAATATCTGCCTCATTTATCTTACGCATTTATTTTTTCACTTAGCATTTATCTATAGCATTTTGATAATTGATTGTTATACATCTCACAGTTCACAAACTGGCATTCATCAGAATTCAGTTTAACACACTTAGCTTTCACATAAAATAACAAGATCAAGAAAAAGGCTAAAATTATATCCGCCGCTAGTTGACTCGCTTTTGCTTAAGTCGCTTGACTTAAACTCGCTTGAGTTAACTTAACTCCACACAAGTTTTAACCGAACCGTAATTTGTTTTAAATCCAAGCTTTTTAGGGACAAGTTTATTCACCCCCCTCTAAACTCGTGTTAGCCTTTCCAAGGGACCAACAGAACATTTTATTATGTTTTGATGATGGCCATCCTAGTCGTTATAGCAAGCCCGAAATAAGTTAGAATTCTCTCGTATAAGTCTTTACTTAGAGTCCGACATGTTGTGTAAGTTGAGTCGACATGTATTGTACTAGTTGGTAGGATGGCGAAGTAAAAAAGATATCTGGCAGAGTGAAGCCAGCCAAGTACCAGTAGAAAAGCATGATGACATTATTGTCTGACTTATAACCAAGGAAGTCTGTGATGACCTTGGATAAGTCTAAGTTATAATTCAAATGATGAAGTACATTATCAAATATGGTGTACACATATCACCCAAATCAAGGATCAGTGAAGTACAAGAAGTACTTGAAAGATCAAAGAAAATAAAAAAGTAGTAAACCTTCAGAGTAAACTGACTATCGGCTGAGTAAAGACAAAGCAGTGAAGGAACATCTAAACGGAAAAGTCAGAATGATCACTTAACCGATCAGGGAACGACCTAGTAAACTTTACTCATTTAGATTTCAAATGATGAAGATCAAGCATTAAATGTACAATCAATTAAGGATCAATCAAGGACGTATTTTTCTGATAGATGTTTGAAGAAAAATCCGATCACTGAAATCATGGAGAATATTTAAGGTGAAATCAAGAATTAAATCAAAGATTATTCTCCACATTAAATAGCCAATGGATGGAAATTCAAATGAAGGATTATCAAGGCAATAAATAGAAGGCATTGACAGACAAGAAGAAAATGATTGAATCTGATAAGAAACAAGCAAAAACTCAGTCAATTTGAAAATCCTTCCATCTGTACTAAAAAGAAACATCTAGAGATCAACTCAGAAATCAAAGCTCAAATTCCACATCAAGCACTGAGATTGATCACAAGTTTGTGAATACAATTCATATCAACTGAGGCAATTGAATCAGAGGAATCTGAGAAAGATTTGCAACCTATGAGATAGCTGCTGAAACATTTGTTCTCAAGGAGTAGTGATAGAGACTGAGTCACTGAAGTTTTTGAAGCCAGGGAGTGATAGTCTTGCAGATTGTGAAGCTTGTGTAGTCTAGGACAATCGTGCTATTGTATCTATGAAAACAATATTGAATTCCTCCAACCATCACATGAGAAGAGTGGATTAAGTGATTACACCACCCTAAACCACTATAAACCTTTGTGTCTATTTCTTTTCAAAGAATTTACTTTACAAGACTTTATTTCATTGCATACTATATATCCGTGATTGCATAATCGACGTTGAACCAAAGATTTTAAGAAGGGACTTATCCGTTTCCCAAAAGCTTTTAAATATAAGAAATTTTTTTGAAACTCCACTATAGTCATTCACCCCACCTACCCTCTCGACTATAGTTTTACCCTTCTCTCGGGACCAACATTGCAGACGTACGATCGAGACATCACTAAAAGTACATCATTCAAAAGGAAAAACCTGTAAATGATGTACTTCAGAGGCCAAAAGACCCTGAGTTATGAAAAACAAAAGTATGTTTTAATGAAAAACAATGCTAAAAGTCAAAAGAAATAATAAGCATAACAAGGGCCTAAAAGGCATATATTGTCAAAAGTAAAAGGCAATAAAAAAGTTGTAAGGTATTACTAGTTTTTCAAAAGAAAAAACAAATGCCAAAGCCTAAGAATCAGCAGAAAGATCTTGTTGAGAAGGCTGATATGTAGGCATATCAGAAGGCTGAGTTGAGAAGGCACTGGCTTGACGAATAGTAGGTCTACGGGCGTACTTGGCTGCAAAATCTTCACCAGCCTGAAACTTTCTAAGTCTAGCTTCATAGACTCGTTACCGCCTGTGTTTGCGAAGTCCCTCGCGGGGAAGAGTCTCAATGACTAGCTCGGGACACCGTGTCTTGGCTTGGTCCACGCCCGCAGTGTACCCATGACCTAAGATTGGGGCAAGTAAAACCTTCAAGGCTCCAAGAAGTGATCGGAGCTTATATAGTCATGAATAGCTTGGGTGATCCGTGGGTATCACAGCCTCAGGTCCTTCATGTTCAGCTGGGAGTTTTGCCATGGCCGCCTCATGTTCTAAGATCTTTCTGTAGTTCTTGCAGTTCAGCCTCGTCGGGGCCGTAATGATCTTATTCGTATCGCCGATCCGTTGATCATTGGATAGAGACTCGTCTTTATACTTTTGATGGCCGGGCCGAGAGGTCGCAATTCGTTTCTCTAAAGAACTATTCTCGGGAAGAGAAACCGTTATGTCCGTTCGTAACATCCTTCCCAACCTTGACAACCCGACGAACACTAAAAGTGGTCGTACGGCGAACGGATAATGACAAATGGAAGTAGCAGTACAAAAAATCAAGAAAAGTATACCATAGTGGCTAAATCCTTGTCCGGTAGTTCCGACATATAGTCGGCGTGGGGAATGGAACTCCCTCGTAGATATCTTGGTCACTTCGACCGTACATGCTCCTCTTTCTCCTAGATCGGGAGCGCACTTGAAGTTGTCCCTCCGCCATAGTAGGCTCGGGATCATCCAAGACGATCAAGATCTCTCGTCATCCGGTATGTACGCCGCGTAGAGCGGCCGCCGTCCCATTAAAGACCTTCCTCGGTACGAGGATCCCCGAAATTGGCTCCAGGATTCACCAAGAAAGGCTCAAAGTTGCCGCTGGTCCCAGGAGCCTCTAGGTTCACAATATGTTCGTTGTGCTCAGGCACAATATCTTCCCCAAAAGCTTCATAATAAATTGATGCAAAGTCGGCCACTAAAAAAAAGGAAGAACAACGTAAATACGAACATGCAGATCATAAAAGCAACAAGCATATGCTAAGAAAAGTTAAAAAGAAACAAAGGCAAGGATAAGTTCCTACAATTGTCAAACTCCACTCGAGTAAGTCTAATGTAAGGCTCGTGCCCGGAGTCGCCAGACGAGCCGCCTCGACCGCCGGGGAGGGGGGGACTCTTCATGATCCAGAGAGACACCCGACCCGGCAATGTCCTCCAATCGTACGTCATCAACCCCAGCTGGGACATACATCAATAGGAAGTTGATGATAGTTCAAACCATGTAATTCGTGGTGCCCGTCATGACGTATAAAAACAAGTGGGTTTTCCACTCGTGAATGAGGTTTTTCCTTTAGAAAGGATGGGATTCCCCTTCGGTGGTCCGTTCAAATGGGAATATAATGCCACCCGCCGTGGTTCCTAACCTTTTTGTGCCGATAAAAGGTCCTAAACAAGTCTACATAAAACTTGGTATCCATACATCTACGTAAGATTGTGAAGCCGATGATCCTCCTAACCCCATTAGGGGCGATATGGGCGCATCCTAGCCGGTAATGTCTCGTAACGGCCAAAAATGCCGGACGTAACGGGACCCTAAGGCAACAGGAGAATTGCTCCTTGTACACGTACAATACCTCTCGTGGGCCGATGAGCATATAAGTTCGTACCCCTAGGAAGACGGGGAGAGTATTGTTCCATGTCAATATTGTATCGGTTACGTATCCGCATGATATCATTCTCGTGTAAGCTTGGATCTAACCCCAAAACAACCTACGGTTGACCTAGCGCTCATGTGTGCTCTAATACATTGATTCAAAGAAGTAAACCGAAATGGGAAAGAGGTCTGACATGATTTGCAGCCGAGGATCTACAAACAACTCGCTCGGTTTTACTACGATCGAAATAGGAATAAAGGCAGTATCTCCATTTGAAACCTAGATCGAAGAACTTCTACCTCAAACTCGCATTAGGATTCAAATTCCCCTTCGATTGAACTACTAGATCCAAGCTTCTATCCCTCATTAACTTGGAAGGATAGGATATGAAGAATCGTAGAGAAGTTAAGAATCAACTCGAAGAAAAACGGAATGCTTACTTGAGAAAACGTAAAGTGTCTTCGAGGAGTTGATATCTTATATTTAATAGCAAGAATAAGAGAAGTGGAAAGGTCCGATGTGAAAAGACATGGGTTATAACCCCCTCCCCCCGATTGTGTAAACGATGTCGCTTGTGGGAAAGAGGGAAAATGCCTCGGTTCCCGTAAAAGCAATAATGAGCTACTTAATAAGTTGCCATCCGGTCGCTAGGGAATTCAACGAGGTCGTGTAAGTTCGGCCAAATAGCACGGGTGTGATCCGACGTACTCAAAGCAAGATCGTATCCGAGGGGCTTATGATGATAGCCGACCCGAACTACGCCACGTGTCATCCTTGTAGGATGTGTAATAAATGACTAGCCCCTAAATGTAAGGTAGTAAGGGCCAGGAGCCCTAAAGACATATCCGAGGCCCTTACCCCAAAGTGGGAGATCGGCAAGTTCCTCCTCTAGCCAACGCAGTCGGCCAAGGCCTCGGTGAAGAGGAGCCGCCCACCCGGCCATAAAGTGGCCTTGGGGGCTCGGCATAGGACGCACAAAGCAACCCCGGCTTTTATTCCACGTGCTGGATAATTAAAAGATGAATAAGGAAAGAATTCTAAGTCATAAAGACTGTGATTTTGGCATTTAAATATGTCTATAATTATCTCTAAATTATAGGGATCTATGCGTGTATATCCTTTGGAAAATAATAATAATAATAAATGTGATTCCTTGCAGACAAAGAAGAGGGATGAGACATCCCCTATTTAAACAACCCTAAGGAACTACGGAAGACTTGATTGCAATTCAACTATTGGATACGTAGGCAACTCACGGGAAATAACTCGAGAGCTCGGTCTAAAATACACCAAAAACACCTTTGCCTTAATACAATTTAGTGGTTCTTTGGATTTAGAATCATTGTCACAATGGTAAATTGGCCCGCATTAATTAATAGACGAAATCCAAAGAACGTCACTAAACATCTTCCAAGTAAAAGACATACTCAAGAATCACCTTATCCCCGGTTTTGTCTCTTGGAACAAGGTGCGAGCATCCTAGCAACACCAATAAGTATCCGTTCGCGGTTTTATGCAAAGCAAAAGATAACAAGTAATAAAATAAAACCGATGTCCCCAAGTGCGAAGGCTCGCAGCCCATAGTGGTGAAACCGGATCGTATCCCAGTGGACTTGTACGAAAAAGAGTTTTTGCCTTCGATTTCTTTTATAAAGTTGATGATTATGATCTCGGATTTTCAATTAACAAACTAAGGTAGCAAACGTGAAAAGAAAGACGATACGTGAAAATTTGTTTAAAGAAAGATTAAAACAACTAGAACACACCGTTGATCCACCACCCCACCGAAAATAACAAGAAAGACACATATTCATTCGTAAGTTCTTGGATTATTATCTCGCTAAAGAGGCATTTTCCCTTTCGGTTCATCGCCTTTTAATTAGTTCACCACTCTCGGTACAACTAAAGCATTTACGGATCAAAGATATGGATATAAATCCTAATCTAATAACATTCACCCTCAACTTACGTATGTTGGAAGAATATTATCATTCTCCTTCACGGTAATCTACGAATTTATCAACTATCGTATCTAAATTCGATTAGCATGCAACATAAGTATAGATCATACGAATTTCACATAAACAATTCAAACATGAAGGAAGAACAAGAAACTCACTAGAACAAATGAAAATGAAATCCTTGTTTATTCCGGTGATGGTGGCTTCACAACGGTGGTTCTAGCCTCGAGACCTTAGCCGCTCATCTTTAGATTACAATTGTAGCGTTGTAGTCGTATTCCCCGGAAATAACAACTCCTCTACAACAACGAGCCTCCCGTAATCTTTCCAAGCATCATAACGGTGCTTATATTACAACATTACATCGCATTATTCCGGCGCAGTGCCGTTTACGCATTTATTTAACTAAAAAACAACAAAAGAGACGATAGAGATCTATATAAGAGAGATATAAAGATAGGTGCAACTCCCCAAGCTTGCAATGAGCTTCTATTTATAGACCATACCACAAGGCCGGCGCGTGCCGGAGCACCACCGGCACGTGCCGGCTAAATAGTATATATTCCCTTGTCGAGATTTGTGGGCCCAGCCGAGATTTTCCCGCAATATTCGGCCTTCTCCGGCGCGTGCCGGCCATGCAACATATCGATGTTCGTAGAAACCTATCTCGAGCTGTAGACCTCGATTGACATGATTTAATATTCGTTGGATAGCTCTCTTGAAGATCTACAACTTTCATCAAGGACTTTTTCTCTGAAAATGCCTCTAAGTTAGGTCAAATGTCCGTTGAAGATGAGTTACGGTAGAAATACTAAGGACAAAGCTTGATCCGTTCGATCTCGTTTGCTTATGGCATAATCTTTTATCCCTTAAAAGATATGATTTAGGCCCCAAAACATGTCCTCTCTTGAGATCTCGATAAACGTATAATCCTTCAATAAGAGCAACAAAACACCAAACGTAAATCTGACACTAAAACCCTTATTTATATCGTTTTTATAACTTATGCATTTAATTATAACTAACTATGATTTTTATAAGTTTTCAATGCATTTATATGAAATTATACTAAAATATCATAAAAAATAATAATAAAAAGTCTTATAATATAATCATATTTTTGTCATACATCGTATCCTCTTGCAATGTTCTCTTTTGTTGCGCTTTCGCACATTGATACGACCTTCACTCTTATTAGATTATAGGTGATCCATGATCCATCGTGCCCTCACACGAAAAGCATTACAATATTCCACCTCCTTCTTCACACTTTTCTTGCGGATACCAATTAGATATGCCACCTTTTGAGTGATTTGTAAAGGAATATTCACTGCCTTCAATGCCTTTCCAACAAGCTTAATACCTAAAGGTGTTTTTGACATCTTCGAGAGTTATTGTCATTTCCCCTAACGGCATGTGGAATGTGTTTGCCTTAAGTTGCCATCTATTTATGAACGTGGAAACAATCACCTTACTAACACTTTGGTATGAAGCTTGAACATGACACTCAATTTCGTCAATTTTACGTACTTTTTCACTTGTTCACTCTCCCCGTGTACATACCATCTTTTAATCATCCATGTCGACTATGTGCGACTAATTGGTCCTCAATCCTGATACAAAAAATTAGTCACTCTTGTGTTCGTATAACTGTCTAAATTATAATTTACGTCAATAATAAGAACTATTATGTTTACCGGCTTGCGTAATAGATGCTTTGTAACATGATCAATGTCATCTTCATAAAATGTTTTCTCTTCTGCATCCATATCATAAAAAACATCTCCCATTATTGTTTCTTTGTCTTCTTCAACATCATCCTCATCCTCGTCCTTCCCGCTATCACCTCATTCACCTTCATCTTCCGATCAATCATCGTTTCCTGGTCTCTGATCCTCTGATCCCTCATCCTCAGCTCTGTCATCATCCATTTCATCATCATATCCACACTCATCATTACTTTTATCCTCAATATCATCACTTTCTCGCCCACCATCTCCTCCCTCAATAGGAGCCTCAACTCTCGACATTGATTCCGGTAACTTGAGCTTATAAGCCAAAGGTCCAACTCTTTCCGTAAACTCAAACGGTCCAACATACCTTGGACTTAGCTTTCCCTTCGTCCAAAATGTTTAACTCCTTTCATTGGTGAAGCTCGTAGATAAACTCTCTCACCAATATCAAACTCAAGAGGTCTTCTTCTAACATCACCCCAACTCTTCGTACTATCTTGAGTTGCCTTCGCATTCTTCTTAACCAACTGAACCCTTTCTTTAGCTTGTTCAACCAACTCCGGCCTGGGGACTTGTCTTTCCCCGAATTCATCCCAAAACAGCGGCGTCCGACATCTTCTCCCATACAAGGCCTCAAACGGTGGCATTCTTATGCTAGCGTGATAACCGTTGTTGTAGGTGAACTCTATTACAGTGTCGGTTGTCATCCTATGATCCGCCTACTTCCAAAATACAAGCTCTTAGCATATCTTCAAGTGTTTGGATTGTCCGTTCGATCGCCCATCCGTTTTGAGGATGAAAGGCTGTACTCAAATCCAACTTTGAACCTAAAGCCTTTTGCAAACTCCTCCAGAATTGACTGACAAACCGACTGTCATGGTCCGAAACTATCAAGATAGGAACTCCGTGTAACTTCACTATATTATCCAAGTATAGTGTTGTTATCTTCTTCAAGGACATATCAACTTTTGTTCGCATGAAATGGGCTGATTTGGTCAATCTATCCACAATCACCAAAATCGCGTCATGTCTACTCCTTGTCTTTAGTAAACCGGTGATGAAATCCATCATGATCTTATCTCATTTCCATTCAGGTTTATCCAATGACTTAAGCATTCCTTCTGGTCTTCTGTTCTCCGCTTTAACTTTTTGGCATGTATCATATTCTGCTACGTATTTAGCTATTTCCACTTTCATGGAGGGCCACCAAAACATTTACTTCAAATCTCTATACATTTTGGTAGCTCTTGATGAACCGCAAAAGCAATCCTATGTGCCTCTTCCATAATTCTCTCGTCTTAAATCACCGACATTAGGCACACACAAACGATCCTAGTACCAAAGGTTCCCATTTTTATCTACCACATAGGTGCTAGTCCGTTTATACTTTCGCATGTCTCATACCCTCTTAGTATGACTAGTAGTACTCACCCAATCCAGGTGATGGTCACCGGATTGTCGTCAAGAATATCCTCAAGTACTTGAGACGTACTAGGGATATGTTCCCGGTTTTCGGGAACGATGATTTAGTATTACGAGGTTACACGTATGCCGCTTCCAAGCCGACAAGGATGACTTTAAGTAGCAACTGGATTTGTTTTCACGCTTAACGGTGGAGCAAGGAGCAGGGGAAGAGTTCCAAGCAGTGAGACTACCGCAGACTCTACAACGAAGCCGAATACATAGCAGCCTCGGAGGCGCAAAGGAAGCGCTTTTGATGAAGAAGTTCATTACCGAACTAGGTGTGGTTCCCTCCATCAAGGTCCAAAGGCCTCCGTACCGTGATAACGGAGTGATATCTCGCCAAAGGAACCAAGGTCTCATCGAAGTCCAAACATGTGCTATGGCGCTATCACTTGATTAGAGAGATAGTAGAGATAGAGGAGATGAAAAGATAGAGAAAGTCCACACGGATGATAACATAGCCGATCCGTTAACCAAGGCATTGTCTCAAGCTAAGCATGAGAAACATGTTCACTTGCACGGGCTTATACATATGGGTGATTGGCTTTAGGCCAAGTGGGAGATTGTTGGAAAGGTGTCCTAAACCCAATCGGGTTGGACCGGATCCGACCGGGTCGGGTCATTTACAAGCCTATTTAGTTCATGTAATAACTTTATTATGATTAATAAAAGCACTTATGTTATTATATATTGTTTGTCTTCATATTATTTGTTGTATATATATAGTAACGTCCCTAGTATCGATCCGTGATGTAGAAACCATGATAGTGATTATGGTTGATGAGATCTCTAATCACTATAACAAGGTTGGTACTTAAATGTCTCTAGTCTTATGTATTATCAAATGGGACATTGATAGTATAATCGACTAGCACGTATTGGATGTCTTCTATCTTTTGTAAGATAGGATAGATCTCGTCTATCGAAGTGTACGACACTTGGACCGTACGTGGACGTGTATTAGAGAATCCGTACGTTAGACCGACCCACTTACATTAAGTGTCACACTATGTGGCGGTTGTGTAATTATCCTTTTGACCGGAGTCTTCATGGCATCATGGTGTGGATTGTCATGCTTTGACACTATTGAGATTTCTCCTAACCACGGGGCGATCATGCGTAGTTGATTGGGTATGATATTGAAGCATGCAGAGTATACATGATTGGTCGTCCGGGAATCGCGTATCCTATGATTGGGATCGAATATCCGAAATGTCCTTCTTATAAGGAATTTCTAGCTCTGAGAATCTTTGCAAAGTGTGAGTAAATTTGTTATTCCGAGAGAGCATGATACCTAGATTATAAGATACGATCGTCAATGTATTGACACTCGAGATACAATCGTATGTAGTTATTGCTTTTGACTTTTCCGATAATCGGGGGTCACGGTGTGTTGCTAGATGCTATCCCGTGATCGTTAGGTGTGAAGGGCATTTTAGTAAATTGCACTTTGTGTCTACGGCCAACATACTCGGAAGCCTATCGGGTCACACACATATGAACATCGAGTCGGATTAAAATGCGGTTATAGTTGATAACCAAATAAGGAAAGTTTATCTCTAGACTATAAAGGTTATAGTGGTAAATTAATATGGTGGTATTTATTTATTATGAATAAATAAAATACAAGATATTAATTATATATACAAATTATATTAATTAAAGAATATTCGGAAGCCAATTAATTGGCATACGGGGCGCCACAATTGAGTGTATGAGATACACTTGGATTGTGCACTTTAATTAATAAGATTGCCATAATATTAATATAAGATATTAATTGATTTTGGAAAAATAGATTTATGGTAATTAGATAATTATAATCAATATAAGATATTGGCAAAATAAATAATAATTACGAGATAAATCAATCTAGAGATTTTCTTTATTTTATTGGAAAAAGGTTTTCTTCTCCTCCACACCATATGGCGCGCCCCAACCACTATATATAGGAGGTGGGTGTCAAGCTATTTTTCACAACACATTTGCAAGAATTCATAGTTCTTGTGTAAAATATAGAGCTATCCATAGTGAGTTTGTGAGGAAGAAAAGGTCCGGTCAAAGCAACCGGAGTTTTTCCGATAAAGCAATCCAAGCGAGGATTCCGGTGAGGGGTTCGTGTGGATTAGCGATAAAGGCCGGACGCGTGGACGGCT
Organism: Gentiana straminea; assembly: GCA_036785695.1. Lineage (NCBI taxonomy): Eukaryota > Viridiplantae > Streptophyta > Magnoliopsida > Gentianales > Gentianaceae > Gentiana > Gentiana straminea. The sequence continues at coordinate 403,495 of JAVUPR010000247.1, forward strand.
TGCACGTTGAACTACTCTCCATTGGCGGTCAAAGCGACGATCTTATAGATCATCTGAGGTATAACCGACAAACTACTTAACGTGTTTATTGCATTAAACGAAGAACGATCTAGAAAAGGAAATCAAATTTTAAATTCCGCCGCGTTAAACTAGTGATTTCCTAACAAAGGTATCGAGCCGTACTTCGAGCTTAAGCAATAATCATAATTTAAATGCGTAGTATTTAATCAATAGATGCAAGATTTAAATCACGAAACGTTGAAACAAAAAAAAAAAAAGGTTTACGGGGGGCTCGGCCGACCGGCGGCGGCCCCTACCTCTCGCGGCGGCGACGGCGGCGACGGTGGCCCTGTGGTCGCCGTCCGTCGGCCGTCCTCTTCCAATTGGGGAGAACGACCCTTTTCGTTTTGTGATATTTATTGTGCATAGATATCTCGTTTGTTTAGTTGTGTCATATGGCCAACCAATGGTTCAAATAGTTTGGACCATCGGGAAACCATATGGCATATTGGCCTTTCCAAATCTTGATTAGAACAGCCTAGGCCCTATCAAAATATTTGATTTGGAATAGGCCTAGGCCTAGGCCACTTCCAAAATTTTGATTTTGGAAAGTGGCTGTGCCTAAAACCAAAACTATTTGGCCTTTACAAATATTTGATTTGGAATAGGCCAGCCCTTTCCAAATATCCGATTTGGAATAAAGCCTAGGCCTAGACTAAAATAATTTGGCCTTTCCAAATATTTGATTTGGAATAGTGCCTAGGCCCTTTTCAAATATTTGATTTGTAAAGGTCTAGCCTTGGCCACTTCCAAAATTTTGATTTTGGAAAGTGGCCATTCCTAAGCTAAATTTAGTTTTGAAAAGGAAACAAATAGAGACTTAGTAATTTTAATTTTATTTTGAATGGTTCAAATTTAATTCAAATTAAAATCGATTTAAAATTAAAATGTTAATTTTAATTTTCGATTAAGTCATATAATTAATTAAAGTTTATTTAATTATTTGATGTGATAAAATAAAGGCGTACGAGTAGTTAAAATTAGAATTTAATCTTTTCATAAGATAAAATTGTATGAATTTGATGTGTAGATATAATGTGATTATACGGACCCCGATTGATCATGGACTCGACCAATAGGATAGATGGGAATGTTTTCTTTATGTCGGTTTTTGAAAATTGTCCTAGGCCGTTATGAAGAACGTGACCTAGTTTACTTTTTGCATTTATCCCATTCCCGTTAGCTCCCCCCCCCCCGTGTGCGGCGGGTGTATTTATTAGGTAAATTATAATGTAACAAGAATGGAGCAAGAAGTTGAAGACCAAGGAGTAGATAAATAATCCATTCGCGTACAAAGCAATAAAGATCCTATTGGCGGTTGTAGATACCCTTAGTTTGTGACCCGCGCTTTCGCCGCTTGTATTCGAAACCGCACCTAGAAAAGTCCATGATCATATCGGTTATTTTACGCGCGGAATGTTTTGTATGTTTTACTTTATATGATATCGTAGTAATATGCACATAGTAGATGAGACCATAATTAAACCAAATTAATTATGTGAATTAATTTAAAATTATTCCCACATCAAAAATCAAGTCGGAATTGCCTCCCCATATTATAACGACGGTGAAGAGTCCCTTGTTCGGACCCAACTCACCAAACCAAAGCCGGGGGTTGACCTACCTCGGGTATATCGTCGTTATTGAGATATGATCGAAAGAGATCTCATGAATATCGGGGGTTACGACCGGACTAAGAATTCTCTCGGCCACCACCAAAGCGGGGTCGTTTGATTTTATAAGAGGGCAAGTGGTTGGACTATTTTTCATAAGATGAAATTTTGTCCAAGTGTTGATCGGTCAAACAACAAGAATCGTATAAGATACGATCGACAAATCGTTGTCCACATGTTTAATTATTTTCGGCCCATCGCCCAAAGTTGGGGGTCGGGATAGTTCGATGGGATCTTGCCCACTAAAGGAATTATTTTCTTGAAAGCCAATAGGGAATAGTTGGCTAGTGGAAGTAAAAACCTTATAGTAGTTATTAAGTGCAAACTTAGGGTTTTTATACATAAGCTTTTACTTATTCTATCTTTATTTATTGTTGTAGAAAATGTCAAACAAATTGAACCCGCGTTTTATCATCGAAAACAAGCTTGACGAGACAAATTTTCTCGATTGGGAAAGAAACCTCAAAATCGTTTTCGAGGCACGAGAAGATTGGCTATGTCTTGGACGAGGGCCTACCGGAAAAGCCCGCCGAGGTTCCGCAGATGTTGTCGAGAAATACAACAAGCACCGTTCGCAAGCATCGATGCTACATGTATCATGCTTGCTTCTATGACACCCGAACCGTGTAAACAAGATGAGTCTATGGACGCCTACTCTATTATGGTCCACCCGAAGGAACTTTATGCTTCTCGGGCCCCGCACTCAAGAGGTACGAGGTATCGAAGACCCCGTTTAGTTGTAAGATGGCATCCGGGACCGCTCGTGGGTCACACGTGCTTAAAATGATCGGGTACATACAAGAGGCTTCGGGAAGCCGGGCCACAAGTTGGAACGAGACTTGAGTATCGACTTGATTCCGCAATCTCTACCCGATTCATTCTTGCGCTCGTGATGAACTATCACATGAACAAGATAGATTGGTCCCTAGCGGAGTTATTGAACATGTTGAAGACCGCCGAGGGCAATGTGGGAAGGGAAAGCAAGTGTTGCCGGTCACTTCGAGCAAGCGCAAGGCAAAAGCCCAAAAGAAGTCCAAGAAGGCGAAGGCCGCACCTAAGCCAACGCCTAAGATAAAAAAAGATAAATCCAAGGATGCTTGCTTCCATTGCGGTGAGACCGGACATTGGAGGAGAAACCGCAAAGGCTTATCGAGTACCAAGAAGAAGCATTCGATGCTTCGACTTCGTGTATATTTATGATCGAGATCAATATTGCTTCTTCCAAGTCTAACCACCTGGTATTAGATATCGGTTTTGGTTCTCATATTTGTTTGAATACGCAGGCGTAAGAAGAACTGTAGATCCGAGGAAAGGAGAGGTGGACTTACGTGTTGGAAATGGAACAAGTGTTGCCGCACTAGCCGTAGGAGTTTATTTTTTTTTCATTGCCCAAGAGGCTAGTACTTGAACTTAGTAATCGTTATTTTGTTCCTCGCTCTTACGAAGAGCATTATTTCCATTTACGCATTAGATGTTGATGGTTTTTCATTTACGTTTCAAGAAATTCAGAAGTGAAGTGGAGAAACAACTAGGTAAAGAAATCAAAACACTTCGATCCGATCGAAGCGGAGAATACCTAGATGGAGAGTTTCAAAGTTATTTGAAGGAGAATGGGATTCTACTAAATGGACCCCTCCGTGTACGCCTCAAATGAATGGCATATCCGAGAGGAGGAACCGTACTTTGTGGATGAGTCATGGGGAGTAAAATTGATCTTGAAGAAATTCAAGAACCACTTACGCGTATACAAGCTAGTTGATGGAAGTAGAGGACTTGCCACACATAGATGTGACACCAGCCTCTACCGTGGACACACTAGCACCTCAAAGATCCACCAGGGAACGCCGTGAACCCGAAAGGTACACTAGTGTGTATCTCATGGAAGATAAGGACCCTAGAACTTACGAGGAAGTGCTATTAAGGCATGACAAAGAGAAATGGTTGGAAGCCAAGAATTCGAAATGGAATCCATGAAAGACAACAAGTTTAGAACTTAGTTGATCCACCCGAGGGAATAGTTCCCATAGGGTGCAAATGGGTCTTAAAGAGAAAGACCGACATGGACGGTAACGTGACTACCTACAAGGCTAGGTTAGTGGCAAAATGTTATAAGCAAAGACAAGGAGTTGACTATGACGAAACCTTCTCGCTCGTTGCCATGTTAAAATCCATTAGAATTTTGCTCGCTATTGCAAGATACCATGATTACAAAACTGCGCATGATGGATGTGAAAACAAAATTTTCCTTAACGGGAACCCGTCTGAGGAAGTGTATATGACACAGCCTGAGGGTTTCACAACCAATGACGCCATGATAGTGTGTAACCGCAAGGGTCCATTTATGGATTAAAGCAAGCTTCTCGGAGTTGGAATCTTCACTTTGATGAGATAATCAAACAGCTTGATTTCATCAAGAACGAAGATGAGCAATGTGTTTACAAGAAGGTTAGTGAGTAGTGCCATTGTGTTCTTAAGTGCTTTATGTGTATGACATATTGCTCATGGAATGATGTGCCTATGTTACAACAACTAAAGCTTGGTTATCCAAGAACTTTCTTTGAAGGACTTGGGTGAGGTAAAACTTATATTTCGGGAATAAAGATCTATGAGATAGATCTAAAAGGTTGCTTGGTCCGTCGCAATCCACCTACATAGACCGCATGCCGAAGAGATTCAAGCATGGAGCGGCTCCAAGAAAGGATTGCCGCCCATGTCACACGTGGGTCTACCTCGTCGAAAGGAATGAGTCCTAAGACAGAGAGGAAAAGGCACAATGAGTAAAGTCCCTTATGCTTCGGCATTCGGGTCTATCATGTATGCCATGTTATGCACAAGACCGTATGTCTCGTACCCTCTTAGTATGACTAGTAGTACTAGTCCAATCCAGGTGATGGTCATCGGATTGTCGTCAAGAATATCCTCAAGTACTTGAGACGTACTAGGATATGTTCCCGGTTTTCAGAACGATGATTTAGTATTACGAGGTTACACGATGCCGCTTCTAAGCCGACAAGGATGACTTTAAGTCGCAACGGGATTTGTTTTCACGCTTAACGGCGGAGTGTTGAGTCGGAAGAGATCTAAGCAGGAGACTACCGTGTACTCTACAATGGAAGCCGAATACATAGCAGCCTCGGAGGCGGCAAACGGCGGGGGCTTAGGGTACGAAGAAGTTCATTACCGAACTAGGTGTGGTTCCCTCCATCAAGGTCCAAGGCCTCCGTACCGTGATAATAATGGAGCGATATCTCGCCTCACCAAAGGAACCAAGGTCTCATCGAAGTCCAAATACGTGCTACGGCGCTATCACTTCGATTAGAGAGATAAGTAGATAAAAGGAGATGTAAAGATAGTAGAAAGTCCACACGGATGATAACATAGCCGATCCGTTAACCAATTGTCTCAAGCTACGCATGAGAAACATGTTCACTTGCACGGGCTTAGGCATATGGGTGATTGGCTTTAGGCCAAGTGGGAGATTGTTGGAAAGGTGTCCTAAACCCAATCGGGTTGGACCGGATCCGATTGGTCGGGTCATTTACAGCTCTATTTGGTTCATATAATAACTTTATTATGATTAATAAAAGCACTTATGTTTTTATATATTGTTTGTCTTCATATTATTTGTTGTATATATATAGTAATGTCCCTAGTATCGATCTCGTGATGAGAAACCATGATAGTGATTATGGTTGACGAGATCTCTAATCACTATAACAAGGTTGGTACTTAAATGTCTCTAGTCTTATATATTATCAAATGGGACATTGGTAGTATAATCGTACTAGCACGTATTGGATGTCTTCTATCTTTTAAGATATGGATATATCTCGTCTATCGGTTGTGGACACTTGGATTGTACGGGACGTGTATTGCAGAGAATGCGTACGTTGGGGATCGACCCACTTACATTAAGTGTCACACTATGTGGCGGTTGTGTAATTATCCTTTTGACCGGAGTCTTCATGGCATCACGGTGTGGATTGTCATGCTTTGAAACTATTGAGATTTCTCCTAACCACGGGGCGATCACGCGGGTAAAGGATTGGGTATGATATTGAAGCATACGCGGAGTATACATGATTGGTCGTCCGGGAATCGCGTATCCTATGATCGGGATCGAATATCCGAAATGGCCTTCTTATGCGGAATGTCTAGCTCTCGAGAATCTTTGCAAAGTGGGGAGTAAATGTGTTATTCCGAGAGAGCATGATACCCGTGATTATAAGATACGATCGTCAATGTATCGACACTCGAGATACTATCGTATGGATATTATTACAATCGATAGGGATTGTAAGTTACACGGTAATCGCTTCACATGAAAGCGTAGTAGTCATTGCTTTTGACTCTTCGTATAATTGGTGGTCACGGTGTGTTGCTGTGACGCTATCCCGTGATCGTAGGTGTGAAGTGGCATTTTAGTAAATTTCACTTTGTGTCTACGGCCAACATACTCGGAAGCTCTAAGCGGGTCACACACATATGAACATCAAGTCGGATTAAAATGCGGTTATAAGAGATAACCAAATAAGGAAAGTTTATCTCTAGACTATAAAGGTTATAGTGGTAAATTAATATGGTGGTATTTATTTATTATGAATAAATAAAATACAAGATATTAATTATATATACAAATTATATTAATTAAAGAATATTTCGGAAGCCAATTAATTGGCATACGGTGCCACAATTGAGTGTACGAGATACACTTGATTGTGCACTTTAATTAATAAGATTGTCATAATATTAATATAAGTTATTAATTGATTTTGGAAAAATAGATTATGCTAATAAGATAATTATAATCAATATAAGATATTGGCAAAATAAATTATAATTAAGAAGATAAATCAATCTAGAGATTTTCTTTATATTATTGGAAAAAGGTTTTCTTCTCCTACACACCATATGTGGCGCCCCAACCACTATATAGAGGTGGGTGTCAAGTTTCTTTGTACAACACAATTACAAGAGCTCATAGTTCTTGTGTAAAATGTAGAGCTATCCATAGTGAGTTTGCGAGGGAAGAAAAGGTCCGGTCTAAAGAACCGGAGTTTTTCCGATAGCAATCCCAAGATTCCGGCAAGGGGTTCGTGGTGGATTAGCGATAGAGGCCGGACGCGTGGACGGCTTGTGCATTGAACTACTCTCCGTCGGCGGTCAAAGCGACGATCTTATAGATCATCTAAGGTATAACCGTCAAACTACTTAACGTGTTTATTGCATTAAACGAAGAACGATCTAGAAAAGAAAATCAAATTTTAAATTCCGATGCGTTAAACTAGTGATTTTCTAACAAAGGGTATCGTAGCGATTTCGAGGTTAAGCAATAAGCATAATTTAAATGCGTAGTATTTAATCAATAGATGCAAGATTTAAATCACGAAATGTTGAAACAAAAAAAAATAGGAGTTTATGGGGGCTCGGCCGACCGGCGGCGGCCCCCTCCCCTCTACGGCGGCGGCGGCGGCGGTGGCCCTGGGGGTGGCTTCCGTCCGTCGGCCGTCCTCTTCCAATGGGGGGAGATCGACCCTTTTCGTTTTGTGATATTTATTGTGCATAGATATCTCGTTTGTTTAGTTGTGTCATATGACCAACCAACGGTTCAAATAGTTTGGACCATTGGGAAACCATATGGCATATTGGCCTTTCTAAATCTTGATTTGGAATAGGCCTAGGCCCTATCCAAATATTTGATTTTGAATAGGCCTTGGCCTAGCCACTTCCAAAATTTTGATTTTGGAAAGTGGCCATGCCTAAACCAAAACTATTTGGCCTTTCCAAATATTTGATTTGGAATAGCCTAGTGCCTAGGCCACTTTCAAAATTTTGATTTTGGAAAAGTTGGCTGTGCCTAGACTAAAATAATTTGGCCTATCCAAATATTTGATTTGGAATGTGCTCTAGGCCCTTTTCAAATATTTGATTTGTAAAAGGCTTAGGCCTTGGCCACTTCCAAAATTTTGATTTTGGAAAGTGGCCAGTCCTAAGCTAAATTTAGTTTTGAACAGGAAACAAATAGGAGACTTAGTAATTTTTATTTTATTTTGAATAGTTCAAATTTAATTAAAATTAAAATCGATTTAAAATTAAAATGTTAATTTTAATTTTTGATTAAGTCATATAATTAATTAAAGGTTATTTAACTTTTTGATGTGATAAAATAAAGACGCATGAGTAGTTAAAATTAGACTTTAATCTTTTCATAAGATAAAATTGTATGAATTGGGGATGTGTAGATATAATGTGATTATACGGACCCCGATTCGATCATGGACTCGACCAATAGGATAGATGGGAATGTTTTCTTTATGTCGGTTTTTGAAAAATTGTCCTAGGCCGTTATGAAGAACGTGACATAGTTTACTTTTTGCATTTATCCCATTCCCGTTAGCCTCCCCCCGTGTGCGGTGGGTGTATTTATTAGATAAATTATAATGTAACAAGAATGGAGCAAGAAGTTGAAGACCAAGGAGAGATAAAGAACCCATTGGCGTACAACAATAAAGATCCTATTGGCGGTTGCGTATACCCTTAGTTTGTGACCCGCGGCTTCGTTAGTTTGTATTCGAAACCGCACCTAGAAAAGTCCATGATCATACCGGTTATTTTAGCGCGCGGAATGTTGTGTATGTTTTACTTTATATGATATCGTAAGAATATGCACATAGTAGATTGAGACCATAATTAAACAAAATTAATGATGTGAATTAATTTTAAATTATTCCCACATCAAAAATCAAGTCGGAATTGCCTTCCCCATATTATAACGACGTGAAGATCCCTTGTTCGGACCCAACTCACCACCAAAGCAGGGTTGACCTACCTCGGGTATATCATCGTTATTGAGATATGATCGAAAGAGATATCATGAATATCGGGGTTACGACCGGACTAAGAATTCTCTCGGCCACCACTTCCAAAGCGGGGTCGTTTTGATTTTAGTGAGGCAAGTGGTTTGACTATTTTTCATAAGATGAAATTTTGTCAAAGAGTTGACCGGTCAAACAACAAGAATCGTATAAGATACGATCGACAAATCGTAGTCCACCCGTTTAATTATTTTCGGCCCATCCGCCCAAGTTGGGGGTCGGGATAGTTCGATGTGATCTTGCCCACTAAAGGAATTATTTTCTTTGAGAGCCAATAGGGAATAGTTGGCTAAAGTGGGAGTAAAAACCTTATAGAGTTATTAAGTGCAAACTTAGGGTTTTTATACATGAACTTTTTCTTATTCTATCTTTATTTATTGTTGTAGAAAATGTCAAACAAATTGAACCTTCGTTTTATCATCGAAAACAAGCTTGACGAGACAAATTTTCTCGATTGGGAAAGAAACCTCAAAATCGTTTTCGAGGCAATGAGAAGATTGGCTAGGTCTTGACGAGGCCCTACCGGAAAAGCCCGCCGAGGGTTCGGTTGCGTATGTTGTCCGTAAATACAACAAGCACTATTCTCGACAAGCATTGATGCTACATGTATCATGCTTGCTTCTATGACACCTCGAACTACATAAACAGCACGAGTCTATGGACGCCTACTCTATTAGCGGTCCACCCGAAGGAACTTTATGCTTCTCGCCTCGCACCGAGAGGCACGAGGTCTCGAAGGCCCCGTTTATTTGTAAGATGGCATCTAGACTACTATGGGTCACACGTGCTTAAAATGATCGTGGGTACATGTAGAAGAGGCTTGGGAAGCCGGGCCACAAGTTGGAACGAGAGTTGAGTATTGACTTGATTCTCCGCACCCCACCGATTCATTATCGCAGCTTCGTGATTGTTGGAAATAAAATTTATGTTTTGATTGATAATTCATCTTATTTGTTAAAATATTATCTTAACCCCATCGGGATGAAGTTGTCGAAGCCACCAAGTTATAAAGGGAAAGCTAAAAGATGTCTGGTGAATCCGAATGTATAAGTTTTTACTGTAGTCCGATAGTTGTATAGGTGTTACATCACGTACAAGCACTTTAATTATTAGTGTGTCGTAAAACCGAAAACTCGGAAATCATTTAGTAAAATCGGAAATCATCGAGACAAGCAAACCGACTCGTAATACACCTACATGAAATCGAAGAAGATGAAAGTTCGCAGAGAAGTTACAGTACTCATTGACTTATCTAAAAGATCGAATAACCGAGGGTTCAAACTCGCTATTGAAGATTACAAGTCGCAGATCAGTAAAGTTAGACTTCAGGCAAGATTGTGATGACTCGGAACCGACTTTATGGATCTTGTATGAAGACCTAAGAATCATAAGGACAATGAATTTAGATGATAATGAATCATGGTGTACTCTAATTAAGTCAATTATAATCGATGAAAAAAATGAGTACCGATATTTGAAGAAGAGTAAAAAAAATCTCGAAGAATCGCTTCAAGTCGGTTAGAAACCGACAAAAGAAAACCTAAAGATAAAATCGATAAGGAAACTCGCCTTTATAAGTTAGCCATCCAACAAACCTAAAGTACAATAACGTTGTAAAGAAAAACAATTTCATTGGGATTTGTTATCGCATACAACAACAACGGCCGTAAAATATAGTCACGTTGTAAGATAAGATGATGCTGATACAATTCAAATTGAAGCTTGTGATGAACGTTGGACTTCACACTATAAATAAGACTTTGCACCAACAAATCAAACATATGTAATCGTAAGGCATATACAAGAATCAACAAGCAATTTTGTGCATCACCATTCTATTCGAATTGCTATCATCTCCCGAACTATAACAAGATCATATCTAGTATTTCTTCAAGTGTTCAAGCTACAAAGAATTTATAAAGAATCCAACACTTTGAAGAACCACAAACAAGAATCAACTTATCGGGATTCTCAAATGTTCAACCTTGATTCTACATCAAAGGTTTTAGACTCCGTGGAAGCAAACCAGAAGGTTTCGGCCAAGGACAAGCCAGGGACAAGCAAGCCGGGTAGATCGTGTTTGTGGTGTAGCCGGTGAAGAGGAAATCCTACCCTCTAAGGACCAAGTGGTTCAAGCATTTGAAGAGCAGCGCTAATTCTACCTGGTTTCCACAACCTGCTTAGGATAGTG